>PVJX010001047.1:0-185797 GCA_004027295.1 Dolichotis patagonum | reverse complement strand
CTTGGGAAGCCACCAGCTGAAGGGTCTTTATGTGTATTTCAGAGCCTGTGAGCTGCAGCGAAGGCAAATTTAACAGCAGACCTGTAATAATCTACATTCTTCTCTTTTGAATACAGGACTGGTTGTATGATTTTAGTCTGATTTTTTTTTTCCCCAACTGATTCTAAATTATACTCATCAGACATTTTCTCTGTACCACACACTCTGTATATAGTTGGGTCAATTCTCCTGAGAAATTTATGGAATTGCTTTTGAACTTTCATTTTAAAGATGAAAAAGCAAGGCTCATTGGAGTTAAATAACTAGCCCATTGAATCTCCTGCAAAAAAAAAAAAAGATTGAAAGTTTTATAAACTTCTCTAAGTAACAGATTTTAGTAACTGATGATCCCTGCCACTGGAATAGGCTTTCTTTTGTACAGAGATTCACATGTATCTGAGTTTCTTATGTTAAAAACCTTTGAGCAGGTAAGAGTCCTGCTTGTGTTCCTGTGACGACTTTCAGGCTTCGGTTCATGTGCAGTGTCCTGTGGGGAGCTCCTGAGAACGCACATCTAGTGGCCTTTGGCTCTAATGTGCCAGATCTGGGGTTCATCCCAAAGTGTGCATTGTACCTCATGTGAGGGAAAAGCATGCTGCCCATTGACCACATATAGAAATTGTGATCTTCATAGCAAACTTTGAATTTGTTATGGTCCTCGCAGTCACTAACTGCATTGTATAGGATGTGTTAAATAAATTACATCACAGGTTAGAGGACCTATACTGTGAAGTCTTCTACAGACTTTGTGAACTCATTCTACACTTCAAGACTGCACAGACGATGCTGAGTTCCTGCATTTCCCTTCCTCCCCACCCTGTGCTTTCTCCTGCAGCAGCCTGTGTTAGTCTCTCTGCTGCAACTGAAGAATGACGTCATCGCATTGTGTAATGAAAAACTATGATTTTCTGCCTTGTACTCTTAAATATATTCAAAGACTTCAAAGAGCTTTTTTTTTGTATATTTACCTTTTTAGACATTAAAACTGAGAAATTAAATGTGTATTGAGTTGTTAAAGATAATATATTATTTTGTGTTAGCATAAATGGTTTTTTAAAAAAGAAATCTTGGTTGGAATGAAATAGTGAGACAAGTGGCATTCCTTTTATGTTTCTGCCTATATCCTGATGGTCTGGCTTACTGAAAGACTGCTGAGTTTGTATAACTGTTTCTTCTTCAGCCTGTTACAATACCCCTAACAACCTCTGATAAACACAACCATGAACACAAGCTAAAATTAGTGTTTATAGGACCTATACATCTTCATAATATTAGAAAGTGGTTCTGTGTGTATGGATCCTTGAAAGCTTCTCCATAACCCTTGGGGCTTCCTTGCCCACACTTCGAAAACCACTTCCGGGCACTTAGGTACCCTTCAGTCCTTTTCATCCCTGAGTCTCAGTTTAAGTGTGACTCACCAAGGAGCGCTTCATTCATACAGGCGAGAGCTCCCAGCTCTGCCTCCTGTCACATCGGAGCACTGGATTATTTGTCTGCTCTTAGCTTTGCATCCCCAGGGCAGAGACTGGGGCTCCGTTTGCTACGGTATCACCTATTCTTAGCCCTGAGAATTGCTCTACATATACTTGCTAAATTGGGTGACTATGCACAAGTACAAACTCATATAATTATTTTCTACGAATTAGTCAAGCAATACAGTTGAGTACATTTTATTTCTACACTAGATTTTAAATTCCTTGATGGCTAGAGTTACGATTTTCCTTCAGTATTATCAGCAGATGCGTTGAGGGCATGAATGGATATTCAGTGAGTCGATGGTCTCAGGGCTCAGATGAGGATTTAGTGGACACTGAGGACCCACTTGATTGTGGAGATGGCTAATTACATAGTTAACAGTGCACTCTACTCTGAGTTGTTCAAGACAGTGGTTATATGTACTTGCATTAGTGTTACTAAACATATGTCTTTGATAGGATCATTCGCATTGAAATAGTTGTGAATAAAAGGAAAATGTGTTGGATTAAGAATTCTGTATTTACCTGCCAGTGCCAGCCTGCCATGAGAAGATTCACTTAATATATAGCTTAAACTACTAAGAAAGACATAAAGTTATGCCAGTTGAATTTTAATATGTGTTATGTGTTTTTGTTTTTTAGGTAAGGAATTACATTTGGTTCTGCCTGGTTTCCTAAGGGACTTGACAGATGCTGTCTTCCTGTGTTCATTTGTAACCTGCCAAATCATGCAAATTATGCTTGCCTGCAAAATTAGGGCTTCCAATTGTAAGTAATGCACTCTGTGTGTCTGTGCATGGAGTGGGTCTCAGGGTAAGAGCTGTGCCACGTGCTCTAGGTGGATCTTGCGTGTTCTCTGCAAGGCCTTATTCAGAGCTGCTGACCGCAGGCCTCCAGCACCCCCCACCGCCGCACCACTCAGGAGGCTGTTTCTGTACTCTGCCCTCTGGCCTATCTTGTTCCTGTTGCTTGAGGTGCCTTCTCTTTTCTCTTCCATTTCCATATATTACACACTTTGTTTAAAATACAAAGCCTCTGATTTCTTAGGTAGAGCATTTCCATGGCAAATAAGTGAATATACAAAACTGTTTTGCAAAAAGAATCTGTCATGAGTCAACCTTGAAAACATTATATGAAGTGAAAGAAAGCAGACACAAAAGGATGAGTGTCATATGATTTGATTTGCATGAAATACCTAGAGTGGTCAAATTTATCAAGATGGAAAGTAGGTTAGAGCTTATTGGGATAGTGGGTCAAAGGAGAAATGTTTAATAGTTACAGAATTCTATGTGTGAAAGTATAAACAAAATTTTTTATTGAAAATGAGATATTATAGTAACCATTGATCATTCTCTGTTATTCAGTTCAGAATGTCCTGTAATTCTTTCACGCTTTGAATGGTTTTATACTTTTTTGTTATGTTTGATATTATTGTATTTGAAATTATGCTCAACTATAGCAGAGAAAGAAATATTGTGATAGCTATTGTTAATGTCCAGTTGTCTTAATGTTAAGTATTGTGCTGCCTATGTTGTCCGGTTCTGATCTGCTCTGTACTGACCTCTTTTGTCTTATTCTCTTTAAAATAAAATGGAAAAAAAAATAGTTACAGAATTCTTTGGAGGTAATGAAAAACTAGAAAACAGTGGTGATGGTTGTACAATAATGTGAATGCAGTTAATGCTACCAGATTAAACACTTAAAATGATTAAATGCAAGTTCATCATTTATGTTTTCAACATAATTTTAAAAAAGAAAAAAGTCGCCCATTTTCTTACTTTTAAGAGATTCTATGGTTAGTACTTCAGCAATAAGTTTGAAACCAAAAAGTTAAATAAATCAGATGCATAAGCTTAAATATGGCATGATTGTTCTTATGTGAGAAGTCTAAAAGCATAATAAAGAGCAAAATATGGGCTGGGGATTTAGCTCAGCGGCATAAGTGCCTGCCTTGCAAGCTTGTGGTTCTAAGTTAGATCCCTGGTACCAAAAAAAGAGAGCAAAATAAAAAATAGATTATAGAGAGCAGGGAAATAGATCATTTGCAAAAAGGAAAGGGACCAAGGGAGGGGAGACAAGGCAGGAAGAGGTAGGGGGTGAAAAAGGATTAAGATGTGTTTTGTACATGTATCAACTCACGAGAAATGTAACCATTATGTACTGCAAATATAGACTAATGAAATTTTTAAAAACTATTTTCAAAAAGAACAACAACAACAACAACAAAACATAGCACCAGGAATATAGCCCAGCAGCACAAGCGCCTGTCTGGCAAGTACAAGTTCCTGAGTTCAATTCCCAGTACCAAAAAAATTAAAAAAATATGTATTTTCTGAAAGTCCTTATTATTGACGTTAAGATCATTTAGTCTACCAGATCCTACATCTCAGTTTCTGTGCTTCCACCCTGCTTGAAGCATGTGTCCATACTTTTGGGATCTTTGGCATCAATGCAGTCAGCTGTTCTGATCAGACTCATTCGTTAGCATCTTGGTCAGGCTCCTCCATTGCTGCCTTTGCTGACATCTGCGTTTCGCCACGTTGGCCGGTACTTGTCAGGCATATCCTGTGTCCTGATTGCCTTCTGAGCCTGTGTGGAAGCCAGCAGCAGACTGAGCCTGGAGTTGAAGCATCTGAGCCATGCAGAGGATTCTGTAGGATGCAGTGTGAGGAGAGGTGCTGGGCTGAGTGAGCCACAGACTGGTTCCCACTCCTGTGGCCGGAACATTCTCTGACACAGGGATACTTGCAATACCCAAAAACTGTCTGAAAGCAACCTGGCAAAGAACATACTGTTAGGAAGGTTTTCCAAAGCCATCTCTCAATTCTCCATTGTCAGTGAGATACCCGAGATGCTTTTGGCCTCTCCCAAAAGCTGATGCATAACATAGGGAACAATTTGAAAGAGTCATTATAAAAACACCCCAGTGCATCCCCTTTTTAGATACCAGTAGGGAACTGTGAAATCTCTTTTTTTTTTTTTTTGAGTATAGTTAAAAAAAAAAAGGCCATATATACAATTATGTGTATCTTCCTTAAATGTACATTAATTCTCCCCAGAAATTATTTACACACATTAAAGTGTGTCCTGCTTAAAATGTGAGAACCTTTAGAAGAAGGTTCTATAGGATGTCAAATATATTCCATATTTATTTTACGTAAGCACTTTTGAGATTAATGGGCAGTTTTAAAGACTTTTTAAATGCTATCAAAGTGAAGGGGTACTTCAGAGATGTTTCAGTTTAGAAAGAAATTGATGGAATATTAAGAACTGGGTGAATATACCAGCCATATAGTAGAAGCTGAATATATAATTAAATGGGCTTTGAAAGGACAGAACTTGCTACAATAGGAGTGAATATTATTGCTATGGGAAAAATGATAGCCATAATCTCAAGAACATTTGAGGCAGCAATAATAGGCAGTCCAGAGTACATAGGATCTCTTTCGTAAGAAACTGATTTTTTACACAAGGCTCACCTAGCATGGTGGTGCATGCCTATAATCCCAGTACTCAGGAGGCTGAGGCAGGAGGATCATTGCAAGTTCTAGACCAACCTGGGCTACAAAGTGAGCTCAAGGCCAGCCTGACTGCATAGCAAGATCCTGTCTCAAAGAGACAAAAATAAATAAATAAATAAATAAAAACAAAAAGACTTACTTAGGGCTAAGGGGGTGATTTAGCTCAGTGGGACAGCACCTACCTGGCAAGTGCAAGGTCCTCAGCTTGATTCCCAGTACCAAAAAGACAGACAGACAGAAAGAAAGAAGCAAAGAAAGAAGGAAAGAGAGAAAGGAAAGAAAAGAGCAAGGCAGGCAGGCTTACTTTACCCTTTCCCCCCTTGCTTGAAAAGCTATTTTTCACATGTGTTTTCAGACTTTGTGAGGGCAGATGTTCTCAAGTTTGTTTACAGATATTTCCCAGACAACCTGTTTATCAGCAGGTTTCTACAATTAACAGCAGCTTCTTAGGCTGGTTTTCAACATTCTGATCGGTGCTGTGACAAATGCTATAGGTTTTGAAAACGCAGAGACGGAGAAGTTTACCAGCTCAGCAGAATGGTGTGGAAGTCAGATAATGAGTCCTAGAGTGGGTTACACAGAATGGCATTTAGTAGGGGAGGGGAGAGCACATGAGAGTGTGGTTGTAGGTTGCATCTTGGATAAGGTCACCAGCTGTGCAGTCACCAAGCTAGGTACCAGGATAGTGCAATAGCAAACTGATGCATACTGTGGGTCTCCCGTAGTCCACTAAAGAGTTTTGGGAAGAGATACTGGGTTTTTCACTTCAGGGATGAGGACACAGAGGTTCAGGAACCACAGAACTTGTCCAAATCCCCGTGACACATTCACAATGGAACCATGAGTCTCACCATGCCGTGTCAGGCTCCACAGCCTTTGTTTGCTATATATGAATGAGCCTACTAAAATTAGAAAAGTGCTGTGGGTTTGTGGGATATCTGCAAAAGGTAGAATACTCTATGCATTGATTTGAAACACTGACACAAAGATGCTAAGAATCAACTCTAAGGTGAATGAGATGATGATTTAAAATGCATGGCATGTAACTGACACACTGCACGTGCTCTATCAGTAAGTAATACCTGCAGTTGCTGTTGTTTTAGTGACTGCCAGGTGACAACGGAGGCCGTTGGAGAACAACAGCCTTTGTTCCTCTTACACTTGATAAAGTATTAAATGTTGTATAATTCAACAAATTTTGATATAAATGTGTGTAAATATCATTATTGCCATATATAGATAAGGGCACATAATGTGATTCTATTATGTGTTTTCTAGACTTTGTCCCAGTAAATTCTGAACATCCCGCTTGGTCAGTGTGGCATCTTTTCCCATGGTATACCTATTAATCTATACTTCTTGCCACTTAATACACACTTGTTCAATGAATCGGAGGTTGAATTAGGTCATGGGAAATAACCACTTGCTCCCTGGATAGGGTCTCAATGTCTATAAATTTTTTGGAGTGTGACTCTCCACATTCGAGGCTTTTTGGCTATGTGCAATTAGCTCTATTCCCAAATGAAGTAGGCAGGTTGATTTCTATGATATAGAATGACCCTGGGATACACTCCTCAGTGTTAAAACTATTAGCTTAGTACTGAGACATTGTTTGAAATGAAGCCTTTCAATATATCTTCTTTAAAGTTGTTCCAATTGAAGTTGAAGAAAGATAGGACCAGTCCGTAGTAGGTTCTAAAATTCTTTTGTAAAACTTAAACACTGGCACAATAACCAAAGGTGCCAGTGATGAGTACTTTTTTTTTTTTAAATCTGAGTGTGCTTATCAAATGTTGTAGCTTAATAAGTGAAGCAAAAGTAGCAACCTCATATTTTAGTTGAGCTATAGTTTCTACAGTTGCTCAGCAATACAAAGTTTGCTGGCCTTAACAGCAGTCTTTAATTTTGTTTGCAGTATTACTAAAGAATATTCAAAACCTATTTTGGGAGCAGCCTAAATGGTACTAAACTCTTCCCAGTGACCCTAAAGCTCCCACTCCTGTGGTAGAACTACAAATCTAGGCCCACCAGGCAGGAAGAAAGCATAGAGACCAAAAGATAAGAATGCCAGAGATAATGACTCTACATTATGTATCTTTTATAGTATTTGTATTATGTACATGCATACAAAATTATGGCTGTTTATTTTTAACTAGATTTTTATTTAGCAATATATTCCTAAACCTTTTGCATGTCAGGTAAGATTTTTTCTAACACCTAATGTTACAGGCCTAAAGCAAAGGTTTCTCATATAAGCACAGGTGTACTGAAGATTTTGAAATGGTCTGTCAGTCATAGTCAAGAGCAGAAGTTTCTGAATTGATGAGAATTGATAGCATTTAGATTTTTTGTCCTTTTGTTCCCTTAGATTGGAGACTTTCCCAAGACCATTAATATGTTTTTAGGGGAAAGGTAAAGAGGAAAAGAATGTGTGATCTCACAGGACTCTACCACTGTCCTGCCTCATTCCCAGGTAGAGGCTGTAGATGTGGCAGTTAGAAGCACAGGTGTGGACTGGGGCTGCCTAGGTGCATATCTCACCAGTCTTGCTTTACAGGGTGCCTAACCTTTGCAAGCTCATTACTGAATGTTAGCAATGGTCTCGACATGTGCATTGGGAATAGAAACCGTACTAACCTCCTAGGAGTCACGTGAGGATTAAATAAGAGGAATGTATGCAATGTGTCCTGCACGCTGTGCAGCTCTCAGAAAACATTATTAGCATCATATCCACCCAGTTAAAACCAAAAGGCATCTGCGGTGGAAATGAATGAATGACATCTCCTGGCGGAAGCACAGATGCGGCCCAGGTTGTTACTTCCCACATGTCTGTCTGGGGTGTGCCTGTGTGATGGAATGCACATTTCAGTCACAGGCTTCAGATGAACTAGCACGTGGAAGTCATTGAAGTCTTCTCTGGAGATACTGCTAGTTTCATGCCAAATCTGATTTTAACCACTTTTATACAGTAGTGAGAAGATACGGCCTGAAGCCACTGGCACAAAGAAGAGAGAGAACTGGAACTTTTGAAAGCATTAGAGTTTATCTTTTTATATTAGAAAACTGTAGGGAAACACAAAATGTAATTTTAGGAGGACTGATGAGGTTGGCTTCAGGGACTAATGCTGTGTGTGTGCGTGTTTTCAGTAATTGCTTAAGTGAAGCTGTAGACTTCCACCTTCACCCACTTCCAGCTCATTTACCATGTAGCTAGAGTGGTGTTGATAAGGTGAAAGCTATTATCTCACTTGCTTGTTTAAAGCCTTTTATTGGTTCTAATTTGGCACAGCATATCTGACCTTTATGATTGGATGTTACTTCTTCATTTTCTGCCTCTCAGAAGAGTGAGGCGACCTGGCGCGATGTGGCAGATGGCAGTGACAAGGAGCGGGCCCGCAAGGCCCTCAGCTCACGGGTGTGACACTCCTGCCCTGTGGACCTCTGCCTCCAGGACTGAGCTGTAGATCCTCTCTGCCGTGCTTACTTCCCCAGCGCTCCGCTTATCCGTGTTGGAGCAGTGTCACACACTGTCTTACCGCATGTCTGCATCCATGGTGTTTAGCATGTTGCTGGAGTCAACTCCAGATACCTGGTGAATAAATTAATTACCAATCTTGACTTATCTTGTACCGGAAAAAGTTGCTTTTGAAAACTGAATTTTAGGATAGATTCTTGGATCCAGACTTTTATCCATTTATCTAGTCATCCATTTTAAAAGCCTGGAAGCAAGGATAGACTTATTAACAATCAGTTCTGACTGGTGGGCACACAGGTATTTTTTAAGATTCCATGGAAGATGGTTAATTTTATGTGTCACCCATCTTACTGGACAAAGGAATTCCCAGATAGTTGGTAAAATATTATTTCTGAGTGGCTCAGAAATTGGCATTTGAAGTAGTAGACTGGGTAAAGAATTGCCCTCAGCAGTGTGAGTGAAGTATCATCTCAGTCCTCTGAGGCCCTGGATAGGACAGAAAAGTGGAGTGACTGTGAGCTTGGTCTCTCTCCTTGAGCTGAGCAGCCAGGTCCTTGCTGTCCTTGGATGCTGGAGGTTTTGGCCCTCAGGCTTTCCAATTCCAGGGGACTCGTTTCAGCTCACCCCTTCAGCCTGGACTGAATTTATGCCACAGAGTACTGAATTTTTCCTCCACTTTTCCTGGATCTTCAGCTGGCAGTTATCACACTGTAGGGTCTCTTGGTCTCCATAATCATGTGAACTAATTCCTGTCATCAACTTCCTTTTATAGCTCCCTATCTCACTCTAGCTATAGCGCTGTATCTGTCCCATAGTTCTGCTTCTGGGGTAAACCCTGGCTGATACAAACAGTATTCTATGAAGTGGGGCTTTACTCTCATTGCAGTGATCTAAAAATCACCACCTAGGCAGGGCTGTCCTCTTGTGTGGAAGTTTTCTAATGGATGGAGATAAGAGGATAGGAATGAAAGTAGCCATGTAGTGAGACACACCGGGGAGCTGAGTGATGGGTGTAGACAGTGGGAATTTGATAGCCTTCTATCGGCTGTCTGAACTCCCTTTCAGAAAGTCAGTGTTGTTCTTGAAGATTCTGTGTCTGTAAGTCTTAATTATCACAGTGTCTTACATAGGAGTTGTCTTTTTGTTGAGGTTCAACTCACTGTGGGCGCAGTCTTGATGAGGCCATCTGATCTGTGTCAGGCCCATGAAGTGTGACCGTGTGGACCAGAATAGCAGCCTCTGTGAGGCCTTGGGGAGGGTTTACTGATGGCACCGGAAAGCTGGCACGTGTGGATGGTTGCTGTCGTCATTGTTAAAATGCTTGTGTTGGCGTGGGTGAGCTGGGAAGAGCTCTCTAATCGTGCCGCCTCCTTGCTCAGAGTGTTTCCCTGAGGATGGAGATGCTAAACGTTGTCAGCTCGTGTGCTGGAGCGGAGAGGTTGCGTTTGCCCACCTGCATGAGGAGCTTCTGCTGGGATGGAATGATTGCTAGAAAGCTGTGGAAATCCAGGGCTAGATTGCTAGAAAGCTAGAAATCCAGGGCTACCTGGCCAGTGGTAGAGTCTGCAGACACCGCTTGGTCTGTGACCTGCATGAGCACTTACAGTGATTCGTAATGCCTGCACTGCACGGTCAATCAACAGCAGGAATCCGCCAAGTCCTTTATTTACTGGTCCCTGTGTCCTGTGCCCTGTTGAATGCAGCCTTAGGAATCACTTCCGTCTGTTTCTGTTGACATTCTTTTTACATATATATACCCACACTGTTTAAAGTGGGCCTTATCTGCTTAAAAAATGAGAAACCAAAATAATACATAAATTCTACTATTTGTTTATTGTGAAAGCCTTGCAGGCAGCAATTTATTAAATGAGGTTTTTAAATGAAACAGTCTGCATGGTCCTGTTTCATGTGTAAGGAAGACATTAAATATTAGGAATATGGCATAATTCCAATGGGGATCTGATGAAAATTCTTTGGAGGTTAAATAACATTCATAGATCTTCAGTGTTATGTGTCCTTCAAGAATAATATATAATTAAAGAAGGAATTGGGAGGCCAAGTTTTCAAGGAACTTAATTATATGCAAAGATATATGCTTTTAAAAACCATATAGAGAGAAGCTCTTATATGAGTTGTAATGGTCAGAAGAATAATTTTAGATTTTGTTTTTCTTTCTTTGTTAGCATTGAGTCCTTTTATTAGATTTTAGGAACTCTGCTTTATTCAAAGGTCATGTGTTTGAACTGGAAACAGTAACAATTTTCAGTGTTGCTGAAATGGTGATTTGACTAATGCTAGCAAAGGTTAAGTAGATGAGACAATGTATTTAACCTGCAAAGGAAAAGGAGTTGGCATCTTGCCAGCTGGTCCTCATCTTCCGATCTGCCCTCCATCCCTTGGTCTGTCGGCTGTGGAGAAGATGAGCTGAGAGGGTGTGCTTCATTCTGAGTAGGATGAATGGATGGAAGTGAGCCGGGAGCCCACAGGGAGAGTAGACTGGAATGTAAGTCAGGCCAGGAGGAATGACACTAGGAAGCAGCCAGGAAGCTGTGCGCTGAGCAGCACACCTGTGCTTTTCCGTGGTGGAGGATTAGGGACCATAGTGGTGGGACCTCTCACACACGTGGAGAGCGGTCTTGTTCCTCCATCCCTGCCTGGAAATGTCCATCCGGCCATCTATCTCTCATACTTCCAGACTGAGCAGAAGGGGAAGAAAGAGCCCAGACTGTGCCAGTGATTTATTTATGTTTTAATATGCCATATAAAGACACTTTGTGTCAAAATTAAGATGAAACACCCAAGAAAGGAGCTTGCTAACGATTTAAGTGGTCTTCAAATTACATGTTACATCTGTCGGTATAAACCAGATGTCTTTTTGATAGGATGAATCTTATTGTGGGAGAGAGGGATGAGATTTTCTTTCAATTTTTCCTTTGAATTGTCATTGCTGCAGATGAGCTGATAGCAGAAATGTCTGCTTTGTCAGGTTAAATCCAATATATTGTCACCACTTCTTTTCCCCAATACATTGTTTTAAAGTCATTCAAACATCTAAAATACAGTGATTTGACACAAAATTACTTTTCTAGCTTATGTTGAACATAAGACACACAGACACAAGACACACATATACACAGCAAACAGAAAGTTAGACCCCCACCCCTCTAATGTAGCAGGACAGAGCTCCAGTCTGGTACATTCCTAACTATTCCCTGACATTTTATTTTATTTTATTTATTTATTTGGTACCGGGGATTGAATTTATGACCCTGCACTTGCCAGACAAGCACTTGTGCTGCTCAGCTAAATCCCTGGCTGTCCCTGACATTTTATACTTAGATTGTTTCTTTTATTTGACTCTCTCATCAGTCCATACAAGAACAATGGACTTGGATTTTTCTTTTTGGGTCTTAAAGATACTTCTCCAAATACAGTGTAATGCTTTCCATTCTCCAGCTAGTGGACCAGACCTGGGGAGCAGGTGGGGTAAGCTAGGCATTAATGGTACTTGATAGTGATTTATAATCTTTGGTAAGACTTTTGGGTAATTTCCTTGATAATTGAAGTGTGGGAACATATGTCTTCCAAGGATTACTTTATGTTATATACCAAAAAAAAAAAAAACCCTGAATTTGAGGTCAGTTTGACATTCTGTCCTAAATCATCAGAAATAAGTGAATTTCTTAAATGTGAGAAGATAGCAAGCTTTAGCAAGTCTTCTTTCTCCGCTGTGATACTGCTACCCTCTAGAGGACAGCAGAGAGCACATTGCTGTTGGACATTCAAAAGCAGGGACGCTGGATTAGAAAGATTCAGAAACATTTTCTTTCCTTCAAAGCAAATCCTGCATGTGCAGGGACCTCGTGGGAGATGGGTGAAAGTTGCACTCTCCTAGCTTGTGCCCATCAGAGCCCTCAGAAATCAGTCAGCATGCCACACGTGCTGGTACACCTGTAAGCTCAGCACCAGTGACTGACGCAGGAAGATTGCCACAAACGCAAGGCCTGCCTGTTCTGCATAGTAAGACCAAGACCAGCCTGGGTGACATAGTGAGACTATGTCTCAAAAATTCTACAAAACTAAACAAATGCAGTCTGTGAGAAGTACTCTTTACAATTAAAAGCATAGAATTTGCTGATTAGTGCATGATAATGTAAATTTATTTATATGCTGCTAGGATTTCATCCCAGCCAGACTTCAGCCCAGTGTTAAGGTTGGCCATGTGCCATTCTTTTCACCCGTAACATGGAAGTGACTTGTGTGTGGGTTTGACCTGCAGACAGACAAATTTCCAAGAATCCCTGAGGAAAAGGGCTTCTTTCCTTGAAGCGCATGTGTGTAGCACTACTGAATCACGGGAGAACGGGGTATATGTTTTAAGTGGGCATTTAAATCTCCTTCTGGGGAAGTTGGAATAAATGGCCTGTGATACTGTGGTCACCTTTGTTTTCTTTTCACTGCTGGAGTTTGAACTGGGGGACACTCTCCACTGAGCTATATCCCACTTTTCCTTTTGAGAGAGTCTTGCTAAGTTGCCTAGACTTGAATTTGTGATCCTACTGTCATAGCCTTTGGAACAGCTGGGATTGCAAGTATGTGCCACTAGCTGTGGCCATTTTTTGAATTATTTTTTGAAATTTGAGACGAGGAGGTATTTCCAGAGGTGACTTGGTTCCCCCTGCTTCTTCTCTTTTTATAGGACAGTGGTGGCCTATAAGCACATGTGTTATTTTTCTTTTAAGGCAAAAGATGTTAATGTATGAGTTCTTCTTTCTAAACCAAAACCTCAGTGTGTATGTTCAATTGCAGTATTGGCACTTTATGATTTAACAAAGTGGGTTTTGGATTACAGTTTGGGCACTGGTCCCTAAAAGGTTCACCATCCCTGGCCTGTGGTAAAACAGCTGATCTTGCAATGAAAGTGGAAGCATATCTGCTTCCTGCAGTGTTCAACCTTCAGAGGAACAAAAATGTGTCCTCACTCTTCTTCTTTAATGGCCATTTGTCCACTTCCAGGTCCTTCTGCTGCAGGAAACACTGTAGCTATGCTGCTGACCTTCTCCTAGCCACTGTCCCCACTCATCCCTAGATCCTGGTTTCCAATTAGCACAGTTAGCTGAGCTCAGGCACCACAGAGCCCAGCCTTACCTGACAGATCAAGACTGGCAGTGTGGTCTGTTCAGCCTGCTGTGCTTCAACAGCGATGGGTGTGACCCATGTGATACAAGTCTGGCCAGTGAGACAAAAGAGATTCCCTTCCTGAATAAAAATGATGAGCACCCAAGAAGAGAAATCCTTTTGACTCTCCTTCCTTCTTTGAATGAGGTATGTTGCTTGGAAATATAGCAGCCATTTTATGAAAATGGGGTGAAAGACCAGAGGAAGACCAGTGTGCTGGGAAGAGTGGAATTGGAGCCTGCTGTGTCTTCATAGCACTGTCGGAATAGCTGAATCAACCCCAGAAACGGTCTCCTTCCAGCTTTCTGTGAGAAAAATAACCCACTGGCTGTTTAAGCCACAGCTACCAAAGATTCTCTTATTTGCAGCCAAAAGCATTCCTAACTAATAAACACTTAAAAGACAAATGATGTAATGGGAGATATTTACCAGTCCAACTAGATGAAAAGACAGCAGTATATTTTGTCTCAATCTGCTGTTCTGTAAATATTATTTTCTTTTGGCTGAAAAGAAAAACAGATGTTGTGAAATGTAATTAGACTGTTGGCGTATGTGGTCAAATTTTAATTTTTGATTGAATGTGAGGCTTCAAAGTGTTTGGTAACAGAGAGAAAAGAATTTAATGCATGCGTGTGTACTCTCTCTTTCTGTCTCTGTCTCTATCTCTGTATTTTAGTTAGTTTGTTTTTTGGTAGCCACTTGTTTAAAAATCTAGTCCAGTTGGCTGCTTAGACCGCAGCACTGTATTTACAGTAGACTGATTTAGAACCTCTCTCAGGAGACTCTGGTACGGCTCAATTCCCAGAGCAGCTGAAATGTTCAGAGGTAAAGTTTTCCTTCGTTAGTGTTGGGGAACCTCCAAGAGGGCAGGTACGGACTGCATGGAGGAACTTGGTCTTGCTGGGGACTAGCAGCTGTACAGGTCACATAAAGCGGGATAGGCAAGCATGCCCGAGTTAGCTCTAGCCGCCTTTAAATCCTGGCTGGAGTTTAGCCCACTTACAGTTTCAGGTGAAGCCAAACCTATGAAAGACTATAAAATATTTGTTATCATTTTATGCTATGTACAGCATCCTACCCAGAATATTACCATGTAGTAACCTCACGTGATCTGAGCCAGCCATATGCTTTTTAAAAAAATATATGTATAACTATGTTATATCACTAGCTGGAATAATTGAAAACTTACAATGAGGAAGTATTTTTAAATGGATATACTTTGTTTACTAATATAGGTGCAGGCAGCTTCAAAACAATAATGTAATAGAGATCTTTGGGTGATTTGAGTAATAAATAAATGAACTGTTAGTAACTGGAGCGTGGCTTTACATAAATATTTCTCTAAGTGAATATCACCCTCTTATTTGTTGATTGCTAGTTTATAGAACAGAATTTTAAACTGGATAAAGCAGAACACAGATTCAGACCACTGCAATTCCAAATTCCTACAAAATATGATTAATCAGATCAGAACTAAACAGATTTTACTCTGTGTCATTCCTTTTACTCTTGAGGGCTATTAAATGTGGAATTTTGTGAGGTGATATCTTAAGAGTATTGATTAGAAATCAAGGTAGAGGCTTACTATTTTAAAAAATACTGGGCTTCAGTATACAACGGAGGTACTGTGTAGAGGAAGCACTCTAGCTTATACAGATAAAGTTCTGCTTGAGTTCTTATTTTTCCTTCAAGTTTCAGAAGAAAGTTGTTGGAATAATGGTGTCCTAGATGAAATAATGTCAGAGTGAATCCACGTGTTTTTCCTTTGCATCATTTTTTGTGAGCGATTGTGTCTGTCTTTGAAGGGTGAGGGTGAGGTGTTCATTGCTTCACTGGGAAGCTGTCCAGTGTGAGGACCTGACCTAGCAGTGCAGGCATGAACTCCCCTCTCCTACCTTCAGCTGCTGGTTCTCCTGCTGGTTCCTACACAGTGGCAGATATATTGACAACTGAATTCACATGGTAGCGTTTTCCTTCTTCAAATCACTGAGGTGATTCCTTCTTCAGGTGGAAGTCTTCAGCCTGGCTACTGCTATCTCACAGGACCTATCCCTCCCTGCCGTTCCAGCCCAATTTAAAGCCACCCTTGCAGGGTGCTCCACCTCCAATTCCCTTTTCTGCCTCAAAGCATTGTACCTGCCTGTTGCGCAGTGTGGAAATCTCTTTTCTGAGATCTTTCCTTGGCTAGCTCCTTCTCATAATCACATACCCAGTCTTTGTGTCACCTTCAATTTGTCTTCCACCCTCATCCACATTAAAGTAAAGCTCCCTCATCTCGCCCACAGTCGTTCTCCACCACATCACCCAGTTTAACATTTTGGTCTTAAAAAATAATGTGACTTCACTTCTGAATGTCTTGGATGTATCTAGATTTTAGCTGTCTGTCTTGCTCTCTGAAAACAACCCTAGTCCTTTCCACCTGGTTGCTGTATCATGTCTCTATGATTGCAGCTTGGATCCCTCATAGTTACTCCATGACACAAAAAGAAACAGTATATGACTACATTGGAAATATTTTGCAAGAGGCAGGATTACTTTAGGCCACCCACCTATATTACATTGGATGTAACATACCCAGCGTGGCACTCTCTTTTCCCAGGACATTGTTACCGTGGTTTGGATATGAAATGTCTCTTAAGGGTCATGTGTTGGTGGCTTGATCCCCAATGCAGCAGTGTTCAAAGTAAATCACAAGAGCTCAAATTTCCAAGAGTGAATTTGTTCACTGATGGATGTATGATTTGATGGCATTATTAAGAAACAACCTGATTGGATGGAGCATATGGGACATAGGTCTAAAAGCCACACTTTGTCGTTGGCCTCTTCCTCTCCAGCTCTGCCTGCTGTCTTCGCTCAGTGTTGCCACGAGCACCTATCCTGCACCGCTCCTCTCCACCATTACATTTCTCTCTCCTCACTAGACCATTTGTCTCTCCTCAAGATCTGAATGCAGTGCAGCCTCTGACCATGGACTAAAGCTCTGACACTGTGAGTCAGAACAAACCCTCCTTCTTCCAGTAGTCTCAGGTGTGGTGTCATGGTGACAAAAACATATTGTTCAGTGCCTTTTTTCCTTTTAATGCGGCACTAGGGATTGACTGCAGGGCTTGACACACACTAAGTACATCATGTCCCACGGAGCTCCTCAGCCCATCACAAGTTGTTTTCAACATAAAACATCTACCTCAATGGAAGCTCCATTTGGAATACATTCCCTCCCCTTTTTGTTTTTAAAACTTCAGATGTTGCTAAATTTTTTTAAAATTCTCTTCATCAGGTAGCACAAATTAAATGTCTAAATAAGTGATTCCCAAAACTGTTCTGTGAATTCTTTTTTTTTAAGTATAAAGAAGAGATGTTTAATAAAACCGGATAAATCTCTATTAAAATGAGCATGTTGTCCAGTATGCTGATGAATTGTGGCAATGTCTGTTTCTCAGAGTGTTCACTGCCTTGGGAGGATGCTGTTAGCTCCTGCAGTGTGCACGTGCTGGTTAGTGCTTTGTCTCTTGGCTGTGGCACATACGTAGCATTCCCTTGTGTTTTGTTTTCTTTCCTTATTTCTGTTATTGTAGCACTGAATTACATCCTTTCTATCCAGCCCCTCACCTTTGGCCCATCGAGGCTCTAATGGGGAATGGTGGCGATTGCTTGACTGGGGAGATTGGGAGCCCTCAAGATGCTCACGACATAAGGATACCTTCTCGGGGCCTCGGCTGCCCTCAGCCCCAGGTGCAGGTGCAGAGAATTTGTGACCTTCTTTCTGATCAGTGTATGTAATACAGTAACGATCTCCCAGGCTGTTTTCAAGATAGCATCTGTTACAAGATGATAGCATTAATCAGAGATTTCTGGGCTTATTTCACACTGTAGAAACTTACTGCCCTAAGCCAAACACAAGACAAAAACAAAACCCAACACAACAACAAAACAAACACCCTGAACAAGAAAGCCAAGATAATGTATACAGTACCTGACTTGTGGAAGGGTCTTCAAAGATCTGGTAGGACTTCTAAATCCACTTTGCAGTTAAAGAAAAATGTATGTTACAACTGTTAGGCCCCCAGACTCAGCAGCTTTACCAAATGGAATGACTGGAATCCTGTGCACTGCATATTTTATTCTTTCCAACTTCCATTTTGGAAAGTTCAACCCAAAAGCAAGGTTTCTCATGGTAAAATACTAGGCCAAGGTGTTCTATATATATAAAAAATTGAATTATCATATTCTCTAGGTGGCAGAGTTCAAATAAGATAAAAGTGTAAATGTAATCAACTCTAAGATGACGTCTGCTTTATAATATATAGCTTCTTTAAAAAGACTGACTCTTATGCAGCAGTAATTCATTTAATCTCAAGTATTTGCATAATTTTATATTTCTGTACTATATTCTTTGCCAGGAATATGTTCATGTAAATTACTTTTCCATGCTAAACTGTGCTCAGAAGAATAGTTGAGAAGCTACTAGACTGTTAACCCTTTATATAATAGCTTCTCTTTTCTTTGTTTTTTTATTGCTAGTTTACTTACCTGGGCCCAGGTTTTCTGAGAGACGGTGTTTCCATGTTTTTCCTGTTCTGTACAGAGCAGCCTGCTTGCAGGGCAATGGAATCCTCCAGGTCTTCTGTCTATGATCATTCTTAGTGGCTGGCCTCCTCTCATGTTAAGTGCACTGGAATGAAGTGTGCTAATGCTTGTTCCTGGGACCTCAGCAGACAGTGAAAAAGGAAATGTCTTGCTTCGTGTCTTTAGTATTGGCTTAGTCCCTTTCTCGTAACTGAGACCCAGTGCTTGGCTTACAATGTATAGAGGTTTCAGTCCCTAGTCAGCTGACTCCAGGGCAGTCATACATGGTGGCAGAGCCTAGGGTGGAGGAGAACAACTCACTTCATGGAAGCCAGGGAGCAGAGAGATAAGGAGAAGAGCCAGGGAGGGTCCCAAGTTCACCTTTTCAGCAAGTCAGCTATAAATCCTCATACTTCAGTCACCTTCCAAAAGTCTGTCCTGTGGGAGACATTAGGATACAGCTCGTAACAAATGTCTCCAGCTTGATCTCAGTAATTTCCCTGGCATTCCTTCTTTTCCATGTTCCTCTAGAGAGGATCTGAAGGCTAGTTCACATGCCCACTTCCCAACCCTTACTTCTAAAATGTTAAGCTTCTGCCACCAGTCTGCAGTTGAGACAGTGGAAGGCAGTCAGACGATTGTCCCTCTATCCTGCTGCCATCTTTTCCTGATACATATCCTTGTGTGAGGTGCTCTAATAAAAATTATTCGTCTTTGTATCTAAATGTGAGCTTCATTGTAATACAGTAATTAACGTATGAGGTATGTTCTGTTACTGTTTCTGTTTCTTAGGTAGAAACACTGGGACACAGGTTAATTGGGCCTGTCAAGATCATGTGGTGACAGAGCCAGGTTTCAGACCCAGGCATGTAACCCCCTCCTAAGTTGAATGACGTAACAGTGACTAGAAGGGATAAAGATGTGGCATCAGAATCATATTTGTGTTTTCCTTCTGAGCATATTGAAAAATTATGTCTACTTAAATCCTGAGTCTTGCAATTTGAAAGCTAAGAGAAAATTTCCATATGGCTATACTTTTCATGGAAACCATGCATTCATTTGTAACAGATATTAATAAGGACTTGTTATTGCTGGGTGTTACCCTCGGTGATGGATGTGGCCACAAAGACAGTGGAAACACTCTCCTCTTAGGTGGTGAACATCCAGGAACATTCTGCTGGGCAGTGCTGGTGGATCCGAACTAGGTGTTGAGTCTGATCTCCTACCCACCAGCCTTGTAGTTATGGCCATTCTCAAGGTGATTTGGAAAAAGGGGAGTCCAGTGCCTAAAGGTTTTCTTCTGGATGGCTGATGGATAACTGGAGCAAGTCATTTTGACAAGAACCTGAGAACTGAGACAGAATCACTGAGACATCTTTGGTGGTGATTTTTGTTACTATGGTAACCACTTCTCTTAGCATCTTTCCACCACGACATCATAATTTGAACAGGACTGTGTAAGATTATGTACAAGCCTGTATGCTTTTATAAAGCCTGGGCAGGTGGGGGAAATCTGTAATACATGTATGGTCTTTTCAAGATGCCCAGTGCTCAGGCGAATTAATACTGTCCATGTAGGCTTATCTTCCTCAGTGCCTTGCTTGGAGTATAAAGTCGTTTTGAAATGCTGCCGTGGTACATAGTTGATGGTATTTTTTAAAATGTATATGTTCATAGGCATACCTAACAAATTCTCACTTTTTATAATCCCCAAACATGTTAATTTTCACATAGTTTATTGGCACTCATGACACATCGCACTAATGATTAAATAGGTGAGGCTCTAATGAGGCTCTTGTGTGAGTAAGATTTCATTACTCTCACTTTCTTGTAAGTTCTTCACCGAAACTGTGATTATGACGTGCACTTTACATGTCAGAGCTACTAATTTTGTCATTTGTTTTCATTTCTCACTTCTAATGTCAGTGAGGCAGTTCTGTTTAAAGAGGAGGATGTAACCTGTGTTGGAGGAAGTTGCAGGGTGTGATGCAAAGGTAACATCCATAGAATCTGGACCAGTTTGCAGGAAGCACTGGGAGTAGAAGAAGAGCCTGATAGAGGGTTTGGAATGTTTGAGAACTGCTGTCTCAAGGAGATTCCCCTGGCCAGAGGTGCCGGACACCTAGGATGGGGCAGCTCTTAGCCCATGCTGTGTGCTAGGCTTTCCGCATAGAGGCTCTGCTATTGGAGCCTTTGGAGTACTAGAGCTTTTTGTTGATGTAGCTCTTTGTTATATACATGCCACTTTAGGTATATGGAGAATGCCATAGGATTTCACTATCAGCCATAGTATGTATGTCCTGAATCGTCCATCTTCCCAGTTCTTAGGACAGGTCCTTGGTCCAGGTGTTAAGGTAGGATTTCCCTTGGGGCTCCCCGATACCCTTTTTTGACTTGTGACCACAATCCTGATTGCTTCAGTTCACCAGAGGTGTCCTTACTGTATTGTTTCTTTAATTGGTACCTGAGCTCTGAGCTCTGAGTTACAATTTTCCTTTAGAATGGATGACTACTTCCCATGTCTGCACAAGTCAGAGACAGTATTCAAGTGTTTTTGTTGTTGTTGTTGTTTTGTTTTCTTCCCAAGTACCCAATTAGAAAGAAGTATCTGAAAACTTCTCTAGAAATACAAAGCAAGAGAGTACTGATTTGTTTTTGCTCATGGGAAACTTCAAGCTATTCAGAAATATCTTGAGTCCTTCATGTCATGTCAAAGATTTATAATTTAGATCAAATCTACTCTTTGTTAGCAAAGAGTTTAATATCCATGTGGAAAGAAGGGCCCAGAGTAATTCCTTAAGTTGTGTAGCTCATCTGTTTTCAAGAATTTTCACATTCACTTCAATATTTAATCCTTTTATCAGTTCCAAGAAAAGTGGCCTTGGTGAGTAAACCTGGGGTAGAATTCTTGGAGAGCTTCAGTTTACTAGGTTCTGCTCCCTGATCTGAAAACTATGTTTGCTTCAGCTGCCTCTGAAGTCCCTTGCACCAGCTGACTAACTCACTTCTTAATCCACGGAACTCCTCCCATTGGAAGGGCTCTGTAGGGCGCGGGGGTGGGGAGTGGGTGTTGGCTCTGAGTAGGAAGACCTGGAGGAGAATGGAAGGAAGGCAGGGGGCAAGGCTGACAGAGGACAGCAAGGGTGTCAGGGTAGGGGGAGGAGGTTCGTGGGTGTCCCAGTAGGAAGGGACACTTGGGAAACCTCTGTGCTGAAGACACTATGGTGATTTGAGGACTCCAGGCTGCTTCTGGCCCACCAGAGTATTGCTTCTGTGTGCCATACCCCAGTCCAAGCTTTGCCTTTTTGTCAGACCAGTCTGTGTAATCATACCTGGAAAAAAAGCGTAAGAAAAACAACGTGCAACAGTTTTATCCCATGGGCCCTATTTGCTGTATTGTTTGGAATAGCATAACTAAGAGTGCGATACTGTTTTCTCTGTTACCTTTCTGTATTCGTGGCCTTCTTTTCCATCCATTTGCCTTGGGAGGTTAGGTTTCTTAGAATAGGGAGGCGGAAAGAGTCAACACTCAATTTTTGTCTACCAAAATAAGATTTGATAAGTCCCGTAAGCCCCCATCAGCATGTTGAGAAGGAGGCTTGGGGAAGTTGATACCAAGTCGAATACAGCTGAGGTGGCCACGGTTCTGAGTCTGCTTGGGACGGCTTCAGTGTGTGTGTCCTTCTGATCCGTTGTCAGTAGCCCTCGTCTAATGCACTGCTGTGTCCTGGTTTGGATGATAATCACAGAGGAGGGAATAAGCTGCAGACTGGTCCTTTGGGCCCAGTGGTGTGTGGAAAAGAAGATGGATAGGGCGGGAAGGAAAGTGCCTAACTGCACGCATGTGTTATATCCTCTTGTCAGAATTACAGTGTGTTTAGGTGTTGGGGGTGGGATGGACATATTGGCTAAAAGCAGTAGGGTGTTGACCTCCCAATCTCTCAGACCCTAGGAAGACTCAGTGGAGTGCAGTCTCATGCCAAGATAGGTCAGCAGCAGCCTAATAGCACTAACTGCAAGGCCCAGTGTTGTCAGTGATACATATCTGTAATCCCAGCGTTCTCAGAGGCTGAAGCAGGAGGATCCCAGGCTGGGAAATTTTGTCATTTTGGGAGACGCTGTCACAAAATAAGAAGTGAAAAGGCTTAGGGATGCAGCTCTGTCTAGAGGCCCTGGGTTTGGTCCCTAGTACAGGGTGGAATGGGGGTGCAAGCGCAGAGCCCTGGACAGTCTGCCTTTCCACAGACTCGCTGAAAGTAGGGCTCACACTCTGTTGTCCATCTCACAGTCCAGTTAGAAGCTCTGCTGTATGAAGTTTTAGAGCTCTGGGAGAGAAGATGTAGAGAATTAAATAAACGTTCCTTACAAAGATAAGCAATTACGGAGTTTTTAACAAGCTGGCGATTTCAGAGTCAGGTAGCAAGGGGGCAGCTGTGGCTCTGTGCTGTTCTTGACTCTTGGAAATCACGTGGTATTGGTGTCTGTGAAATTGGCCTAATTGCAGCTTCCCCTTTCTCTTCATTTTTGCATAGTGCACACTGAAGGGAGTGACTGATAAATCAGTCCTGGGTGGGGAATTGTAATAATTTGTTTTCTTTCTCATAGCAGCTTCTCAAGATGTAATATATTTATGTTCTCAGCCTGTGTGTGCTGGGTCTATGGGTTTTCAAAGAGATATTTACTAAATTCCTTTAGGATCACACTGCACTGGCCTGTAGCATATCTGATGGTCCCTGCATCCCTCCATCCACCCTCAGCAACTCCATCAGACCTCAGGCAAATCTTGTACCTACTTGTACCTCACTGCTAGGGAGATACTGTAGCCCCCAGAACAGTCAGTGGAAGCCTGAGTGGTTTAGTTTAATAAGTGCTTCCTTGGAATACAATTTTGTTTTGTTTTGTTTGTGGAATCAATTTCAGAGGAACCAAACTCTCATCTAGCTTCAGTACTAACCTGAACTTTCTGACAGACTGCTCCCAGCACCTGGCTGCCCTCAGGGACAGCTCACTGAGTTCATCCATCTCCACCAGAATGCAGTCTGCGGTCTCACCTCTTCCTGCCTTTTGTTTTTTAAATTTAGGCAGCACAAAATCTTGGTTATAAAATGGAATGTTTTTATATAATGAGTGCACATAAATGTTTCATTGATACAATTATCTTTGACATGAAAGAATTCCATGGCATGGTTGGTGCCTGGGAAAAATGATAAATCTCTTTCTCTCCACAAAGTGATGTCTTTGATTTCAAACACAATATGTGTCTGGAAAGTAGTTCTTGTGTGTATGTTGTGTGTATGTGTCTGGTGGTGGCTGCCATCTCATTCCTCAGAATGTCCACATGACCCTAGAAAGAAGTGCTAATGTATAACGAAAAGTGTCATTTTTTTCCCTCTCAAAGTGAAATAGACAAATGCTGGTTCAGTTAGAGTTTTCAAAATTCCAGAAGCACACTTAGTTAAAAATGCATTTCAAATGCTGAACTTTTTTCATAGTTAACAAGAGTTAACATATTGAACTTACATCTTTCTCTTGACAAAAAAATAAAAGGAAAAAAGGTGGTCTGGAAAGAAGGAAGAAAAATCTTTTTGAGCCTGTAAGAGTTACAATTGCTGCAATATGGTTACAGAAGACTGTTACATGCAGTGTTTACCATTTGAGAAAAGTGATACTTGCTGCGTGAAATGCCTTTTTCACAAAGCATTGCTGATTAAAACTTACCTGTGTGAGATACTCTTTCTAGGTAGATTTACATTTTGAGAGCAGATCATTTGCTGCAGCATTTGCTGACCTTCCACCTCCTTTGTGATTCTTTGGCTTATTGTTCTTGTCACCTTGTATCTTGGTCACCATACCATGTACTGATTCTAATCCTGGGTCTGTGGTTCCTACTTTGAGTCTCTGGGCAAACAAAACAACACCCTGGTTAATACTTTTAATATTTCTCCAGTGGTTTGGAACAAACAAAACTGTCAGGTGCAGCCTCAGTGATAAACAGAAATTGGATATAATTTGGGTTGGGTGTGTGTGATGATGATGATGATGATGATGGCACCTTTTGTCAGTAAAAAAGTCTGCAATGCCAGGACAGAAATGACTGAAGACTTACCTGTAGTAAACTGAGTTAAGCACTATTGGTGATTATTGAGGGATACTGTCAAGATCTTGGACTTCACTCTACTTACAAACCGATAATTTTGCCTTTACAGTTTCATGGTACAGGCAGAAACATGAGGCTCTTGGGTCAGATATAAAGGACTTCATCACTTATAGAACTGTCACAGGCCAGCCAATACCCAGGGGACGATTCAGCAGCGTCCTAGTGGATGCTGTGCATGGTGGTGACTGCTCTGCAGTGCAGGAACTGGGAGAGCCAGCCCCTTAGTGCAGCCCCTAACTGGGTGGGGACATTGCTTCCTGTCCCAAGATTGTCACAGTGAACACCTGCCTGAGCAGTGGGGCCAGGCAGAAAAGCGTATGGGGCCTAGCACTCCCAGCATCTCTGGGAGACAGGGCCATGGCAGTTTGCTCTTCCAGGCTGCAGGACAGGTCACCTTTATCTAACAATAGCCTCTGCATACAGCAGAGCACTATGCACATTGTTGTACATGGATTCGTTTCAGCCCTTGCAACCACTCTGAATGCTGTAATATGCCAGTCTTACAGACAGAGAAGCCACGACCTTTAAACAGCATCACCTGCTCTGACCACAGACCGAAAATGAAACTGCATTGTTTTTTTTAGGCCCTTCTATGTGTATTTCATGACTTGCAGTAATAGTATTTTATGCAAATTTTTGACTTTGTCTCCTTTGCAAGAATGAAAGCTTTTTTAAAAATTTTATTTAAAGGAAAAAAAAACCCAAAAAGGGTAGAAATAATACATAATTTCAAAAAAATAGTAAGAAATCACTAGTTGATAAAGTCAAGGGCACTATTTCACATTTACCAGAGTTCCTATGACCTAGTTAGTGCACACTAGATATTTGTTTGATGAACAAGAAAATGTATGAAGTTGCTTACATATTAAGTAATGGAACCAGGATTTGAATTCTTTTGACACTTAAGCATCATTCTTAATTATTATTAATTTCTGCACTTCTCAGTTTATAGCAGAACTTCTCAGTTGTTAAGGATTAAGGTTCTGCCAGGCTTGTTGTAATAGTTTCACAAGATAGGTAGTGTTATTTTGAAAAGCAATTAGAAATGAGAGCTAGCCAGCCTGCCTCCCTCCCGCCCTCCCTTCTTCCCTCCCTCCTTTTCTCCTTCCCTTCTTTCCTTCCTTCCTCCCTCCCTTTCTTCCTTTCTGCCACTCTTCCCCTCTTCCCCTCTTCCCCCAAAACTCTTTTTAATCTTCCTTGTAGTTTGATAGGGAGAAAACAATGGGTATCTCCCAGACTCTGAAATAACTATGTTTACTTAAATACAAGGTTCCTTCCCGAGCTCCCTGTGAGTGACAGCACAGAGGGCAAGTTTCTTCCTGGCTGGTTTCCATGGTGATGGCTGCAGCTTTGATAAGGCTACTGTGGTAGGGAGAGAAAGCAGAAGAAAAGATGATCTTGTATCACACAAGTATCCACGACCCTTTATGACCACAAATGCTAAACTACTGCAGATAACAGTGGACAAACACTGGCTTGTAAGTGGATGGAATGGGCCCTGAAATGCTACTGTGTCCATGGAGCTTTCTCTTCAGTGCATTTTTGAGAAATTAACCTCTATTGAGGTAAAAATTAGGGTTACTTTTCTATGTCTTTCTGATTGTGTAGTTAAGAGAATCTACTAGTGGAAAATGAAGATCACCTGCTGAGATTCCCAGAACTATCCCAAAGTGTCTAGGGGCAAAACTTGTAGAACTATTTGAGAAAATATTTCATTGAATAAATGTATAATCTATTGCTTCCTTTTGAACCCCCAAAAGCCCCAAAATGTAGTGGCTATCATTTCTTACGTTCAATTTTCTCCATCCTTGGGACCGCTCATTGACTGCAGTCTGATGGGAACTGTAGTTTGATTTATGTTAAAGAATTCTCAACTCACGTGTATGTCAGTGGTTACTGGCCACTGGTTGGCATCTCAGCTGGGACTGTCATCCAGAACACAGACAAAAGGTGTGGTGGATTAACAAAGGTCATCTTGTAACACCCAGCTGGGCTGAATCAGCGTGGTGCTGGGTGTGGAAGGCCCACCTGAGGATTGCTGCCAGCAGTTTAAAAGCAGAGCTGGAGGGGAAGGTGGTGCGCTGTTGGTTCTCCTGGGGAAGCTTGTCTCACTGGCTTTCCTGATGGGAACTCAGCTGTTATTGTCAGGGGAGCTCAGGGCCTCGCTGTTGCTGACGATAACTGCGGTTCTCTTTGGAGGAGCTCTGGTCCTTGCCTTGAGCATCGCTTCCTGGTTCCAGTGCAGACCCCTCAGCCTGCTGGCACAAATTCTTCACCTTGCTGGCGCAGACTTTCTAGCTTCCTCACCTTTGGGCCTTCCAGTAAAGATTCTTTAGTAAAGACTTGCATGACACATTGTCGTGGGCCTAGGCCTCTATTTGGACTTGTAACGGGCATAATCACGGGCTGCAGGTCTTCTGCTGGACTTGTGTAGTATGGTGCTGGCCCTCGGCTGGATTCTTTGGGTCTTTAGTGCATGGATAGATATCTTGTGCTCTCCTGCATTTGACTTTTTAGGTGAGTGTTATAAAATAATCCTATAAATTATGTGCCCTGTGTTAAACACACCATGTTGCTTAGGTCCAGAGGGTCATTTTAGAGAAGCTAGAAGTCTTCTAAACCCCTTTTGTTTGTTTATTTTTTGAGATAGGGTCTTGCTATTTAGTTTAGGCTAGATTTGAACTCAAAATTTGTTCCAAGATGACCTCAAACTTGTGGCAATTCTCCTTGCCTCAGCCTCCTGAGTTCTGGGATTACGGGCATGTACCACTATACCCAGCCTAAACCCTTCTTCTGGCAACTAGTACAGCATAATCCTTGTTCAAATCCAAGTGCCAAATTAAGAAGGGAGACCTTTAAGTGAGAAGAATGTCAATGAATTTTCATGTGTACTTGATTGATGGACTGATTGATTGCAGCACTGAGAATTGATCCAAGTGCCTTGCACATGGTAGGCAAGTGTTCTACAACTAAGTTACATTATTTCCATCCTTCCACCCACTCTGCATTTCAAATTTTGAGAAAGGGTCTCTTAAGTTACCCAGGCTGGCCTTGAACTTGTGGTCCTCTTGCTTTAGCCTCCCAAGTAGCTGTGGTTGCAGGTATGCACCACAGTGCTAGGCTAGCCTGTGATTTTAAAGTAACACGGGGGCTGGCTGTGTGTTAAGCACTTTGAAGAAACACGTCATTTTTGAGTCCTCGTGGAGTTTAAAGACTGGGGACAGTTGTCTGCACTCACGCAGACTAGAGGAGAATCGCAGTGTGGAAGGGCCTTGAGAGGGATGTGCTCTGAGTGTAGAGTATTTGAAGGCTCTAGTATTTTGCCATAACAAAGTACCGTAGTCTGAGTGGCATAAACAACAGAAATGTATATTCTCTCATTCCTGGAGGCTGGAAGTGTTAGATCCAGTGTCAACAGGCTTGCTTTGTGCTGAGGCCTCTATCTTTGGCTTGCAGAGAGATGGCTAAATTTTCAGTGTCTTCACATACTGTTTTCTGTCTGTACACGCATGTCAATGACTTATTCCTTTTTTTTTTTAATAAAGAAACCAATCATACCAGATGAGGGCTTAGTGATGCAATTGTACTTACCTAGGTACACCTTTTAAATCTGTGTCTGTAACAGTGTTCACATTCCAGGGAGTAAGACAATGTATAAACTTTGGGGAGACACAAACTCATGACAAGGATTTGACTAAAGATGTGTTTTTTAGATGTATCTTTTGCTCTGGATAGAAACTCAGGTTACCTAGTTTTAATTTGGCCCATATTTATTTCTGGTGATTACCCTTGTACTTAATTTTTTACATTTAAATGTTTACACAGTTCTAAAGTAAAATACGAAATATATTAGAAAAAAATAAAATTTCTAAACTTCATTTCCTCTGCAAATCCTTAACCTGTTAATCCTGATTCTAAATCATGAAGTATCTAATATGTCTAATAATTGTGACATTATGCTGTTTGTAGTAATTGTTTGCCACTTAGGATGGTTTCTCTCCTGCCAGCCTTCATGTAGACAAGAACTTCTTCTATCGTTCATAGCAGTGTCCTTGAAAATCTAACACTGCTCTTAGAATATAGTTGGTATTGGGTGAATAATTGTTAAATGATACCGTATTGGAGTTCAAGGTCTGGATTGGCATCCATAGTTTTAGGACTCATCAGTGTATTGCACATGAACATTAGTGGGGGCATCAAGAGGAATGAGTATAAGAAGAAAGAGCAAAAGGCAAAGGTCTATACTTAGGGACAGAGCAAAGAGAGTAAACAGGAAAAAAGAAATAGTTGGGTGTGCTGGGAGGTGGCATTTTAAGAAAGCTCAAGTCTGGGGTATGAGGAGGAACCTGTTCAGTGGAATCATTGCTCGGAAAGTGACCGACTAAAAAGCACGGAACTGTACATTAGAAGACATTGGCTCAAGTTTTGCTTCTGTCTGATTGATTGTATGAACAGTGGCAAATAGATCTTTCTGAAAATCAGATTTCCACATGTTAAATAAGAATAATCCTATCTGTCTGCATTGCGTACACCAACTACTAAGTGTTCTAGAAATATAAAGAAAGAGTGATTGTCCAAGTCAAGAATCTCCTACACTTATGTGGTTAAGTCTCTGTCATTGCCTGCTTGCTTGTTTTTGGTGCCGGGGATTGAAGCTGATGCCTCTTGCAGGCTAATTGTCTGCTCCGCGATGGAGCTGACCTGCAGGCCGGCAACGTCTTTTAAAGGATGCCGTGCTCCTTACAGTCTGCCATGATGCACTGTGTTTCCAAGACACAGACTTGTGAAATCATAATGCGTCACCTGTGGGAATACTTACTTTAGTGGCGAACAGTTGCACAAAAGGCACAAGTCAGTGCTCTCAGGAAGTCGGCTTTTTTAGGGCCTTTGGCGATGAGGCCCCTGGGTTGGGAATGTTATTCCTCCTAATTTACATCTGGCCACATGCTTCTAGGAAAGAAGCATGGGCATGGTTTATACTGGTGGTAGGAAGCAGGCAAATGCCATAAGCAGATTTTAAACATAGTCCTATGTTCAAAGTCCCCCGCCCCCCAAAATTGCTTGACAAAATCCACCCCCCACTTCCCTTCGTTCGTACTGGGGATGAAACACAGGTCTTTTCAAGCTATATCCTCAGCTGTTTTTTATTTTTATCTATTTTGAGACAGGTCTTTGCTGTGTTACCTAGATTGACCTCAAACTTGTGATCTTTTTGTCTCAGCCTTCTGAATTGCTGGGATTACAGGCATGCGTCTAAGTACCTGGTTATGTCTTGAATTTTTAGCCTGTCAGATGTAGTGTAGGAAGCACTCTCCTTACACGCTGATTAAGCCGGCAGACTTGGGCCTGTGTGCCTGGAAGCTTCTCTTAATGGGCGATGCACAGACAGGCAACTACTAAGTGTTCACATTGGCAAAGAAATACTGTCTGTTGACATTTTCGGCTCTAATTTCCTTTCATCTATGATGTTTCCAAAGAGGTTTGAAGACTTTGTTCTCTAATGGGGCCTTTGTGTTGGCTCATGGGGAGAGACCTCAGAAGCAGTGATAGTGCTGAGTGAGCCAGCTCATTGTCATCAGCAGCAATATGGTCAAAGACTCGGCTTCAAAGACATGTTTTCTTAAAACTTTTGAGGTCTGTGTAATCCAGTGTGCTAAAGTGCTAGACTGGAAACAAATAGATGGAGGCTTTTCACTTCGGGTGTGTCACTAACTGCTTCTGCCTCTGAGTATGACAGGCTCACAGTTTCCTCCTTATCCCTTTACATATTAATAAAAAAAAGTGAGTGATGTGAATGCAGAGCACTTAGCTGACACACAGAGACAAGTCAGGTAAATGTATATACCTGTTCATCTTAACGAGAAAATGACTGAGTAGTTTTAAGCTTGATTTCTGTCATGTCACAGTCTGGGAATGTGAATCTGTTCTCTCTTCTGGGGCATAGTCACATATTTTGAACAATTTATTAACCCTGAGACCCCAGATCCATTCACCCCGAGGTCACTGCTCCTGCGGCACAGATGGAATGGTAGAACTGGGATTTATTCTTTCTTGCTTGGCTGGACTTACTTTCCTAATATCTCGTATCCTTCTCCTACTCAGATAACCTGGTATTTTGTGGGGGAAGAAAAGAAAATAAGGGAATGATGGAGTGAGAAGTCTGGTGAAGTCATTTTGGAAGCTTCCAGAAGAGATGGAATACTGCTAGCTCCTTTCTCTGCTTTTCTTTTCCTTCACCCTCTTCTTAATTTTTCTTCTTCTATGATTTTTTTCTACTCCCCATTTTTGTACTCTTCTCTGCTTCCTGTGTCTTTTGCTCATTTCAGCTTCTTCTCATTTTTCCTCTCCGCTACCAGTAACACACTTGCCTACCTCTCTGTTTATCGGGTCCTAACTAGAAGAAATTGATTGAAAACTTATTTCCTAATTTATGTAGCATAAGATGATGCTTTTCTGGGTGATTAGAGATAATAACATGTCCCAGCCATTTTCTCCTTACTTTGTTCTAACTCTGTGTGTACCAGTTACGGTTCACTAGAGCAACAAATGTATTAAAAAATACACACACACACACACACACACACACACCAGATAGCCATAAAGGCTATATATGATACATAAAGTCAGGCTCACAGCGACTGCCCACAGAGTTGGGGTGAAAGCATGCAAGATGGCCGCCTGAACCCAGAGCTAAAGGTCTGGGGCTCTCTGTGGCATCCAGTGTGAGTCCACCTCGGAGGCCAAGGTGTCTGCGTGGCAAGGCTGAGGAGCCTGTGCCGGCAGCCTGAGGAGCTGGAGATGCAAGTCTGAAGGTGATGATGAAGACCAGAACTCTCCTGAAGGGGAAAAAAGACAGACTTCCTTCCTTATTGACCTTTCTCCTCCATGGAGGCTGCAAGCCCATGGGTTTGTGCCACCCACATTCAAGGTAGACCTTCTCTCTTCAATTTTCTGCTTAAAGTTGATCATGCCAGACACACCTGGAACTGTGCTAGGCGTTCTTAGTCCACTTGAGTTAACACCACAGTTAACATCACACTGTGGAAGGGACAAGAGGGCTGTCACCTTGTCAGTGAGTCACTAGTGGGCCTGTCCTGTCCTTAGGAGAGCTCAGAAGAGCTCTGTCCACACTGCTTGTGTGTAATTGCAAACAGGCAGAGGATACTTATCCCGAGCAAAGCCAGCCTCCCTCTTTTGCTTCTTACCATTTTCTCCTCATTGGTGCTTGTTCTTTTAAAATTTTTTTATAAAGATCTATTTTCATATTTAAATGCTGCCATTTGATGTTTAAGATAGAATGTCAGTGTGATCAGTTTACATGCAGTCACCCAGGCGATCCCTCGGTGGAGCGCGCTCTGGGTGTGTCATGGAGACACATCCCTGGGGTCTGGGTCTGGACCCTCGTGCCTTCCTCTCTGGCCCTGTTCCCCTTCTCTGCTTCCCAGCAATCTAGAAAAAGCACCTTTACCTCAGCAGCTTCTTCCGCCATGATATTCCTGCTTGGAGCCAGGCAACTATGGACTGAATCCCCAGAACATGTGAACATACTAAACCTGTCCTTTAATTGTGTGTGTGAAGTGTTGTGAAAGCTGATTTTTTTTTTTTAAAGAGAGAAAAGGCCAGGTTAGATCTCATCTATGAATTGTGAAAGCTGATTTTTTTAAGAGGGAAAAAGCCAGGTTAGATCTTACCTATAAATTGTTGGAGCAATCTTGAACCATGGGTCAGAGACATTTTAGTTTATAAGACAAAATTTGTTTTTATCAGGCCAATTTTAAAGTTTTTGTTAATGAAAAGTGGTTGCATTTCCAGGAGTAGATAGGATAGGTGTGAACTATTTCTAATTCTTCACTCTTTGATGATGAAATACTTTTTCATATTTAGACCCAGATGCTCTATCAAATGATCCTTCCCTCTTTTCAATATTCTTCCCACCATCAGAGACCCAAATTAGATAGGCATGGCCCAGATTACGGTTTTTAAAGGCTTCCAAATTGTTGGTGTTTTATTGACTTGCTTTCTTCTAGTTCAGTATTGATATAATTTAAAAGCTTTGCTGAGAAACTTGAGGGAGAAGTTTAAAATACATAGCTGGTGGAATGTCTTTTATCTTTGGCCTAGTTACTGTCTTCTTCCAAGATGCTTCTGCCATTTTGATTGTATGTTTTATTATTTACAAAGTGCCACCATGTGGCTCCTGGAGCTTATGAGTAATGAAATATTTAATTTGGAAGTATAAATGGCAGATTCAGTGTTCAGCTTGTACCTTAGGAGCCCTGCCAGTCAGCACTGCAGAAAAGTTTCCTCCATCTAAGTTGTGCTCAGACTTCGGGGCAGACATTCCTATACCATCTACAGTGACGCCGCACATAGCTTCAAGCTTGATCATGGAGCGGTCAGTGCTTCAGACTTAGCCTTCCATTTATCCTCCTGCTGTGCTTTGCCGGTGGCTCACTTGCAGGGATAAATGAGAAGCACAGGTGGTTTTGGTGTGGAAAAGTTTTTGTTTATGACTTGCAAACATGGAATTATAGGAGTAGATGCAAAGTAAATTGAACATCCTGAAAGAAAGAACGAGTGTGACTTCCTGTTGCAATTAAAACAAACGGGCAGGTAACCCTGTGCACCCCTGCTTTCCAGTTCCATCTGTCCCCCATCCTCCCTCCCTCATCCTTGCCTGTCCCACTGTGTCAGCAGGAAGACTGTGCCATTTTCAGACCTCTTTGTTTCAGGCTGCTGGATTTTCTTTCTCCTTCTCTGGTCTTGCTCCCTGTCTTCCTGTGTCTGGAATCTTCACTCCAGTCCGGGACGTCCCTGGACCCTAACATACCAAGCTTTCCTCTCTCCTACTCATGGACTTGGCAGAATCAAATCTGGTGCTTTCTGCTTCCCAGATCATTTAGAGACAGGACTTGGGCTCTTTTGACAGTTTCCCCCTCCATGGACCTGTAATTGGCACCTTCGTGGTGCTAACCATGCAGGTGTCAGGTCAGTGAATAGAGAAGAGAGGGGCTTCTGGATGGCTTCTGTCCCTTCTCTGATGGCAGCTGACTATTCCAGTAAGACTTCTAAAGGTGCTAGTGAGATGTCATTCAGTCCTGTCCACAGTTGCTGTGGTTTGCTATTTCAAAGTATGTATTCTTTTTAAACTTAAAATTTTGGTTCTTTCAGATGGAGGCATTGATTTGATGGTGCTAGTATTATTTTAAGTCCTATTTAAAAAGCAAGGTGAAATTTAAATCTGCCTGCACCATCTAGTTACAATTTCAGTGGCAAAATATACCGAACATGCCAGCATTTTCATTTTATTATTGGAAGGATTAATTGGGAAACTTAGCTTACTGACTCACTGAATGGTAAGTGTTGAAACACTCTTTCTTGCAAATGTGGGGTTTGTACTTTTTGTTACTTGAGGATTTAGGATAGTTTTATACAGAGTCACATTTTATCCACGGACATATATGCAGATAAGGATATAGCTCTCCACCGTACAGATTTTCCTTTGTTAATCAGTAGGCACAGGAATGCTAACATTAACATCCCTTTAGATTTTCCACTGAGATAACACATAGCCCTAGACCTGTGCACTGGCCCTGCCTGACAGAAACTTGAAGGTAGTAGTTGCACTGTGAGCCTAGTGTCTCATGGTTGTTTGAGTTTGAAATTCATCTTGCGTACTTAAGTTAACTGTGGAGAGGGACATGTTAATACTTGCTGTGAGGCTGCAGGGTGTAGCTTGGTGACAGAATTCTTGCCTAGCAGATTCAAGGCCTCAGGTTTGAATTTCAGCAACACACACATACACACACACACACACACACACACACACAGCCCCAATCATTTAGGGTGTTAGCTTGTCCAGGATCTACCAAATTATGATTTAACCTTTGAAATATATTCAAGGCCACACACTGAAGGTTTGTAATTCGATATAATAGTCATAGATTGATTGCTGCAGGAAGCCAACCACATCCTCAGAAGTTGTTTAGTCTGACCTATACTTTGAAAATTTGCTTTTCTTAAAAATTGAGGTAAAATTCACAAAGCATAAAATGAAGTATACAATTTAGTGTACATGCACAACTGCTTTTTTAGGGAATATAAACAATGTGTGTTGTTTGTATTCTGTCTCTTTGGGGAGGGTACTAAGACATTTTAATTAGAATTTCAGTAAATATAAAATTCTTGTCATAGCGGTCTTGGTGTGCTATTGAATGGTAAATGCTGTATGAAATTTTGTAGGGCACAAAAAATGCTTTTGCTTGCACACTCCAAAAATATTAAATGGTTTAAATAGTACTTTTATTATCCAAAGTTAATCTTAGAAACTATTTTTTTCTTACTTCACATAGACCTTGATAAAAACATAGCTTGACTTAAAACCATGAGAATGAGGATTTTTAGAAAAATCTCCTGAAATTCTGAATACCAGTGTTCTACCTAGTATTTGTGGGAAGTAATATAAGAAGAATTGTGACTCATCTTTAACCTCAGGAAAGCTCTCCAAAAATCCAGTCAGACAGAGCGAGTTTTAATTGATTGGAGATTTAGGAAAACCACAAAGGAGTTTGTGCAGCTGGGTCTACAGTGAAAACAGGGATTATTGGGAAGGGCAGGTAAATATGAGGAACAGCTCAGTGCTCATCTAATGCAGGATGGAATGAGACTGGGTCTGTGGGTAACCACGAAGGAGAAATACTCGACTTTATATAGGGGCCTTTCTGGGGCACCTATGTGAAGTTCACACTTTTTTAAGTGTGAGCTGCTTATACCAATTTTTTAAAAACCCAATTGAATATTTACATTGCCATGCACGTGAATGTGCAGAAATTCTCAGGAGCTACATATCTAGTTGAAAAATAAAATTGAAGAGACCAACAATAACTTTCCTGAATTTAAATACTACACAAGTCCCAGCTGACTGATTTATCAAATGTACAATTTCTTGGTGCCAAGTCTAGTGAGAAGGTAAAATTCCAATTTAAAGTAATATGTTTGGATGGAGAAGATCCAGGACTTATAAACCTGACAAATGGTAAAGTCAACAGGTCCTGAGAAAGCAGGTAGGAGTTATACCGCCTAAGACAGCCAGTCTGAGTGGCACTTCCTGCTGGCCAGGGCAGTTGGTGGCTGTTCTGAGAGGGCCAGCAGAGTTCAGACTGGTACTGGTGCTTATCTGGTAGCAATTGTGTCTAAGAAAATTGGAATCAACTAAAGCTTGAAAACAAACTGCAAATTACATGTATCCTGAGGCCTTCAGAACTCCATTCAGGGATGGGAATAACTATGCCTCGTCCTATCCATGAACTAAAGCATAGAAGTGAGGCAGGACAGCTGGACAGCTGGGCCTGCAGAATATGCACCTGGCATGGTATTTTCCTGTCAGGATCATGCAAGCAGAGCAGTGCACTGGTAACCCCTTCCTTCTTCCACCTCCTCTTACTCCCTGATTAGGAGATACTTCATTAACTGAGACCTTTAAAAAGTAGAGTAAGCAATAAAAAGGGCTGTTCAATTGAACCAGCTTCCAAATTAAACAAAAAACAAAAAACAAAAATCCCTCCAAATTCCAGGCAAGTGAATTTCTCAAAACAACTTGAAGCCCATTAAGGTCTAAGAGCTCCCCAGCCGATTCTGAAGCTAACCATGCCCACGGTCAGTGGGAGGTTGGGTAGGATTTTATTGATAGTCATTGCTATTACTGATCTAGAACTCATTTTTCTGAGGATCATTTACCAGGGTAAACCAGTGTAGTTGAGCCCTCCCTTGCCGGCTCCCCAGGTGACCCCATCAGCCACATCAGGGAGGTCTCCTGCGTGCTGGGATGCCTGTGCATATACTATGGTGCCATCTAAACCTAAAATCAACCTCCGCTTTCTATCAGTCTGATTGTAGGCAATTCTTGTACTTTTTGAGTTTGAGATACCTTAAAATATCCAAGTAGCAAGGGGGGCAGTTGGACATCTGGAAGGAGCCCAGGAGAGAAGTCTAGCTGAAGGACTCACCAGCACAAAGGTGGTAAGTGAACCCTTGGACTTGGATGGAATTGCCTAAGGGCAGTGCATAGGATGAATGAGAAAAGGCACCTCAAGGCTGTCTAACTTTTCTTAGGCAAGTTTTGATTGAGTCTTTATTCTTATCCGTGGGGAGTTGTTCAACAGAGTCTTGCAAGTATTTGGACAGATAATTGACTCTGGTTGTGGGTGCTCCATGACACCCACTGCTGGGTCCAGCGAATGGCCTGCTGGTGTTCATTATTCTAATTAAACTCACTCAGTGTTGGAAAAATTGTCAGATTTGTTCATGCTTTGCCTCAGTAGTCATGCAGGATGGATGCCAGCAAGGACTAAAATCTAGTCAACCCTGCCGAAACGTATGTGGCAGATTGTCAGGTGCAGCCTGAAGTGCCTGGACTTGCTGGCTGGGCAACTCCCCCAAGCTGTTCTACTCAAGAGTCTGTGCACCATACTGCTCATACATATTCTCGGGACACAGTGCCTCTGTTATCCTTAGCAGGAAGTAGTCCTGCACCTCAGACCTCAGAGGAACAAAGTTCCTCATCACATGTTGAGCCCAAGCTTTTGGTGATAATAGGGGAAATGCTGTATGTCAGATAAAGTCGAAGGATGAATTCTAAGGAACCATGGAGATTAAGGTTAGGAAATTGTCGGAGAAAAGGAGTGGAGGATTGGAGTGGGGACTAGGAATGACTCCTGAGGGACAGGATGGTTCTCGAATGGGTTGACCACAAGCCCACTTCTCAAGGGAAGTCTTAGCAAATCATGAGGTGGGCAAACACAAGTCAGAAATACGATTAACCAGCAAGATTGCATGTATAGTTGCTTAGATAATATTGATCCAGTGGTACCAAGAGTAGTATCAAGAAATATTCAACCTTTGTCAATAATCTATAGTCTCTATAGTCTTAGCCTTGTCTTTAGTTTAGTCATAGTCGTCTTAGCCTTAGTCTTTATAGTCGTCCTGGTCTTTGTCTGAGTCTTAGTGGATGATAGAGGATGGCCCCATCCCCAGTGAGATAATGGGAAATCTGAAAAGGGGGATACCAGCAATCTCAAACCTCTGTTCTTCCCTTAGCAAAGTATGTAAACCTGGTCATTGTGACTTTAATCTTCAGAGGGGCCCCCAGCCCCAGTTGCCATGACTTCTCATAGTCTGTGCTGACTCCCTTGAGGGCCATATTTTCTCTCTCTGAGTAAGGGACCCTAAGCTAAAAGCCTTCTGACTAGGTGCTTTGGGGATCCCAGCCCTCGTGTCTTTGCTGTTCTGAAGATCTGTGCTGGGCAGTACTCGTATTTGCACTTACTGGTTAATTAACACATACTAAGACTTCATTAGAAGCAATTAAAGAAAAACAGCTTGAGGCAAAGACATTTTGTGAAGTTTTCTGGATGCCAGACGATTAGATATTCACAATTTCTGTCCTTCAGGGTTTCTCATAAGATGTTTCACAGTCATTTTTAAAATTTGTATATTCTTGCTGATTATCAGAAATGCTACCAGAAACAATTACAGCATTGGGGTGAAATCAGATGTGCTTGTTCAGATTTATTTATTTATTTGTTTCAATTTTATTTATAAGTAGATTGATGGCTGCCATAAAATGCAAAGCTTGATTTAAAAATATTTAAAATATTGGATGGATTCATGGATAATTTTTTCAAAATGGTTGTTCATTAAGGTATTAACATAAAATTTGCAGTGTATCATTTAAAGTCTGTGTCAGTAATCTTGTGAGAAATCAAACTTTTAGAATTGTTCCTAAGCAAAATACATTTCAAGTTGGGTGTTGTCCATCCTGCTTGGGAGGTTGAGAGGACAGGACCCCTTGAGCACAGCCTGGCCAGCGTAGTGAGATGCCGTCTTAGAGGAAAAAGTCTAAAGCCTTTGTTGATGGTAGTGCTTCTCAAACTTGAGTGTAGCTTAGCATCCCTTGGTGTGTTTATGAAAGCAAATTTCTGGGTCCCTACCTTCTTTTGGGGAGTAGTAGTGTCACCCACTAGCCGTAGGTTCTTTTGCTAAATTGGTATGTGACAGACTGTCAGAGAAGTCTCCCAAGGAGAAAGTGGGGACTTCAACTTGCCTCTCACACTTCACAGAGTGGGTTCTTTGTCTTACAATTAAGTAAAAGAATTTGAGGACATACTAGTGAGAGCTACAGGCAGAATTATTAGGAATAGTTATAAAATAAGAGAAAATAGGGAAAAGATTTTAGTTCAGGAGCTGATGGAGGCACAGCTCTGCTGAAGAAGGTCAGACTGGCCCATTAACAACAGAATGTGGCTAGCTTTTATGGTTTGCTATACCCATAAAAGGGGTGGTGTTTTCCATCAGGTCATGTGTGTACCATTTTGTTTTTAGGGGATTTCCTCTTTGTTGGCTATGCATCAGGGGTCATTGTGTCCTTTGAGAACATCTTTTCATTCCCACTTCTGTTACAGTGTTCCTGATTCTTGCAGGAAGAGAGGAGAATAAGGGCAGACTGCATTCTATATATTCTTAATAATGGAGGGTAGGGAAAAAGAGATGTCTCTCTGTCTTTAGTGGGGAACAGACCATGGAGTAAGGCCCAGGAATTCGTACCTCCTGTCCTTTTTCAGGAAGTCTATGGTAGGATTTCAGAAATTGTATTTTCAGCAAATGCCCAGGGATTCTGATCTGAATCCAGGGATTACACTCTGAGAAATGCTTCAGGAAAAATTTATAAGATGTCACATGGCAGAAATTTTTTTCTATTCTTACTTCTTTATCATATGTTTCAGGGTAAGATGTGTTGCTCTGGGATGAGAATCCAAATGTGTCTTTCTGTTTGGCTTTTACCACAGTTGTTTCAAAGTAGGAAGTTTGGTTTATGGTATCTGACAGAAACAGGCAAGATAAGAGGCTCATGAACATATATATTTTAGCGTATGGATAAGCTCTTGGTTAAATAAAAACCATCTTAATCATCTTAATTATCAATGAGAAACCATTCAATCAATAAATACTGATTAGGGATTCTCTAGGTATAAAGTAGTGCTCTAAAGTAGTGTTGGGGTTACTCCATGAAAAAAAAGATACATTTTCATCTCTAATGAAGTTTAGGTGTTGGCCAGTGGCTGGGAAGGCATGGGAGGAGGAAGTAGACAGTGACAAAGTATATGTTAGGTAGACGTATTCTGGGGAAGACTAAAGCAGAGTGACATGACAGGAAGTGATGGCAGAGGAGGACTGTCCTACGTAGGCTGTCAGCAAAGGCCTACCTGGTAACGGGTAGCTGTAGAATGCGGGGCATATCTGCATTTGGTGTTTGGGGCAGGGGGTATGTCTAATAGAGGGAAATGCTTCTAAAATAGGCAGGATTGGGCTTGCTGTGTGTACAAATGAGCAAGGAGGCCAGTGAATTGAAACCTAGTGCATTGGAGGGAAGGTAGTTGGTGACCGGCTCCTGAATTTTATTCTGAGTGAGGAAGGTGGGTGGAGGTTCTGAGAAGTGCAGCGTTCGGATCTGTCTCACCTGTGGGAAGGTGTGTGTGACAGCTTGTGCAGAGTGGGAACAAGGAAATGATCCTAGCTGATGTTGATGATAGAAGGGTGAGCAGAACACCAAGACTCTGGCTACAGTCACTGCAGACATTAAAATCAATCACAGAAGTGCTTACCAGTGACTTGAATGTTGATTGGCATGACTTCCCCACACAGCTGCTGCCACCAGAGACCTTGGAGTTGGCACATGAAATGGAATCTCTTTATGCCAGTCCCAGCAGTTCATATATCCAGTGGCTTACCTGTCCTTAGAAGAGGTCTAAGAAGAGCACCTGTTTATATCCCTCCCTCCCTCAACAATCTACATGTAAGATTACAAGAGAAAAATAGATCAGTTCATAGAATTTTTTGCCAGAATTGACATGATGGAGACCTAAAACTGAGAAATGAACTCTCTGTGTAATAGAGGAAGGGCCCTCTGCAGGGGGGGAGCCACAGGTCCATGCTGCAAGCTGGATGGAAGAGGAGGGGTCCAGCATGGGCTTCATGCTTCCCCTAGTTTCCATGTGTCTTTATCTTCCACTCCCAGAAATGTGAGCTCTGCCCCTCGCACCTCCCTTTATGGGATTACGGTGAGCATCGCGGCAATGTAGTGATAATGAGAACAGTTCATACTTTTGAGTGCTTAGTACCTGCTAGGTATTTTCTAAAGCAATTTAATTGATTCTTACAAAAGCCTGGCAAGGTAAACACTGTCCTCCTCTGGTTGCTGTGGTACATTGTGCCTGGCAGAGAGAAGAAGTGATTTGTGGGTCACCCTTTCTGAAGGGCCTGACACACATAGTACTCACTGGCTTGCAAAGGCAGCAACTGCAGCTGCGTTGGCTTTGGTTAAATTTTATCTTCTAGAAGTCGTTTGAGTATATTGTAGTGCATAATGCTTCTTGCTTTCTGTTTTTAGCTTGCTGGCTCCATGTCAAGACATTATCACCTTCATTGTTTTCTGCTGATTGAAATGTTTGTTTGTTTTATGCATTTTCCTTCTGCTCTCCTTGTTCTGAATAGGGATGGCCTGGTGGATCTCCACCTCTGTTGCTCCTCTGGGGTCAGGCCATCTTTGGGTTCTCCAGAATCTTACCTCCATGCCTTTTTGATGGTAAGACAGTGGACATTTTCATTGAGGCATTCAGGCCCACCAGGATGTGATGACTGTAGACACTGCCCTCTCAGCTTATAGCATTCAGCGCCTTCAGAATCTCCCTTAGGCTTCCTGAAGGCGTGTTCAGTCCTGCTGCTGACCAGAGACCCTGCCATGGGGGCACCTTTGTAGGCAAAGACCATCTACACCCTGGTACTGTGTTTAGAGGTTACACATTTTTGAGCATCAGACTCCTTATTGCAGAACGGTGATGCTGGTCATGATGCTGCTGATAGTGCTCATCTCGGCGGTTATACGTGTTACAACAACTCCATAGGTAAGTCATGGTCCCTGTAGGCAATATTCTTTCTCTTCATTTGCTGTATGTTCTACTTTTCCTCCATATCTAATTAGCCTCGTGGTACTCCTTCCCCTTTCCCCACTCCTTCTAGTCATTTGTCTGTCTAGGAGGAGTCTAACAATCTGTTGGCCTGAGTTCCCTATCTCTCTCCCTTCCTCCATGACCTTCAAGTACCACTTTTGGCAAATGTTCTTTGAACCAACAATTTTGGTTCTTTAAACCAACATTTTGCCAAATGTTTTTTGAATCAACACATATAAAGGTCTTCCATTATAGAACTTACTTTTCTTTACACTCAGTTCCCTTATGCCTAGGAATTTAATGTTTTTTATCTTGTAGGTCAGTAATCAGAGTTGGGAAATGGTGACTCATAAGATGAATCTTCCAGGAAGAGTTTACAGATATGTTGAAGATAGGAGCTGGTTGCCTTGCTGTTTAAACCAGTGCCTTGACTGATTGTCTGGCTAGGAGGTTATAGAGAGAGGAGGAATGTTGTCCTATGGACACACAAACTATTAGGAAAGGGACAACAGAAGAGATAAGACTGGACCTCTCAATTGGAGGAGATTTAAAATATAGGCTAAGCAAATGAGAGATATTTTGTGGGAGAAAACAAAAAAAGCAGTGAATGTTATGATAAGAAAGATCATTGGGTAGAAAATGTTTAGGGTAGCAATATAGACTGTCATCAGAACTAGCCCATGATGTCAAGAGGTAAGCTATCCTGTCACCACTTGAAAGTGTCACGGCTATATAGAGGTTACTTTACATCATGATCATTTATACACTTGCTTGTAATTTGCTCATTCTCCTGTCTCTTCTTTCCTCACATCACAAGGCTTTTCAATTACTGCTGCAGGACTGTACTGCCAGTGTCTAGAACAGTGCCTTGCATATAGCAGCCACTCAAAAAACATTTTTAAATGACTCAACAACTATCTCCTGAGGTTTATCATGCAGAGAAACTGAGAAACGGATGACCTTTCAGTTTATAAGAACTTAATAGTTAACAGTTTTGACAGTTTCTGAATTGTCCTATCAGAAGGTAATCGAGCAATTTTCAGACTGTAGATTTTATAGTATTTCCCATTGCAGGCTTCATCCTTTGGGCATTTGGAAGTTTCACAGGAGTGTCAGGTAGACTTTCTGGGTGTGGAGAGAAAAGCAAGCTGCTGTTCCTCTAGGGCCTAAACCCAGCTTCAGTCAGAGAGCTCAGCTTTTAGCCAATTTGTATTATCTGGCTTTTTCCTAAAATTTGACTGGAGGAGTGGTTTCCACTACTACAGATTTGAGTATTAAATGGGAAAATTGTGTAAAAGCAGCACTGGTCTCCTCTTGATTCCTTTCAGATACATTCTGCAGTCCGACTCCAAATGGTCTTTCCTAATATAAACCTGATCATCGGTTCATTCCTTTATCTAAAGCACCACGCAGATTCTGACCAATAATAAAAACAATGACCCCATCATCTGCTGAGCCTTACTAGGTCCTAACAGTACTACAAGTGTTTTGTATCTGTTAGTTTGTTTGATTAATCATTTTTCTGTTGGATGGAGAGTATTTTAAATTCCTGTTTTACAGATGACAAACAAGCTCAGAGAGGTGAAGGAACTTGCCAAGTGGTAACTGCTAGTAATCAGTCTGAGAAGAAAGAGAAAGCAGGGTATTGAAGGATTCCCCACCTCTCTTGTGCCTGGACCCTTTTGGCAGTGTGGTAAAACCTCTGGAACCATCTCAGTATACTATTTTTAAATGCATAACATAAATAATGGCATTGTAAAGAGAAAAAAATAAGTTTAGACACAGTAAGCAAAATATATTTAACAAACTTGTGTGGCTCAGAAGTAATCCCCAAGCTTCTTTAAATTTATTAAATAACAAGATACAGAGTCAAACAATGATGAGCGCCCATGAATTTCAGGACCTCTGTACTAACTCTAACATGAAGTGAAAAAATGCTTAATTTTTATTACTGAAAAAGTTGCAGATGTTAGAATACTATTGTGATTTATTGCCTGTATTCATAATCAAAGGAAATGTTGCATTTCAATGAAAGGCTAACACAAATATGAATGCAATTGTTTTGTTCAAGTTCTCTGAGCCTTTGTATGTGATTGTGGAAATTAACCTCACTCCTCTGGGTGGTCTGCTCTGGTTTCTGGTTACCTTACCAGCTCCCTGTCTCCTGTCCTGCTCCCCTGCTTTTACTGCCCACACAGCTTTTGGTACCTCAGAGTCTCCCCAACCAGCCTTTGCACACGTCGTGCATCCCAGCTCCTTCTTGCCTTGTGAATTTTCTCCCTCCCTGTCCCTCTGCTTCCTGCTAGATCGTGTTCCTCTGCTGCCACACCTGAATCTGAGTGCCCTGGCGCAGAGCAGTGAATCTGTGGGTATTTATACAATTACTCCTGCAAGGTCTGTCTCCAAATGGAGCTCAAGTCTCCCGGCATTAATTTGCTTGGGCTGCCAAAACAATATTGGCTTAAATAATAGAATTTTATTGTTTTGCAATTTCGGAGGTTAAAAGTCATAAATGGAGGTGTCCACAGGATTGATTTCTTGTGGATCCCCATTCCTTGGCTTGCAGAAGGCCATTTTCTCCTTCTGGCCTCATGTGGTCATCCCTCTAGACATATCTGTGTCCTGATATCCTTTACATCGTAGGCCACTAGTCATGCTGAAGTAGGAATCATGCTAGTGACCTCCAATTAACTTGCCTCTGAGGAACTCTCTCTAAATACAGTTACACTCTAAGGTACAGGGATTAGGACTTGGACATACAAATTTGGAGAGGAAGTGACCAAATTCTGTTCAGGGTAAGAGGGAAGGAAAGAAGTCTGTTTTTGCTCACCACTCTGTTGCCCTCACCTAGCATAGCTCTTAGGTCAGAATATACCATCAATAAGGGTCTGTTAAGTGAATGAATCCATGCATGCAAACAAGCAAATAAAAATGAATAAATAAATGAATGATACCCTATTTTGTGTCTTAGTTACTGTTCTTGTTGCTGAGGCAAGTTACCTGACAGCCAGAGTTAAAGGAAAAAAGGTTTATTTAGCTCACAGTTTGTAGATGTTTCAGTCCATAGTCAGCTGGGTTCGAGGCGGAGGGGCACGGCAGAGAAACAGTTCGTGGCAGTTAGAAAGCAGTGAAGTAGCAATGACAAGGGGCAAGTGATGACCCTCTTTCTGTCCCCTGTATTCCATCTTAAGTACTACTCCAAGGGTGGTAGGGCATCCTTAATCAGAACTATACCAGGTCAATCAGTGGACTGTTTTAATAACTATACATCCTTGAGCCAGGCATCAGACAATCTCAGCATCACACACTCCAGATCCAGCCACCTCTGAAAAGCCCTCCCTGTGACCACTTGAGGCTTTGAGGGACACAGCTAGGTACAAGCCATAACACCATTATGAATCATCAAACATTTAAAACGTGCATTTATAGCACATTGAGGATTTCAGTAACTGTTTATTCTTTGAGTTGTGTTTTTCAATCTGATTGGTATGTCTGATCTAGGAATTTCAAGATCACTTAAAACCCTCAAATTCATGCAACTGTATTTCTCTACTTAATTCTACTTAAGTAGTGTTAGTGTCATGTAGTTGAATCACAAATATATTATATTCAGATTTGCATTTCTGAGTGATTAGTTGTAACTGGAGTTGTGTTCTGACATGCAGCCCTTTAACAGTAGCTACTTGGTTGCATAAAGAAAGATTTTAGCTACTATGATGTTGTAGTCAGGGGTTGTGAGGAGAACAATTAGAATCAGGACACAGAATTTATAATATTGTTTTATGATAGTCACCCAGAGTTTAACACACAAAAGTGTAAGAAACCTATCCACAATACTAGAGACCCAGAATATTCACCCAATGGCCTGGATCCCACAGCAATGTCCTACGTGAGTCCAGATGAAAACCTAGAGCTCATGACAATGCCTCCCACAAGTCCAGCTGGAGGTCTAGAGCCCACGAGGACTCACGCCAGTCTGTTTTACGGATCCGCGCTGGGAAGGTCCAAAGGTCAGCGGTGAAAGCTAGAAAGTCCATGCCAGTGGGGTGAAGGAGCTGTGCTGGTAGGTTGAGGGTTCTACACTGGAGCTGAGGAGTCACACTCATAATAAGGACCAGGGCTTTCCTGAAAAGCACCGCAGCCATCCTCAGCAACATGGAGGTTCCGAGCTCCTCCAACAATAAGAACAGTCAAGTACATGCCAGAAAGTCAGCATGACAAGTTTGTCCTGGAGATTAAGCAGCACACATCTTCCCCTCTGGAGACAGGAAGTGGTGCTCGATGTGAGGACCAGAGCTTCTCCAGGAGAACCAGTGGCTCAAACAGCAGCACTTAGAGAAACCCCCAGTGCCTCAATGCCTCAATGCCTAGCTTCTCCTTCTCCATGTCTCTATTTATGCTGGCAACTTTCCTCAGGTGGAACATCTATGCTCAGCAACATGCTGATTTAATTCAGCGTTAAGTTGACCGCCAGTTATTAATCCGTAACACATGATGACACTAATTAGATTGAAAGAGATGAGGCACTTGTTTCCTGGAATGATTTCAGTCTAGGTATTCATACATTTTTGTTTTCTCTCACATGGGGACTGAAGTGCCGTAGCAGTCACAAATACAAAACTGAGAAATGTAACACAGTGCTAGCAGTGTATCTTGTGAAGGTATTAGCATAGGATATATTGGCGTAGTGGGAATTAGCTTATGTTAGAAAAAAGAAATGCAAGAGTCTTCATATTTTCTTTTTCATTATGGAAGCAATCCCCGGACAATGACAATAGGGACATGCTTGAGATAGAGCTGGTGAGCTTTAAGTCTGATGGTTTCCTGAATGTGATGTTCTGTCCTCTTATAGCTGCCAAAAATAGGAATGATAATTTTAATACACAACTCTGTGGTCCAGGAGAGAACACAGTTTTCTTAAACGCACATGACAAATCCTTTACTTAATATGCTGATATACTTTGTGACTTTCTAAGGGGGGAATACTGTATGCAGATTTTATTACATGCTTCTTGTGATGCTAATGCCCCAAGAAACACTCTCTGGATGGTTGTTACAGGAAGGCTAAAAGTAGTCCACATATTTGTGGGTTTGGGTAAGTGGGGTTTATTTATCAGAACGTCTTCCTTTTCTTTTCAGGGTGTCTTAGTAGTGTACCGTAGCCGTTTGTAAGCCTCATTCTAAATACCAGTTTCTAAGACAGATCATTGTGATGGTTCAAGGTGTGCAGAGCTGGCTCTAGGTTTCTACAAAACAAAAAGGCTCAGAGCATCTGTGTTAATTTATTTGTTTATTTTTTGCAAGTTTCAGAAAGCTGACTCCAATTGGCTTTAACACAGTAAGGCAGTGTCTCGGTGACGGTACCTGTTAACAGTACTCAGCACCCAGCTTAAGGGTTTGCTGTCCCTCTCTGGTCATGGAGTTCTGAAGACCTCTGCTGGGTAATGAAGTTGGCTCCAGCTGGTCTCCGTGAGTCTGCAGTGGAAATCGAGTGTTTCCGCTCTTCCAGCAGAATCCCAGATTGAAATCTCATTGGGTGGTTTGGTCCAGAGACCCTCACCCCAGCCCCTTCTCATGCTGTGAAGGAAGAGCTGGTTGGTGCTTTGTTGTCTTTATGCCAAAGGGTAAGGTCCACACCACGGACATCCCCTGCACTGAGACTGGGGAAGGGGCTGGGCTGGGGGTTCTAGGGGGAGATGGAAGTGCTGTGGCCCAAAGCCACACAAACGGACATCGAGGCAGGCGCCCTGCACACCTTCCCTCTGCATGTCTGTTGGGAAACCTCTTCTCCTGAAAATCCAGTGAAGTAAATTTCCGTAAATTGAGCTTCTGGTTAGTTACGCTGCTGCTAATTAGGTTTGGTAGATAATTAGGTCCTGGTGGAGTGAACCAATGGATGTGTGTCAGAAAAATAAAGTCAACAGCAAGTGTGTGGGCCCTATGGGAGGAGGACTGAAGGTTAACCTCACATATTCCAGATTTCCTAACCCAAGGGGCTTCCTGCCTGCTGTGCTGCTTCCTGAGGGGGACTGCACATTCTTGGGGTCACCATACGACACATCCCTGGCACATGTTAATTATTAGTGAATCGTTGTTGCAGCAGTAAGAGGTGGTGATGGAATAGTAATTTACTAATACCGCAGAGCAAAGAGAGAGAAAGGTGGGTTTAAGAGTGAAGCAATGGAGTTGAATTTGAAGGTGAAATTTGTTTGAGCTGCTGATGAGACGCGTGTTGGTAAAATTTGGTTGTGGGGAATGTTGAATCCAGGACTATTTTACTGTATCCTGGGAAAGTCTTATCTTCAGTCCCAAGCAAGGTTTTCTCTGATAAACGTGAAAACATACCTCCTTGAGAGAGGCAGTGGGTGGAATGCACAGAGAGAGGCCGTTCTGTGGAAGCATTCCCAGAGCATCTGTTTTCTGTTGAGGACACGGATACCTGAGTCTCAAAGGGATTACGCGTCTCCATTTGTGTCTGGCAAATTGCATCAGATAACACATTTTGGGAACATAACATCCCATTGCCTCAACAAGGACAATTTGTGGCACAAAAACTATAGTTGAAAAAATTCACTTTGTTTTCTTTGTGGTCACCTGTACTTCCCCAGGACTTGAGATAGTGTAGAGAGATAAAAGTACAAATACAACTGGCATTGTGTGAACAGTTTCTTACACAGAAGTTCTCAATTCAGTGCCTCTCTCTTATAAAGTATTTTTATGTAGCCTTTATTATCCAAAAATAAAGTTAATAGAGAGTACATAATTTTAATATAGCTGCTTCTTAAGATTGTGTAGCAACTAAATTATAGAAAATAAAAGGAAAGCAAGTTACAATAAATTATGTGATTACAGTATGTATAATATATGCTTGGGTACATGTTTATGTAGGACAGTGCTCTGTTGGAGTTGTTGAAATGTAGATTCTGATTAAGCAGCTCTCGAGGGGGCCTGAGAATCTGCATTTCAGGCTACACAGAGAGGTCAATGCTACTGTTCTGGGGCCGTACTACGTAGCAGTGGTCTAGAGGACATTAGCACCCTTGTATGGAATCACTGTGAAGGTTGCAGCTTTAAACTTGCCAGCTGCAAATGCTACGAAGGGACAGTACTATTGATGATGGAGTTGTTCAGAAAAGGTAATCAACTGTTATCCAAATTCCAAACAAGATACTGATTTCCTCTCAACTCATAAGATTTTGCATGGGATGAGTATAAAAGCTATACAAATCATACTGTGAGAACTGGGGGTGTAGCTTGGTGGTGCTTGCTTACTTTCATGAGGCTCTGGGTTCCATACATAGCACTGAAAAAAGAATCATTCTTTGTGTTAATACGTGCAGGGAGAGATGATTCTCAGCTCTGATGCTGTGATGGTTTTGCACACCATGGGCGTTCTTGGAGGGACTCATCTACCAAATCCTAGTTTTGCCCCTAGCTGCTATGACAATCCCTTCATCTCTCCATCAGAATCCACACCCACAGATTTCCAGATCCTCATCAGCGGGGGAAGGCACCTGTTGAGAAGCCAGAACCCAAAGGCCATCAATGGGAATGGGCCACAAGATGCCCTGCAGATGTCTGGGGCTGCCTGTGTTTATCCGGGTAGCATTACCCCAGCTTGCACAGAAAGCAAACCGAGTGGAGTCTCAGTCGCTGCACACTGCAGAGATGAGGACAGCAGAGCAGGCTGGTTTGTGGAGGTGTTTTCTGAACTGTTCACTTTGTTACCCTAGTGACTGGGGCGAAAGTCGCTATGGCCATATTTTCAGCTGACAGATCTGTTTCGCACTGTGCTATAAGAGGGTGTTAAGCGGAAGGCTGTGAGGAATCTTAAGCAAATGGGGTGGAGGAGCCTGCAGCTCTAATAGCCATGCACTGCTCTGCATTTTTAGCTTGTCCACCTTTCCTGGGAGATGCAGAGTCTGAATGTCTATCCTAGCATCGCAAGGGTGGCGGGTCAGTCAGTCACATAGGACTGTGGGTTCCTCCAAGGGCTGCAGTCAAACTTCATAGTTCTGATTGAAAGCAGCAGTAGGCACAGTCTTATTAGTTGCATAGAAAACATATTATATCCAGGGGATTACCACTTAAAATTCAAAGTCACTGCTTCAGAAAGTTTCTCAGCTAAAAAGTATTTTAGCCTCCAGACAAGTTAAATTCTTTGATATTTTCTTTGATATGAAATACATACAATATAGATTTTTTTATTTAGAGAAAAAAGCAAAACAAAAAGGGTAGAAATAATACAGAATTTCAAAAAATAACACTAAAATCACTAGCTGATAAATTACATATTGTTATCTTAGAAGTAGTTGTTCAAATTACAAAATCAAAGCATAAAAAGTGGACAATAAATGACAGTACAAACCATTCTGTTTGATAAACTAACAGAAACTAAGTAGTATGGTTATCTGTCTTGCACACTTAAACATAAATACAGTTATATCCTTTAGAGCACTTTCCTTCCCTTTCATTATCTCAATATCATACATTTTAGATCTTATTACTCATTCAGTTTTTATTTTTTATAGTAGAGAAACAATGTGATATTTACAAATACGAGTCTGATTTATTTTACTTATGAGGATAGTCTGAAGTTGCCTCCATTTACCTATAAAAGTCTCAAGATGATTCTTTCTATAGCTGAGTAATATTCCATTGTATAAAAACACCACATCTTTTTCATCCACTCTGTGGTTGATGGGCATTTTGGTTGTTTACAAGATTTAGCTATCACAAATTGTGCTGCTATGAACATGGGTGCACATACATCACTGTGACATGACCTTTTCAGTTTTTCTGGGAAAATACCCAAGAGGGGAATAGCTGGATTGAATGGAATTTCCAATCCTACTTTTTTGAGGAATCTCCATACTGATTTCCACAGTGGCTGCACCAGTCTACACTCCCACCAACAGTGGAGAACTGTTCCTTTTTCTCTACAATCTTGCCAACATTTGTTATCAGTTGATTTCTTGATGGCAGCCATTCTTTCTGGAGTGAGATGAAATCTCAATGCTGTTTTAATTTGCATTTCTCAAATGACTAGTGATGGTGAACATTTCTTCATGTATTTATTTACCATTTGTATACTGCATCTGAGAAATGTGTGTTCATCTGAGATGCCCATTTTTGGAGAGGGTCTTTGAATTTGGGGGGCTTGATGTTTTTCAACTCTTTATATGTTCTGTATGTAAGTCCTGTGTCTGGGGGATTGCTGGCTAAAATCCTTTCCCGTTCTATGGGTTTTCTTTTCACTTTGTTGGTGATTTCCTTTGAAGTACAAAAACTTTAATAATATGAGATCCCAGCTGTTGATTCTTTGAATTATTTCCCATGCGGTTTGCATTTTGTTCATGAATTCTTTGCCTACCTCTATGTCTCCAAGATTTCTACCTACCATGTCTTCCACTAGATTTAGTGTTTCTGTTTTAATATTTAGATCTTTGATCCATTTTGACTTTAGTGCATGGTGATAGACATGGGTCTAGTTTCAGTATTCAGCTTGTGGAAAGCCAATTTTTCCGATGCCATTTATTAAAGAGGCTATCCTTCCTCCAGTGAACATGTTTAGCCCCTTTGTCAAATATAAGGTGGGGAATGAGTGTCTTTGTAGTTGTATTTGCATCTTCTAATCTGTTCCATTGATCCTCAGGTCTATTTCTGTGCCAGTACCATGCTAATTTCTTCACTGTAACTTTGTAGTATAATTTCAAGTCAGGAATTGAGATGCCTCCTGCCTTGCCTTTGTTGCCCAGAATTGCCTTTGCTATTCTAGGTTTCTTCTGTTTCCAAATGAATTTTAGAAATATTTTCTCTAGATCTGTAAGATATGTTAATGGTATTTTGATTGGGATTGCATTAAATTTGTTTAACAGTTTTGGGAGTATGGCCATTTTCACAATGTTAGTTCTTCCTAACCAAGAGCAAGGAATATCCTTCCATGTTCTAATAATAATATGGATTTTTGTTCTTTTGATATTAAACAGCTTTATTAACACTAGAATATGAAAACAATATGTTCCCTGAAGACTATTTGAAAAAAAATCAAATATTGGGGAAAATTAAAAAGCAAATAAAAATATGCCCAAGGTGAACACAGTGACGTATGCCTGTAGTCCCAACACTTAAGAGGCTGAGGCAGGAGAATTACAAGTTTCAGACCAGCCTGGGCTACCATATGTGTTCAAAGCCACCTTGAACTACATACATCATGCATCTACATATACATGTATATTCATGGTAGTTGTTCTTAAATGCAGAAATATAAAAGCACATGCTCACAATTTAATAAAATTATAGGTTTTGTATGCTGGTATATTCACTGAATTTTATGAAATATGCTTTATTTATTTGTGTATTTATTTTTTGGTAGTACCATGGATGGAATTCAGGAGCTCCTGCATGCTATGGCACAGTTCTTACCATTGAGCCATATATCCAGCCCTTTTTATTTTTTATTTTCAGACAGGTTCTCACTAAGCTGTCTAACCAAGCTTGCTTTAAACTTGCAATCCTCCTGTCTCAGCTTCCCATGTAGCTGGGATTACAGGTGTTTATCCCCACCTTTGAATAAAAGTGCATTTTAATGCTACTCATTTTAGCACTTATTTTTTATTGGAAAGTTTGTAGATAATTATAGAGTCCTATACAGTGAGATCCCTCCTACACATAGCCCAGTGTTCTCAACACTGTAATTTTTATAAACCTATGGTATAATATCACCACCAGGATATTGATATTGATACAGTCTATCAAACTCAGTCAGATCTGCCCAGTTTTATTTGCACTCATTTGTGTGATGTGGATTTAGTTTTACACAGTTTTATTACCTGTGTCAGTCTGTGTATCCACTCTGCGATCAGGATGCTGACTAGGGCTGAGGGTATGATACAGGAGTAGGGCACTTGCCCAGGCTGCATAGGGCCTCGGGCTTGGTTCCCAGTACTGTCAAGCAAGCAAACAACCAACCAAACAAAGCATAACAACTCAATTCTGAGGAGGGGCGAGGCATGAGGATTGAAAGTTCCAGTCTCACCTGAGGAATTTAGCGAGACCCTGTCTCCACATAAAAAAAGACCAGACGTGTAGCTGAGTCATAGAGCAACACAGTCCCAGGAACTGCTGACACACACCCACACACCCACACACACACCCAAAAAGATGTTCAGCAGTTGCTGGGCCAGGAGGGTCCTGTTGTAGCCACTTGCTGCTACTTTCCTGCTCTTCTCCTGTTGCCTGCCCTTCTCCATCAAGCCTCTAGCAACTACTAATTTGTTCTTTATTTCTAGAATTATGTCATTTCAAAATTTTATGTTAATGGGATCCATCTTGGCTGGTTCCAGATTTTGGATATTACCAGTAAAGCTGCTGTGAATGTTCACGTACGTACTGTTGTGGGGTTTTACTTTAAGTTTTTCTTTTTCTGGAGCAAATGTACAAAAGTAAAATCATTGGCTGAATGTTTAATTTTATAGAAAACCCCACAGATTACCAGAGTAGTTGTGCCATTTTATATTGCTGCCTCGAGTGGAGGTTGAATTCTCTAATCTGAAAAATCTGTAGTCTGCTCCAAAACCCAAACCATCCAGGGACATGGTACCTTAAAAGTTTCAGATTTCATAGCAGTTTGGATTTTCAGACTAGGATTGCTTAGTCTAAATTCTGTGCATATAGTCCTGAATCTGAAAAACAAAACTTATAAATCTGAAATCTTTTAGGGCCCAAGCATTTTAGGAAAGTAATATTCAACCCATGTGTGAGTTTAATGTAGATCTTTCATATCTTGCCAGCATTTGATAATTGTCATTATTTTCGTTTTATCCATTCTAATAGGTGGGAATTATTCCCTTATGCTTTAATGACAGATGATGTTGGTCACCTTTTTATGTGCTTCCCTTTTCTGTGTTTGTCTCAGTCAAATGTCTGAAAATCTTAAAAAAAGTTTACAGTACATACAATTTACAGTCATCTTGGAGAGCGGGTACATGTATGTAATACATCTTGTTTCTGGTTTTTTTTTTTTTCCTATCCCTTTTCCTTCCTTCCTCCCTTCTCCCTCCTCTAGAAATTCCCCTTTCACCATTTTCATTCTTATTGATACAGCATGCAGTGTTTACATTCATCAAGGTTACTAAGTTTCTGTACATAGTTACCCTGTTTTACTTATTTCCCTTTCCCCTGTGCTTCATCCCTTGGTCTCTTTGAACCCATTTCTGTTTGCCAGAGATCCATCCCCTCGTCTCCTTCTGTATCCTCTGTTGATCTATTTATTTGTGCTTTGCCTTGCTCAAATGAAAGACACCATACAGTCTTGAAGCTTGTTTATCTGGTTTATTTTACTCAACATTATATTTCTCAGGTGTATTCATTTTCTTACAAGTTCTTTGTATGTCTGAGTTCTTTGCCACCTTTCTGATTTGTGAATGTTTTCTCCCAGAGTAGAGCTTGTCTTTTAAAGAAAAATTTTAAGACAATTTTTTAGAAAAGTTTTGTGTTCATTGCTGAATTGAAAGCAAGATGCAGAAGTTTCCCATATACCTCTTCCCTTGTGTTGTGGTCAGGTGTTGCAAGGAGAATGTTTACATAGAGGACACGTAACTTATAGTATTATTTATAATGGTCACTCAAGAAGTTAAATACAAAGAAAGTGCAGGAGATCTGTCCACAACACATTCTAAATACCTAGAAAATTTAGCCAAGGGTCTGGATTCCATGGCAATAACCTGCATGAGTTCAGCTGAAATCCTAGAGCCCACGACAATGACTCATGCAAGTCTGTGTCATGGATCTATGCTGGGAAGGCCCAAAGGTTAGCAGTGGAAGCTAGCTGTGTCAGTGGGGTGAAGGATCTGTGCCAGCAGGCTGAGGGTTTTGTACTGGACCCAAGAAGCGATGCTCAAAATAAGGACCAGGGCTCCCCTGAAAAGTACCACAGCCATCCTCAGCCACAGTGAGGTTCCAAGCTCCTCTGATGAGAACAGCTGAGCATGTATAAGGACGCCAGCATGACAGACCTCTCCCCGAGGTTAAACAGCACACGTCTTCCCTTCTGGAGCCAAGAAGTGATGCTCAAAGTAAGGACCAGGGCTCCCCCAAGGTGAAACACAGCCATTCTCAGTGACAAGGTCCTGAGCTCCTCCGATGATAACAGCCGAGCATGACAGGCTCCTCTAGGAGAGCCAGTGGATCCAAACTACAACACTTAGGAGAACCCAGAATGCTACTCTTCCTCTCCAGGTCGCCTTTCTTATGCTGGCAACAGTCCTCAGGTGGGCCATCCACACTCAGCCACACTGATTTGGTTCAGCTGGTTTTTAAGTTGGCCACCAGTTACCAATCCGCTACACCCTGTGTATGCATAGCATCTTCCATGATCACCAGTTCCCTCCCCGGGGGGCGCATTACTTAAAATTTATGAACCTACCTTGATACATTGTCATCTAAAGACTGATTTGTTTACATCAGAGTTCACCTTGGGGGGTGCATTCTGTGGGCTTAGATAAATGCTTAGTAACATGCACCCTCCTTTCTAGTATCTTCCATTGTTTTTGCTGTCCTAAAGTTCCTCTGTGCTTTGTTTATTCTCTTCACATGGGCTTTCAAGGGGTGAAAAGTTTACATTTTCATTAGGTTTAAATTATTACTGTTTGCTTTAATGGGTTATATTGGTGGTTTCCTACCTAAGAACTTTCTTAGCCCAATCCAAAAGAATTTTTCTGTTATTTTCTAAACGTGTAATACATTCTACATTAAAATCCATGTGTTACAGGTAAATACTTCTGTAAGGTCTGTGGATTAGATCAGTGATCATTTTTGACCTATGGATGTCTACATGCTCTAACAATATTCATTGAAAGATTATCTTTCCTTCATTGAATGGTTTTTACCAAGAATGAGCAGGACATGTTTTTCATAGGTTTATTTCAAGTTCCTATATTCTGTTCCCCTAATCTCTGTATACATTACCTTTCCATGCCACACTGCTTTGAGTGCCATAGCCATAGGCTGAGTGTTAATACTGTGTAGAGCGATTCTACCTACTTAACGCTCCTTGGTTAAGATTGTCTAGCTAGCCTGCGCTCGGGCTGTTTATTACCCCATCTTTTCTGGTTTTTCATGTACCCATGATGCTAATGTTTTATCAGGTTTTTGTCCCGCAGGTATACCTTTTTGCTAAAGGAATGTTTTTCTCCTTTCCTCCCAGCGAATCTTTTTTTTTTTTTAAGAGTACCTTACAAGGCAAACTTGTGAATGTGAATGATTTTATTTATGCTTACCTTACCTGCCACACTCATAAGCACTTTGCTATGAGGACATTTTGCTTTTGTATCATCTGCTCTCTTGTGCATCTTGTTCAGTTGTTTCATTTTGTTCAGATTTAGTTGCATGATCCAAAACAGGAATGAAAGGATGGAAATTGCTTACCTACTTAAAATTACTTGGGTTGAGTGTTTGGGCTAGTGTTTATTCAAAGAGAAAGTTTGGAGAAACTGTTCCTTTTGGAAAATCTTTCCAAATAGTATAAAAGCAAAATGATAGTGTAAATTGTAATATTTCTCCCAGATGCATAAATATAAGAAATACTTTTTTCCTTAAATTCATTTTGATTGTTTATTCAGACTAAAAGTGATTTAAAAAAAATAGTGGCTACACAAAGTAATGATACTATCATTCCATGTCATCTAGGCAGCTATGGTACCCTGGTGACAAAATGGAGCTAAGGAAACCGTTTGCTTGGGACAGATGTTTCTATGGGTCTGTGAATGAGGAATGAGACCCAAGCCTTTGGAAGAGAAAGGGAAAAGTTTTAAGGGTAAAACATTCTGTCATAAATCACAGAACAGATACGCTAAGTACCTATAATGGTATGTTAGCCAGTAAAACTGGAATACCTAAGCCCTGTTTTCCATCTCCCTGAGACATGCAGATGATAAGGAATGTTGGTGCTCTATCTCTAAGTGCTCTATCTCTAGGTCATGCTTCAGACCTTGGTTAAGTATGTCTAATCTATGGACTCAAGAAGAACACCTTTGTCAGAACGGATTAAAAATTAAAGTAAGCCAGGACCAATGCTTCATTCTCCCTTATCCCAAAGCCAACTATTCAACTCTACCATTCCATTGTGAGAAAACTTACACAATGTTCTGTGTTATGAGATAATTCTAATATATATATGGACTGTCTTATTATCCTTATTATTTTAATAATTACTGTAATATACTACTAAAAGTACTCTCTTTTCCTCTCTAGAGTATCCCCATTTGAATGGTAAATGATATGGTCACTGTAGTTTCATGATACTCAATTCAGACAGAGGGAAAGGAAGAGACGGTGCCCTTGTTCCCGGGGAAGAGCTGACTTAGGCTGTTGTCCGTGGCACATCTCAGCTAAGGGGAGGGTCAGAAGGCCATGGAAATCCAGGGGAGAGCGCACCTGCACCGTCTAATTAGGCTCATGGTAGAACAGAAAGTAGACAAAACAAAGTGGGAGATGTAAAGGGGCTGTCGGGTGCCATCCCAAATTTCTTGCCTTTGTAGTTTGAAGAAAAAAGCTATGAGGTTAGAGGGAGAAGTCATCTTTCTATGTTTTAAGTTGGAGCTCTGTCTGCACTTCTCTTACTTGGTCAAGAGAAAAAGAAACTATAAGAGGAGAGTTGTCTGAATGCAGTCTCGTCCTATAGCAGCCACCAGGAAAGCCACATGATGGGAACGGGAGACACAGGTGGCTGTGTTCCACCCAGGCACTGCAGCTAGCGCTGAAGCAGAAAGGAACTCTGCTCTGCGCCGGCGGAACTGAGCCCGAGTGGGGGGAGTAAAAGGTTTGCTTGAAAGCCATGCCTCCTACCTCTGATGAGCCTCCTACCTCTGATGAGCAACCTTGGGGCTGTGGTCAGTCTTCCGTCAAGAGTGTGCAGCATGGTGGCACCTTCCCCATGGGTGGAACAAGATTAGGGGATCATCTCTACCTTCTTTAGGGTGAATAGAATTTGTTGCGTTATTCTTGAAGCAAATAAATAATTGTACAAGTAATTTAAATGTGTCAGAAATGTCATTTTAGAAAGAAAAATTAATCAACTAAGTTGATATTTTGAAAATTTCATTAAGTGTTTTTTATTATTGGTTCTGTCATAAGTAAAGGCTATGTGTGATACTTGGAACTTTAATTATAAATTCATCCATTTCTTATTTACTCAAGAAGGCACTTGAGTCCAAGTCTGGGAGTACTTTTATTTTTTAATAAACATTCCTCAAGTTGATTCTAGTTTGCGGGGAAGAATAGAAAACAATTTGCAAATCACAGTCCTCAATTGCTAAGCATTTCTTGTGACATTCTTGCAGTGCTCACAAGAAGGTAGCAGAAGCAGCCCAATGGTGGTCCTTGAGTTGCAGGCACTTGTTTACCTTCTCTGCTGGTCCAGGGGATGCCTTAGTTAGCCAGGGAAATCTTGTCAAGGGACCAGGAAGACCTATGAAACAGTCCTCACAGTTCCACTTTGGCTCCTCACCACGGGTGCCTCTAAAAGGAGGTCCTCAGGTGAAATACAGTCATCCTCTATAGCCATGGAAGATTTAACCAGCCCCATCCAAAATACCGAGAGAAAAATTTTGTGTGTATTGACCATACTCAGGCCTTTTTCTTAGAGTATTCTTTTGTCAGTACAATACAACAATTCTCTACACAGCATGTACATTATATGACAAGTTTAATCAGGATATGATTTGAAGCACACAGGAGGCTGGATATACTTACGTGTAAGCACTATGTATGCAGGATTTAAGAACCAACAGGTTGTGTTGGCTGTGGGTGTCTTGTGGGTCCAATCTCCCAGACACCAAAGGGCAACGACAATCACTCCATGCTAGGTTGCAGGGTGTGGTTCACTGTGTATACTTCGTACATCAAACACGCTAAGGATGCACCATATGTTTCCATTTGTGGTTTTGAACTAGAGGAAGTAGCCAGTAAACAGAAAGCCTTTCCTGCAGAAATGGCGCACTCTTGGGGGAAAATCACTTTGTCTGAAAACATGCTTGGCTAACAAGAAATTAAACCACACAACGGAGGAGGAAAAGCCAACCAGGTGGACTGCTGAAGTGACACAGGGCTCTATCCCTATCTAGGTCCATCATTCAGGATTGAAAACGAAGTGGTTCTTAATTATTTGAGTGTCAATGAGGGTAGAAAATAAGTATCTTAGAACTGAAGAGACATATTCAAATGAGCAAGAGATTCTCAAAGTCCATGAACTCAGTATGTGTGGTATTTTATAGATTTTCAGGAGCCTTTTGCGTCTTGGCCTAGAACAGAGACATTAAACCAGTGACAGTTGTCTTGTTCAAGGAGTGTAAGCACACAGGCTGACAACATTTGCAAAGAACAGTACGGATAAGGGGAAAAGAAAACTGGAGGAGGTGAGTCTGGGCCTCCTGTGAGCGCCAGTAGTGTAGAATATCGGGATCCAGAGAGCCCTTGAGTCTTCATGAAGTGTGAGAACGCAGAGCGGACACAAGCAAGTGTCAGTCACCCCCTGGCTGCCGTGATCGGCGCACTCTGCTGGGGACCAAGGGACATCAGTCTGTTTCGCTTAATCTTATTATATCTTAATTTGATCCTCTTAGGTATTTACTTACTTTCTTAGCGGGAAATTTTGTTCTTTTGTCCACAAAGTGGATACTTAGGGAACATGGTATCGCTTTGCAGTGTGAGTAGGTAATTTATTAAAAGAAAAGGAATGCTCACAAGCCATCGTGACTAATGTGACTTTGAATGTTTGTCCTTGTGTGTGGCATGGGCCTTCTGCATTCAGTGCTTTTCTTTGTGGGTCTGGATCAGACACTGTTGGCTCACTTTACAAGGTTTTTGTCTTTGTTGGGAATATGTATCTGTTAAGAGAAACCTGCAGAAGTTGCCACCATGCTTCCATGGGAATTCCAGAAAGCTGTAAGTTGTGGGGAGGGAAGAGGCCACACAAAGTGGTCATTGCCTCCAAAATAAGAAATGTGTGTTCAGTTTTGAGGTTTTTTTCAGTATTGGGGGGGTTGAGCCAGGGGTGCTCTACCACTGAGCCCTTACTGATTTTTTTTATTTTGAGACAGGCTCTTGCTCGGTTGCCCCAATCATACTCCAACTTGCATCTTCCCAAGCTGCTGGGATCGTAGGCTTGTGCCACTGTACACACCTGACTTTTTGAATGACCCTCATGTTGCTTCACTGGCCTTCCATGTGACCCTAAGCACCCTGCCCAAACCCAACGTTTTTCTCCATTGTTTCTGTCAGTTACTCAAAGGTCCCCTTTGTCATCAGGACGCAAACTACCATTCTCCCCACACAGCCAGATCAGGTCTTCATATGTTGGTGCTGTTGCCCTCAGCCCAGCTGTGCTCCGGGATGCTTCTGGCGGCAGACGCCCTTTCCTCAGCCGTCTTTTCCTGGCTTCCCCCTTGCTGGCAAGTAGGAAACACCAAAATCATCGTCATAATAAATAGGAACCAAGTAAACAAAGTTTGAACATAATGAATAAAGCTAGCTGTGGTGTGTGACTGTAATCCCAGCACTGTGGGAGGCTCAGTGATGGAGGAGGATCACAAGTTCAAGCCCAGCTCGGGCAGTTTAGCAGCTTAGCAAGACCTTGTCTCAAAGTCAAATATAAAAACGGGTTAGGGTATAGCCCAGTGGATAGGCCATGGGTTCAACACCTAGTACTCTGGAAGGAAGAAAGGCAGGAAGCTAAAAAGTCACCAAAGTTCTCTCTTCTCCCCATTGAACCCTAGTCTCAACTAAAACAGTGATCTGTGTGCATTCCCCTACTTAAACTAACCTGAATTGTATATCTCTTCTTTATCATTTTTCCCTCTGCCCTCTGTAACCTTGTAAAAATCTAAAGGGCCTTCCACAGCTCATACTCAAATACGAAGTCCATGGGAGGCCCTGAATTAACAATTGTGGAATTAAATTAAATACATTTGTCGAGATCCCTTTGGTTGCCTCTTTAGTAAGGAAGTCTGGTTTGTGTGAATGAGGAGCAGGCTGGGATTTGTAATCCTGAATTGTCAAACACAATGTGGTCCCTCCAGAAGGACACTCTTGGTTTTGTGTGATTCACTGACAAATTCTAAGGGTCATCTGTTTTCTATAACTCCTGAGGAAAGAACAAAAGAATGGCTTGGAGCAGAGCATGGAGAGAAGGGGAGACATACAGGGAAGAATCCGTGGGCGGTTGAGGTTAAGGATTGGCTGAACTGTGCCCAGGAACTCACGCCGCCTCCCCAGAGTGACAGTGAAAAGGAACACCTGCCCTGTGGCCCTTCCTGGTGGACCTCGCTGGCTTGGCCAGTTCTGAGTTTTTGGTTCAAAACATTTTGCCATTAGCCTCTAGATTTGTTTGTCTTTTAAATTACAGGAATACACCAGTCACTCCACATCCATAGGTTCCTTATCTGCAGATTCAACCAACGGCCAGTCAAAAATATTCTGGAAACAAAACAATTCCAGAAAGGTCTAAAAAGCAAAACTTGAATTTGGTGTGCACCAAGTACTGTCCTACCTAAATCCACCCAAATTAAGTGGTTGTAGGCATTGTGTTATACCTGTATAAGTAAGCTAAGGATGTCCTTAAGTATATGGGAGGCTCATGTAGGTTTTATGCAAATACTATCTATTATATATAAGTGACTTAGATATCCATGGGTTTTGACCCCTGAGGTGGGAAGTCATGGAATAAATCTCCTACAGATACAAAAGACCAGCTTACATTTGTTCAAAGACAATCTGAGATTTTAGAATCACTTGTAGAAAGTGTCACTGCTCTGATTCCTTTCCTAAGAACAAATAGTCGAATGTTGAACTGGGGATATAGTTCAGCGGTAAAAGACTTGCCTAGCGTGTGCAGGGACCTGGGTTCCATCTCCAGCCCTACACAGAAAGGTCTGATGTATATCTTTTTATGATTTTTAAATTCAGAAACATGTCTGTGTACATGTCATGACAGTTATAAAAATAAGATTATAGTTTTCGACCTGCCCTTCAGTTTGCATCTTTGCTTATCGTTATTGTGTGGAAGTGCTTAAGTCTCATTTCTTTTTAAGGTTTATGTAGAATTTATCTGTATAGATAGGTCGTGTTTTATAGTCATCATCACATAGATGAATACTTGGATTTTTTCCAAAATATACTGTTAAATATAATGCCAAACACTACCTGCTGAGATAACCACGTGGTTTTTCTCTTCTAAACTGTTGAAAGTAGAGGACAGTAAAATTTAAAGTCATCATATGTGCTGAAAATTGACCCAACCATAAGTACCTTGGAAAATTCATAAAATCGCCTGTTTTTGCATTTCTTAGAGCAGATCAGCCACATTTTTATCTAGCTTTAGAATAAAACATTTCTTTGGTTGAATCCATGTAAAACAATTGACTTGTGTCATAGAGCACTCCTTTATTAAAGACAGTTGCTCCCACTTCAGTTCTTGTTTTGTTGTTTTGCTATTAGCTTAGCTTCTGTGTAGTGAAGGCGTGTGTTAGAGACGTGTGATGCACCTGTGCTGCAGCGAGCTGCCTCACTGTAGCTTTCTGCGCACAGCCCCTGAGGTTTTCAGCTCAGACATACTCGCATCTGAACTTTCCCTCTGTGTATGTTTCATAAGTTTCCTAATAATTGATTTTGATGTGCTCTATAATGTTCTTGCACTAAAACCTTCAGGTTTTTTTTAAAGTTCAGTGCCCTCTTATTTTTAAATTGCCATTTATGCTTTGGAAGACATTACTTTGAGATTAGTGAATGAAGCTTTCCAAACTGATTATTTTTTCTAAGCAAGCATCTTCCACTATCCTTGAAGTTTGGAGACTATGAGGGTTATGTTTTAAGAATATGTTTGTGTTTCAAATTATATTTGAAACTCCAAATATATGGGGCTTTTCATCCACCCTTTCACCACACATGCAAATAAAGATTGTAAATTTAGTTTCACAGGGCCTTGGAATCGCAGTGCCCATGAATTAGAATTAAGACTGGACTGTGGTTGAAGTTTTGAAGGGGTGATCAGAGAGTGTCAGGTTAGAGTACTTCTCCCCTTCTGATGTCTGATCCTTTTATCTTATGCGATGTGGCCCAGAAACTGCTTGTTTACTTAGGTAGTGAAGCCTAGAATAGTAGAGTTCTGCCTTCTTTCTGTGAGAAATCAGACACAAAAACAAATTGAGAATGCACTTTACAGTGTCTACAGGAAGTCTGAATTTTGTTTATTAACCCTAAAAGCATTTGTCGGGCTACAGTGATAAGATTAATCTTCATTTTTAGTACTTGATTCGTGACTGATGAGCCTGTGCTGTAGTACGGCTAGTGACATGCCCGCAAGGTGCACTGGCTTGGAACTCCTACAGCCGGCTTTGCAGTGGGCTCGTCCTGTCAGTGAGTACCCAGAGTAGAGGAAGGGTGACAGGGGGATGGGCACCCTAGAATAGTTCCTGTGTTCTTGTGGTGGTGACTCTGGGGAAGGTCAGTGTTGAAACCTGTGGGTGAACAGAAAGTCTTGGAGACAGTTACCTCTAGAAACTAGAGAAAGCTCAATTGTGTCAGTAAGAGAGAAAGAAAGTTGTTTTTATGAAACTTTGGCCCCTGTTCTAAAAGTGCTGTTTCTCTGTGTGGACCTCTTGTGGGTGTTAAGTCCAGTGACTGGTTTTGCTGCAGAGAGAATACATTGGAGGGCTTGCCTCCGGCAGGGTGGAAAAAGCTCTCAGGGACCATCTCGGGCTGATCTTGTTGACGCTGGCTTTTCCATGCTCTATGTTGGGCTGGTCAGAGTACGCAGATTCTACAGGCTGCTGTGTGGAGAAATCTAAATCCATTTTGACCTCTTTTTAGATATGGTCATTACTACTGCCATTAGTGTCACCTTCTGTCCCTCCCTTCAGTGCCGAGCCCGCCTTATTGAGTCACTGTGCATGCTTAAATATGAGGTAGCCCTGCAGGGGAAGTATTTCCTCATTTTACTCATGAGGAGAGTGAGAAGAAAAAATCTTTATTTTTCCAACTTGAGCACATAAGCTTTTAGTTATATAGACAGAATAGGAAATGTCTGTTTATAATACTTACTAAATCAGTTATCCAGTAGGAAACGTTAGGATTATGACATTGTCCATGCCTACATTTAAATGGCGTGTGCACTGACTGCTTACCTGTGGAGAGAAGAGTTGTACTAGAAGACCTGACTACTGATTCAGAGCCTGCCTGAGCTCCAAAGGCCTTCAAATGACCTTGCAGATGAGGAAACTGAGGATTTGATGGGCATGGAGCCAGCTGTGACAGAACTGTTCCGAGTTGCTTCTTGTTCTCGGCTTGGGCAAGAGGATCTTTAAAGTCCCGTTATATTATAACATCAAGACCTACATCCTTTGCCTCTAAATGAATGAAGTATTTAGCCTGAATATTTGATGACAGCAATTAAATACCTGAACCACAAATACTTTCAAACTGTCTTACAAAATAAAACAGACATGAATTGCTTTGATGTGTAACACAAAACTCACATGCTATCTTAAAATAGACTTTAGAAAATTGAAAAGTTCGAGTTACTTTATGCTTCACTCCCAGGTCATTAGGAATTTGTTTAGTATGTGGTCAGGTAAAGGGTTCAGTCCTTATGAGTGGTGTGTAAGAGCTTTGCATTGCACCATCCCGACTAGTGTGAAGATGCCCTTTGCGTGTATTCGAAAGTCTTAGGTGAATGAGGTAACTTGTGAGTCCCCCAGAACGACAGCAGCTCTGCCTGCCACCAACAGATGGCGCCAATGGTTGCTAGTGTGATGCCCTTTGTGGCTCATAAACAAAAATTTTAACACTCACCTTTTCAAACCTAACTCAGATGAAGACCCTGGGATAGAAGGGAACAATTTATTGTACTTGATTATTACCCTTTGGCCTATCACTTAAGATTGGCTGAGTCCCTTTTTCTGTAATTGCAAAGTCATCGAGAAAATTGGAATAATTTCTTTAATGCTTGGCAAGGCACGTATCTAAGAGGGTGTGACACTACTGCATGTTAAAATGGAATGGATTTAAATCAGAGTAGCAAATCTTCTTCCTCCAAGATCAGTTTTTAGTAAATTTTTTAGCATTATCAGATCATCCATTAATTGATAAAATGCAGCATTGTGTCATGGTATGGTAATCCAGTAAACCTCCTCTGTCCTGTTCAGATGCCTTCTATCCAGCATTATCTGTAGAGATCTTCCCTCCTTCTAGTTGAAGAATTATTTTTGTTTTGTTTTTTTACCGTAATAACCCACACATTTTGACAATTTTATTCTATTTCTATAAAATGGCATATAAAGCGAACTTGTCCCCAACTCATAGAGCACCTTCAAAAATGGTGTTTTCTTTTTAAAATGACTAGTCTGACAACCAAGCCCTATTCTCATTTTTAACTGGTTTGAACAGATGTAGCAAGACTGATTCTCTAAAGTGCTTGCTTGCTATAAAGTGATTTTTTTGTGGATTTGAGGATAGATTCTGGTATTTGCATCTAAAACCTATGTGTCTATAGTGTAGATAATCCCCACTTTTTTCTTTTGTGTATGACTGTTAAATGACATGAAAGTATTTTGTGAATCTGAAAGCCTGAGCAAATTCCCCAGTGTCACTTTGAGTCAAAGATTTCTAGCAAGTCTAGTTTATGGCATTACTGGTTTGGGGAATTTTTCTCCCTTGAGGGATTGAGCAGCCACTTTGCATAATGGGAAAAATGCATCTCTGATATTGGATGAAATTTTACCTCCTTCGGATGTGAAGTAGAAATCAGCCTTTTGTAGCAATGACTGCACCACTTGTGTGTCTACACAGCATAGACTGAATTTCTATTAAGAGTTCTGTCTTTGGCCAGACCCTTTCCTTCATGGTTCTACTAAGACTGGAGTTGTATGCACTGTTTCCTGTGAGGGAGAAGCATTTGGTTTGTGGCAGGCAATGTGCAGCAGGAGATTGGCTAGGGGAGGGGTGGTGGGGCCATTAAGTGCACCAGGTCATGTGCCGTGGTGTGGGGGTGAAGGTCGGGGGAGCACAGTCTTGTGTAGTCCGACTCTGCCTACTATGTTTCCACATAGTCATCTGAGGCATAGAGGGGACGTGATTTACCCACAAGGACATCATTAACAGGTAGATGATGACTACTTTGACAGCTTTTGCTGGACCTTTGAAATCTCTAAATCTGTGGTAAGGCTTTGTATTTACATTTTGTAAATCCTGTTTTCAAAAATGTCCTCAAGGTATTTCTAATACAGAGCCAGTTTAGCAATTCCTCTACTCTGTTTTTCTTAATTTACAGCAGCGGCTGTCAACCAGGGTAGTTTTGAATCTCACGGGACATTCAGCCAGCTCATTCAGGATGTCTTTGGTCCTAACTGGAGACATGTTTAATTACTCCAAGAGGGGAGTCTTACGAGTGTTTAGTTAGTGGAAGTCAGGAATACTGCTCCACATACTGTGAGCTCAGCTGGGGCACAGCTTGGTCTCCAAGCCCCAGGTGCCAGAGAGCCCTGGGTGAGAAGTGTCCAGGCCACAGTGATCAGCAGAGCAGGCTAGAGAGTCTGCCAAGCCCTGGGATGAATTTAAGCTCTCACCAGCTTTGTGACCCTAGGCAAGTTAGTGAGTATCTTGAAGCTCAGTTTTTCTACCTATAAAATATCGACGGTAACCATATACTTCACCAAGTTTTGGTGAAAAGAATGTAAAGGCCTTATAAGCCTCATTTTCAGTAGACATGAGGTGTTTTGATTATTAATTATAATTATTGAGCATAACTTGTAACATTTTGTGTCTTAAAATGGCTAAAAGCAGTGAATGAAAAGCTCTCAAAGGTAGAAGGCTAGGAAAAACACATGGATACATTCTAAAGGCAACGTACATGTGCGCAACGGCAAGCAGAAACACTGAAAGGACACCTAGGATTTGGAGACAGATTTATTTACATAAACAGGCATTGATCAGGATCATTCCCAGAATACCAGGCCCTGATCTCTGGTGGTCTAGGGCTTACATGGGATAAGCAAGCACGAAGCACAGAGGCAGGATGGCTTTGTCAGTTGGGGATTGGTTTATACACTGTGCATCATAGTGACCAGCTATGCGTCATAGTGGCCACCCTTTTCTAAGAGACAGAAGCAACTGGAACAGAAACTATTACCCGGGAAACTTCAAGAAACCGAAGTATCCTGGCAGTAGGGGTGGAGGTGGGGGTGGGGTTTCTGTTACACTGATTCTCCCTCAGTTGAAGAAGGTGAACACATATGTGCGTGTGCTTGTGTTCTATGTATGCTTGTTTCTTTTTCTGTGTATACCTGGTAGGAGTGATGAGTGGCAGATCTGCACAGCCTCAGGGCAAGGGCTGTCTTTGTTCACTCTTAGCTGTGGAGATGGCTTCCTGGGAAAGGGACAAAAAACTGGAAAGTCCCATTGCTGCTAAACATGATTCCTGACAAAGAGGTACAGTACAAGATCTCTACTTGCTCCTTTCATTTTCCAAAAAGTGAGTCAGTGCTCATAGCACTGGCAGGGGAGAGTATCTCCTCCCGAAGACTTAGCGAGCTTGTAAACTCCTCACAGAAGACCACGCTCTGCTTGCATAGCCCCTAAGCACTGGGTCTGTGCCACACAGATGAATGGCACTTCATTAATGTCCATGGGTCCCGACGTACCACAGTTCGACTCAACAGCTTTTCCGTTTAAAATGGATTAAAAGAGTACCCATACAGCCACTATGTTTTTCACTGTCAGTGCAGTGTTTAACAAATCACACCAGGTACCTCATTATAAAATGGGTTTTGGGTTAGATGATTTTACCCAACTATAGGCTAATATAATTGTATGGGGCCCATTTAAGGTGGGCTGGGCCAAGTAATCTGTGATGTGCAGGTGAGGCGTGCTGAATGCCTTGCCAAAGTATCGCGTTTAAACTTACTTGGGACTTAGTGGTATATAACCTTCTTGTAAGTTGGGGCAGATGTTCAAGTTGAGGAGGAGTATTTACTGTCAGGGTGAGGATTGGGGAGCAACCTCTAAATTTTCTTGTAACCTGTACAGGTGCCAAGAATTCAAACAAGTTTCTGTTTGAATCGTATTTTTAAAAAGTCTTGGTGGTAAACATGTGTATGTATGTGCATGTACAGATACAGGATGTGTTTGTGTGCATATGTGCACATACATACATGTAGTATATATTTGTGCTGTGCTGGTAAGTGTGTAACAGCTGGCTCTTCAGGGGAAGACTGATGTCACCCAGGGAGTCGGGAAGAAATTCTGGTACTTGGCCCTCATGAGCCACTATGATAGTGCTCTAATAGTTATTTCATTGAAGGGTTATTGTGCGATGTGCAGGTACTGCTGTAAATGCTTTAAGTGTATTGGCTCGTTTAAACCCCACTCAGCACTTTTGAAATGAGAAAACTGAGGCACAGATAATTTAAGCTACTAGTCAGGTTGCACAAGTTTTAAGTGACAAACATGGGATGAGGACACCAGCAGCTGGGTTCAGCGTTCATGTTCTACACCTCAATATTATTCTGTTGTCTCTCAAAAAAACTTAATGTTATTTAATTAAAATTTTCTTGCGTTAAGAAAGCACACACTTAGCCACAACTAAACTTGATTGAAATCCCTTGCACTATCCTGTTCACAAGTCCAGGTGCACAGGGCTATCAAAAATTAGCTCATTTTGAAGAGTCCAGAATTCCTATTTGCAAGACATGCATTCTCCCTGGCTCTGTCTTTTCTCCCTTCTCATGCAACCTTCCTTCTCTAGCCCCTGCCAAGCACGTATCATGCTCCACAGGCAGTGATGTCTCCAATGGCCTCAGAAAACATAATTAAGTTTTACCTTCTGGCTGCTGTTCCCACAGGAATCAGCCACCGTGGAATTTTGATGAGCCAAATTCTTTGCTGCTTTACATGTGTTCATTCTGTTTAAACCATTGTGAAACCCCCCTCCTGCGCTGGCCCACTCTGTCACATACGCCCTCGATTCTAGACCCTCTTGTTCACGTCTGAATTGTTTCATAAGTTCCAACCCAGTGCTCCCTGCTTCAGGGAACCCCTCTGGATGTCACCAAATAATTCAGGTAAATGCCTCTTGAAAATGAAAAGCTCTTAATTCAAGCATTCCTTCCCCCTCCCCCCACTCTCATTTTAGGCAAATAAATGCCATTTCCAGTCCCTGTAAACCCCTAAGGCACTGCCATTTTTGTTCACGAAAGCATCCCTTTTTTCTTGTTCTACTCTTTCCGTGAGATAACTATAGGAATTCCTACAGGCTTAACCTGAGTCTGACTGACTGGTTTGTATGGATATAATACTTAAGAAAAGGAGGTGAAGCCCAGTGCTGTCTCCTACTGACAGTGGGCCCGGACTAGCATGCAGCATGTGCTCCAGCGGCTGAACTTCTGAAGTGTCCAAGTCTGGCTGTACAAGTGCCCTGTGGGGCGTCTTCATACTGAAGAATGGAGGGTGAAGAGTAATAGAGGGGAGGGTGGTGGTGGTGGTGGCTTGTTACATTGTTCTGTGTGCCCTCTTTGAAGACTACCAGCATCGTTCCTTGGAATGTGTAGGTGTTTAAAAGAAATGCATGGACAAAGAAGTCTGGAAACTTCTCCCCAAAGTATATTTAGACATGTTTCATATACACCTTCCTTTCAGGGCTTCTGGAAGATTTAGTCATGCTGTGTAGTTGAATATCTACAAGGTTGTACTGTATCAGCATTTTCTACCACCCACCAGATTTTTTCTTTGCAGAGTGTGAGACTTAACTGAATCACTCTCTCGAGAGTTTTGTAATAATAAAGTTGGAGATTTGTAGATGACCACTGACTCTGCCTTGAGCAAGAGTCAGTCATTGTTCTTATGAGAATGTGTTGTATATTTCCAAGTCATTGTTTATAGTTGGTATGTCAGTACCTCTGATTATATCTTTTATAATGCCTTTTGTACATTAGCCCAGTGACTGGCAAAATGGTACAAGATGAGCCCACGTGCATGCATGGGAAGTTCCGAAGAGACATGGCATATGTATGGAGAAGCAGGAAGTAGACAACAAACCCTTGCTGTGGCACAGATCCACAGTCAGTTTATGCTTGGCACATGAGCTGAGCAGGCGTACTTCTGGCTAGAATTTTGGGTCAGATTAATTTTTCAATGACCATATGGAAGCTATTTGAAATTTTTCAAGGATTTATAGAAGTTGTTTCCTAGAAAAAAAAGACATAGGCATTTCAGAAAATGAGTGCTATATAACTTTATAACTGTAGGGCAATCTCTATAGCATGCAGATCAAATTTAGGGTAATGTCCAAAGCTTGGAAGAGTGGGTTTATTAGAGTTTTGATAGAGAACATGATACACCACAGTGATTCATAAACACAGGTTAATAGATGAATAGCTTTTAAAGTATTCAGTTTTCCAGACACCACTGTTGAAAATTTTAATTCAGAGACACTGAGCTGAAGCCCAGAAATGGGTGTGTTTTTCTAAGTGTGGTTATAACAGCTTGTTATCCTCATGGTGGGGTCCCATAAAGTCTCTGTGAGCACTGCAGTAGCAAACTCTGCAGTCCTCCCAGGGAAAGTGCAGGAAGACCTTCCTGTAAGCATCGGGTTACGTTGTCATGGAGCAGGCGACCTTGTTTTACTGTGTCTGTTTCTGTTTTAATATGTATTTCTTACAAATCATGTTTGCTGCTTTTTTGTGTAATAAAAAGCTGCTAGAAAGGGTTGAACCTTTTCCTGTTCTGTGTAACAGGACTGTCAATTTATTTGGCTTTTAGCCACACAGCTGTGCCCACTATATTTATGTATTTAGCCAGGGGTTTAGCTCAGTGGCTCAAGTGCTTGCTGGCGAAGTGCGAGGTCGTGAGTTCGATATTTATATATTTGTTGTCATCTCATAAACTGTCAATTTTAGCCCTTTTTCTGTCTTTTTCCATTGCTTTGTCACGTCCTGGAGGCATTGCTTTAGAAAAACGTGTAGCATGCTTGGCCTCAGATTGGTGGATTTCCTCTCCTTTGCCTGGGATACATGGTGTTCATTTGTTGACCCTGAACTTGCAGTCAGCTGCGCTGTAACCGTGGCTGGATGAAGCTTATCCAGCACCCACATGTTCTTTGCAACACAGCCTTTGTGCCTTTTAAACACAGAAATCACCAGTGAAAAGCACAAAAGTACGAAACTACCAGGCTAAGTAGATGGCGGAAAAATACTTTGTACGGAGTGAACAGTGAACTGAGGAGGCCGGTGTCATCTTGTGGGGTCCCACCCAGGAAGTATGTTCTGGTGACTAAAGTTTTTCACTGCTCTGCACATGTGTGTGAATGACCATGGCAGTGTCATGAATATTGTTCTTGAAGTTGTGAGTAAACTTTAGTGGGCAGGCAGATTCACTGATACAGACTGTTTCTCTGTGTCAGTCTGAACTGAGGAACTACCGTAGAAATCTACCTGCTCCTTTTCTATTTATGGAATTGTGGCCCTAGATGAGTCTGTTTCTCCTAACCTCAGTTGTTACATCTGAAAAATGTGGTTGTTACAAGCATTAAAGAGGATAATGATCTCAGAACCACAGTTAACACACATGTGTGCTCCCTCAATGAGGTTCTTCCTTGGTAGTGATGGTGGTGCTGGTACTGATGTTAGAACTGGGGAAAGTAAGGTTGTGTGCTGTTTTCCAGGCTCCATGTTTTACACAAAGGTAGTGTACCTTGTTTTCTATTCTGCTCAGTGCATCCTGTAATAATCACCTGACAGCACTGTGTGGACATTCCCATGAAATGTCACCGATAACCTAATTTGGTCAGCTCTGTAGCCAGTGCAGTTGGGAGCTGTTCCAGTTCCAGGGAGTGGTATACATGTAGTTTGACATGATCATCAGTGTCACTTAGGCTATGCAGATTGTAATAGACATCATTTTTTCCATGAGGATTTAGCATTTTGGAATGAAAGTTCTATCCATACCACTTGGAACATTGTAATTCTTGCTGACAGTCACTGTTGGTCTTTTGCTTCCTGTCAGTGGTTGGTGGTGGGAGGGATTTGGATCCTTGGGAGACATTTTGCAGTATCTGGGGACATTTGTGGTTGTCACACCTTGGGAGAGGTCCTACACTGAGGAACTGTAATTGATAGTCCATCTGGGAAGTAGTGGTCAGGAGTGATGTGAAACCCCCTGTGACATCCCCATAGCTTAGAATGCTCTGGCAGAAAGGTCAGCAGTGCCAGGAGTGAAAACCCTGCACCTCCTGCAGGCTCCTGGGGGCAGGACTAAGAGCCACTCCCTGTCCTGAACCATGGCCAGGAGTGGGAACCCAGTTGGCCCTTGGAAATGCCTGAGTGATGGAGCCTGCAATACCCTGAGCCATTTGGGCTGGAATTTCTACAGATCAGATCTGTGATCTGAAGTTTATGATTTGATGTTGACTCTTCTCTTCTGTTTTTGAACAATGTTTTGGGTGGGAAAATTTAACCCAAGGGCTTCAATCATCCTAAGCATGTGTTCTACCATGTAATTTCATTCATTTTCAGGCATAAAAGAAGGAATAGGCTAGGTGGTGCTCAGGGTTATCTGTGCACTGGTTCCCTGTCCTTAGGAACAGCTGGTTACAGTGCAGCTGACAGAAAGTAAGACTTTAGGAATTTTTATAGCAGTCGGTTGATGTGATAGTTGTGTTACATATGTGGGTAACTGTTTGCAGAAGTACAAAAGTCTTTTAACTGATAAACTCTTAATATTCAAACTTTCATATAATAGTCAAAGCCTTTAGATAATTCATAGACATGTTGTTTCCAACATTTTATTATGTAAACTTTAAAAACATACATAAAAATTGAGAGGACTTTATAGTGAACAGTAATTTAGTGTATTAGTAATGTAGATCAGGGTTTGGGCCAAATCCTGTTGTTTGCCTATATTTGTAAATGAAGTTTTATTGGAACATAGTCCAGTCCCGGTTTCATTTATTGTCTCTGGCTGTTTTTGCTGACAATAGCAGGATTGATTAGTTTCCACAGAGACTGCAAAAGCAATGAGGAAAATTAACACAACCTGTTCCCACTGGCTTGAACCCCCCCCAACTTCCCCCCTGCTGTCCAGTGGGACAGTCATACACGTTCCCTGGTGGTTCAGAGCCGCCCAGCAGAGAGACATGAATTACGGCTCTGGTGAAGGTGTTAAGGTCCCATCCCTCATCTCAGTAGCATAGAAGTAGAAGTTTAGGAAGCACAAATAACCACCATTTGGATTCCCAGTTTCACAGGTTTCACAAGTGTGGACCTTTTGGTATTGTAAATTCCTATGTGTTTCTCCTTTTTTGTCTTACTCCATTATCTGTTGCCCCTTTTTAATGAAATGAAGGATGAGGAATATATTTAGGACGTGCTGACCATAAACAGGTGGCCCTCATTTAAGACAGATTTCTCGGGCTAGGGATTTAGCTCAGTGGCACAGTGCCTGCCTGGCAAGCACAAGGTTCTGAGTTTGATTCCCAGTGCCCCTCCCTCTCGCCCCGTGGACTTCTCACTGCTTTGCAGCACCCTCCTCATTCTACCACCCCTACTGCTTGCCCACCCCTGCAGTGTGAATTGCAGCAAGTGAGCAGAACCAGTGATTCCAGCAAGTTTTGTTTATATTAATAGAATGGTAATTTCCAGAAGCTGGAATAAGGAAATAGGAAGATCTGGATCAAAGGATGCAAGTTTGTATTTGTATAGTATGAATAAGGGTAGCTGTCTAATGTACAGCATGAGGACTGCAGTTAGTACAGTCATGTATAGCTTAACAGCCAGGCTCCATTCTGAGAAATGTGTTGTCAGGTGATTTTATCATTGTGCAAACAGTGTATTTTCATGAATTAGGACAGGTATGGTGATGCTAGTTGGTAGAATCTTCTGGAACAACTGTAGTTTGTCTTTCCTTGACAGAAGCATCTCTATGCTGTGCATGACTCTGCTGTACTATGTACTGAGTGCTAAGATGGTAAAGCATTCTTATCCAAAAGAAAACAAAGATGACTGCAAGATGATGCTTGATGGCGGTAATCACTATGAATGTATATACTAAGACATTGTGTTATGACCTTGACTGTATCAGATAAAAAGGAAGCATCATTAGGAAAGATGATGCAAGAAACACATCTACATACTCACGCGTTGGTAGCTCCACCTGCGTCAGAGGTTTGCTGGGGCACAGGCAGCCCAGTCTGCCACTCATGATCCATGGCCACCTCATGGCATCTGCAGAACCACACAGTTGCTGCAGGGACTGTATGGGCCACAGAGCCTAAATCATTACTGCCCAACATTTTACAGTAAAAGTTTACTGCTTGCTGCCTTCGGTGAATCCTTGTATGAACTAGGCCAGGCTGCTCCTTGATGTCGGATGTAAACAGCTCAGCTTTCCTGTGGACTGAGAGGGCTTACTTGTGAATGGGGAGACAGTGGCAGACCATACCCAGACTTCTGATTAATTTTACTCTTCTCTTCCTTTCCCTCACCTTTTAGGTTCTTCATACTCAGTTTCTACCCTGAATTTATTAGTAGAGTTCTTTGTAATTCTTGCATGTGTAGTATGGTGGTGTTGTTGTTGTTTCTTAGTAGCAATAATGAAGAGATCCAAAGCTGATTATAAGAATAGTAAAATAGGTTTGTTAGTGCTGGGTACCAGGCTATGAACCACACATGCCCTGCACCATAGCAAGTCTCCTGTCAAATGAGGTAACTGAGTCTTAGAAGTGAGCTCTGTGTGTCCTTGCTTAGAAGGATCAAGACTGGGATTTCAGTTTCAAATGTCTTGATTCTCAGTCTGGTTTTAATTATGCAGTGGGGCTTATTAATTTTTAATGTGTTGCTATGGTTTATTTGGGCCTTGTACCTTAGAATATTAATTTTGAGGGTTTTTTTTAATAATGAAAACCCAAATGTCATTTTAAATAGTTTTTTTTCCTTTGAATTTGTCCTGATTTAATCACAAAATTGGCTTCTATTTTTATTAAGATGCCACTTTCAAAACAACACACAAAATTCATTTTGTTGACAGAAAATCATATATTCTATGATCTACATATGATAATAGAAGTATTGTTTGATATTTGCTTTTCTCCCCAGTTTCCCTGAGTTCTAGCCTGGGTGCCCAAGGGACAGTGGACAGTTCTACCCTCTGGGAATATATCTTTCTATATTTTTGACTGAGACTCCAGAAGACTAGCTCTACTCTCTCTGAGAGTTGACACGCACAATTAATCTGCATTCTGGGTAAATCTGCATGAAGATATATACATTTGGGGCTTTCAGCTTGCTTTTGTTTTCTGGATCTCTAAGCCTCTGTCAAGAAAGATGGTTTTGTGTCCTGAAGGGTGCCTAATGTACTTTAGAAAATGTGTATTCGTGTTGGAATCCTGGGGCATAGTTTAGTGTTTTGTTTGATGTTCCTATGAGGTGCCAGTTTGATGAATGTATTTCGTTTGAACTTGATGCTTTTTTCCCCTACCAATTTCTTTCCTGGAATTAAGATTCTAGTATAATTGGTCCTTTGGCAGAGGGTAGATGATTCCAACGTGCAGTAATAGCTTATTATGGGAACTGAAACATTGTGACCTCCCATGGAGATGATGTCCCTGTTCATCTTGTTTCACTATAGCAAGATTTGTTTAATCTGAAAGTGAAGAGTCATTAGAAGACAGATGTCAGAAAACTTTCTGGAATTCCAGCTTTCTGTGATTTTAACCATAGCTTGAAGTAGTCATATGATAAGAGCAGAAATCTGGCCCATTTTCCCCTAATGAGATCTGGAATTTTTTTTTCAGAAAATAGTAATTTTTTTTGTCCCCAGCGAGTTTATTCATTTAAGAATTGGCAGCAGAAAGTCACTTAGTGTAGCCAGAACAAAACAAACAATGGCTAATACATGTGGGTGTTCACATTACTTTAGCATTGTCTAAGCTTTCAGGGGCTGTACCGTCTGTGTTCCGGCAAGGCCAAATCTGCAGAGCATCTGTGCTTGGCACTTGCAGTGCTCCCCACTGGGGTCATTCGTATTATCCAGTTCATGTCTCTCTGTGTTGCTGGACAGTAAACCTAGGGAGCGTGAGGTCTATGTCAGGTATCTTTACCTTCATGGCCTTTGTTCTCTACAGAGTGTATGGCATGTGGTGGCCACTTAGTAAATATTTGTAGAAAAATTTGACTCAGTAAGTCCAAAATGTCTTACTGAAAATGTTGGATTCCATTGGAGGTTGCTGTTATACCTTTGCATTTGATATTTGCCCATCCCATGTATCAATTGACATGATGGAGTCTTTGTTAATGTGCTATAAATTGAATATTAAGTACTTTCTATGAAGGCCAACTTACAATTTGTTTCCTCAGTATTCTTCTGGGCTGGTTGTAAACCACCATGAGCTTGATCAAGTGCAAGGGGGGACTATAATCAGTGTCTGGAAACCTGCTCCCTCCCCATCCAGTCACTTGGGGATGCAGCATGAGAGATGCAGAACCCGGGGATAATACAACTGTAACACAAGGAGTGAGTTTGTGCCCTTTTCTCTAGAAATAGCACTGGACATTAAGGAATGGTTGTATGTCATGACATAGTGTTTAAGTTAAAGGAAGCACTTGGGAGTCAAGCTTCATACTTCCCATCTGGGTGACCTTGAACCAGTCGTTAGTTGATCCTCACTTTTTTTTCTATAAAATTGGAATAAAAATAGGACCTGCCCAGCAGTTATTAGCATTAAGTGTACCTAAAGGATGAGCCTGTAGCATGTAAACGGGAAGCAACTACCACTAATCTAAATGAAAGGAAGTAGGAATGTACATTCTCGTTGGTATCTAATTGCTATTGCAATTGCTTCATCCTTGTGTGAACAGTAGAATGCAGTACAGGCAAAACAGCACCCTCAGATGTAGACTGGGCACAATATTGAGCTTTGTGGCTTTGGCTTTAATAATGGGAGGACGTTTCCACTCAGAGATTAGGGCAAAAAGTATCATATGGGCTGATGAAAAATTTCATGATGCCTTAAAAAAACAAAAGAGCCCGGGGGACCTTGAGATGACTTTTTTTTCCTAAGGTGTGGACAGTTGAACCCAAGACCTTCTCACCAATCTGCATTTCCAGACCTATTTATTTATTTTTAATCTTAAAACAGGTTTGGTTGAATTTTTAGATGGGGCTTGAATTTGCCATTCTCTCATTTTAGCCTCCAAGATGATGGCATTGGATTTAGCTCTCTTTGAATCTGAGAAACATTTTGCTGACTGCAGTGTCCCCTCACTCTTCATGCAAAATGTTCTCGAATGCCAGCCCACAAACACAGGAGGTACAGACGCTTGCCTGCTAAGTGTCGCTGCAGATTGCATCCCAGGGAAAGAGCATTCAGATGGCCTTAAATTCTCAAATTTGATTAGAGGAAAATTAATATGTAATCCAAAATTTCCTTGGTAGTTGTTTTAAACTTAGCCCTTCTGAAACTTTATTTCTCTTCTCGTGGTGTAGATTTGGTGACATTAGGGGATTATATTTTGATTAGAAAACTCAAGTCTGAAACGGTTATCCAGGAGAGTCATTTTTATGCTTAGATAACTGATGTCTGGCACAGAGCTGTCTGTGGTGAATTGTAGTGAATTGAAGGTATGACCAATCTTTGAGAAAAGACTTAAAATCTTCCCAGTTTCCTTCGTTAATTAATGTGAGTTTCCATTAAAAATCTGAAAGAGGCTGGAAACTAGAAATCAACTGCTTTAGGTCAGATCTCATTTTTACATTTTACTAAGCTGTGCAAACTTGAGTGACTTTCTCAACCCGTCTGTGTTTTAGTTTCTTGCCTCTAAGAGAAAATATTAGTTCCTATTTCAAGGAATGGCAAGGATTAGATTCATAATGTATGTGGGCACTTAGCATAGCCCAGCAAGAAATTGTAGGCATCATAATGATGAATGATGACAGCTTAGAGTTTCACTCTGTGTGTGAAATTGAGCAAAATGAAAAATCCTTTGAAATAATCTGTATGAATTACATTGGACCATCAGTGGAAGGAGGAACAGAAAAACTTTATTTTGTCATCTGTGTTTGTTAGATTTTGCTTTGGTTACATTTCAAAAGTCACAGTTGATTGAGAGTGAGTAATTATCTGTGCCATATATGAATGGTTGGATGTAGATTTTTTTTCCTTTTAATTAGCACGTTGCTTTATATGTTTTTTAAGTATTTATGGATTTATAGTGTATTGTGTTCCAGTGCCACCTGGGACTACAGGTAGGGAGGTGCTGTTTTTCCCTCCTTATTCCGTACTCCCCACAGTCATACTGCTACAGTGTTGAATGAGACAGATGTTCTCTCACACTGGCTTTCAACTGGTAAAGGACACCATATAGTAAAAGGAGCTTACCATGGCCTCATATAATGATTGCAACTGGGCTTGCTGATACAAGGCAGGAGATAATTTTCATGTTTTGAAATTGGAAAGACATAGGGTGATTTGCTTGACAATTGCAAAGTACCTGTATTTATTGTATGTGCAATACATGCATCAAATGTTGTATTTATTTGACAGCTGGGCAGTAAACTCAAGGTAGCTTGTATTCTTACCTTTGAAGGATGGCATGAAGAAGTTTAAATTTAAACTTAAGCAATGCAGTGGACAGAAGGAGACAGAACTGTCAGTTGGCTTTACACTATTGTTCCTTTCATTCTGCATCCAAGAGTTCTACTGTAGATTTTGGGTTAGTAAAGGAAGGAATCAGATTTGACAAATGGTTATGTAACTAATCCTATACCTATAATGAAAAAACATATTGTTAAGGACCAAAAAATACTTGCTACTACAGCATCACTAACACACAGTAAGAGACTGGGTAGTGTACTGCATGAAGATTTGAATTTGAAGCTTTTGGTGTCCATGTGTCTTAGTTACTTTTCTCTTGTTGCTGGAACAAAATACCTGATGCTAAAAATTAAGGAAGGAAAGGTTTATTTGCCTTACATTTTGTGGAGGTTGTAGTCTGTAATTAGCTGGCTGCAAGGCACTGTGGCGTGGCACAGGGGCAACACTTCATAGTGGTGGAAGACAGCAGAAGCAACAAGAGCCAAAAGGGGGAGAAGGAGCCTCCTTCACTCCCTTACATTGTATACAAGCTACCTGCCCCATGGCTGGTGTAGCACTCAATCATCTCCCTGCTCTCCTTTTATACAGGATGAGGATGTTTATAAAGTGAAAGAGCCTGGCCCCCTGCTGAGTCACTTAGTTAAGCTTCTAAACTTCTCAAGTTAGCATACTGTAGCCACCATTGCAACATGGTAGGGTATAAACAGCTGCTGTCAGGCGTGTCCTCTACACCCCAGGATGTAGAACTGCTGAGTTAGTTAAGCTTCTAGACTTCTCAGGTTGACACAGTGTATCAACATTACACCATAGAACTTTAAATTTGGAATTTTGGATTTGGAGGTGCTGGCAGGAAAGACTTTTCCCTGATTATTACAGGTGCCATGATTCAACACTGCCATTCTCCCTTCAGATTCAGGGTGGGTGGCCATCCTACTATACAGCTACCTCCCAAGCACTTGTCCTGGAAATGTGCATGTTCTTGGGTTTGTGTGTCGTGTGTGTGTGTGTGTGTGTGTGTGTGTGTGTGTGTGTGTGAGAGAGAGAGAGAGAGAGAGAGAGAGAGAGAGAGAGAGAGATATCGCTGTGCACAGATCCCTCTCACTTTACTTATGGAAATATAACAACTATGTTATGCAAATTTTGACAGTGATTAAAGTTGTGTTGTGTGTACAGGAGTAACACCATCAGTACAAATATAACTAAAGCACTTTGTGAAAAATAAACAATAGAAATTCTTTTATATATATGCTTTCCCACCCATCTCTGCCAGATTTAAAATCACCTTGGCCTAATTCTCTCTGTCTCAGGGAAAGGAAGGGAATGATAGATAAACAGAGAGAATCTAGAGGTTGGTACTGAGCTTCAGAAGCACAGGTCCTGGTAGTTGACAGGATGTTTTGATGTAATTTGTATTATCAGTGATTTGGGCCTCTTAAACTCCTTTAGTACTAAACCTTGCATATAGGAGCATGTACACCTGACACTGTTCTGTGTTTCCTGCTCTGCATCCTTTATATTAAAGCTTGCTTTATGTAACACACAAAAAACTTCTGTTACATGGAATTCATTCTAAGCACATCAGAAAGATCATGAAGGAATGTCAGCAGGAGGAAGACAATCAGATTTATGCTTTGGAAAGATTGCTTTATGTCTAGTATAAGAGGCCGAAGGTGACTGAGGAGGAGGCTTCCATAATAGTCCAGCTGGGAAAGGTGGGGTTGGAAGAAGGACAATTTGAGAGACATGTGGGAGGTGAAATTGGTAGAAGTAGACAACCAATGTGTCACGGGAGACACGGAAGATGGAGTCAGGTATAACAAGATGACTTCCAGGTATAAGGAGGCACTCAGTATTCCTCCTCAGAGTGTGATAAATGCATGTTTTTATTGGGGAGGGAGAAAAAGCATATAAGGTTGTTCTCATTGTGGTTATTATGAAATCACTTGCCACACGAGGTAGCTCTCCAAGCAGACTTTTAACTGCCCATTCCCTGGACCACAAGAATTAAGGCTCATAGGCATATTTTTGGTAGTGATTTAGGCCAAGACTACAGTTTGCTTACCCACAGTTTGAAGCATCAGGATTTTGTCAGATGTGTTGTCGAGTACTCTAGCCATTGGCTTCAGCCTTCAGAATTCCATCTTCAGTTTCTGAAAACAAATGGCTAGTTTACACCGGCATCCTCCCAGCCGAGGCCTTAGCCCTCGTCCTGGACTGTGTTACCTAAAATTTCTCATACTTGGGTTATTCCTCAGAGGTGGTTAGAAGAAGCCAAATGGGATTTCCAAGGCAGTCAGCCCACGAGGGATAAGGGAGCATTCAGTTACCTCTCAGGACCCAACGAGATGCCCCATTCCCCAAGATACAGCACCAGTTGTTCACTGAGCATGATTGTCCCAGAAACCTTCCATAATGTCTGGATATGATTTTGGTTGTCACAGCTGTTAGGGGAAAAGTACTGGCGCCTGGCAGCTAGTGGATAAGGACAGGGAGACTGGGCTTCTAACCATTTTACAAAGCAAATATAGCCACAAAGAAAAGATTGAACTGGCCGCAGAGGCAAACAGTGAGAGCTAGGAATTAAAATGATACTTCATATTTTTCCTGGTCGCCCTCCATTCCTCACTGTACATGACTGTGACTTTTACCTTCTTCTTCAGATCTTTAATACTGTAACTATTTACTTATTTTTGTACCAGGAATCGAATGCAGGACTGAGCACTTGTCAAGCGGGCGCTGTGCTGTTGGACTGTATGCCCAGCATGATGTATTTAGTAGACAGATTTCCTTAAAAGAGTGCTGAATTACTTACCCAGCCTGGCATAAACAGCGTTTAAATATATTTAGATAATTTCATACTTCTGATGTGACTTGTCTACAATTGTACTTGTTTTAACCACTTCTCATTTACTTTTCAATTTGGACCACATGTATGCAAATAATTTTTAAACTTTGGAAGTGAATATTATTTTGTCTATCCAATTTTAGCATTATCCCTTTTAATTATAGGGGTTTGTTTTTTCTTAGCATAATGGCTAAAAAAGTTAGGTATTTAGATGTTTACATGTAAATAGGCCTAGATCACATTTGAATTAGAACGATACATACCCAGAAGATGAGCAGAAAAGTACATCTAAAGTATACTCACTTTAAGGTGGAAAGGAGGAAATTATAGTATGAGTTATTTAAAAATTAACAAATGATGGGTAAGATAATTATATTCTAATTTCTCAATTCATTGAAAAGAATGATTTGTGCTAATGTTGTTTGGAAAATTAAATGTGGCTATCTTGTACTCTGAGTAACTAATTTAAAGATAACAATACAATTATGTTTTGAAATTGTTATTTTTTTCTTTACAAGATAAAAAAAATTGACATTGGAGTTGAACAAAGCATATTGTTGCCTTCAGGTATGTGAGAAGTATTCTGTCTCAGGTCCTCCGAGAATGTGGTGGTGTTTTCTTGGTTCTGTTTGCAAGGCACGCCTGCCTGGGATGTTTGCCTTCCAGGAGAAAAAGCAAGAAGCTAAGAATTGGCCAGTTCATTCACGATGAACAGTCAGCAGATGCCATTGCCTGGTGGGCACCCATTCTGGGTGCTGAAAAGTGAGCTCAGTGTACAGAGCTCTGTACTGCCGAGCCCAGGGAACCCTCTCAGCGTACACAGCCAGCCGCCTTCATGGTGAGGACAGTGTTCCCTGGAGCTCTAGTCTCCAGATCCGGATCCCTCAGCAAAGCGCAACCTTAAGGCTTTGGACTGCAGGAAGTGTGGAGCCCTCCAGCGGGTATTTATGTTATCTGGGTGTTTCTTCCAAACAGAGTCCTCTAGACCACTATTTTATGTTGTCCTGCTTCTTCAGAGTGGTTAGCCTGTTGTGTGGGATTTGTTTCCACTGAGCAGCTCGCGGTCCTTTGAGAGCAGTGAGCAAATACTACCATCCAAAATTTGACTTCCATGTAAGCGGATATTGGCCTTAAGTATTAAAAGTTATCAGCCATGTGCAGTGGCACACAACTGGAATCCTGGCATCTGAGAGGCAGAGTCGGGAGTATTGCAAATTTGAGCACAATGTGGGCAATTTGGCAAGTTAGGAAGATGCTGTTTGAAAGCAAAAACATTTTAAAACAGCTAGGGATGTGGCTTAGTGCAAAGGCCCTGGGTTCGGTTCCCGGTAACCACCCCCCACACATATGCAGAACTGTGGTAGAATGCATGACACCAAAATGTAGAGAACAAAGTGTGGATAGCAGAGGGGAGCAAGTCACAGTCTTTCTCAGTAAACGGCTTATTTTTCTGCTCCTTATTTCCATCCAGATGTTGATGCCCCCCCCACACACAGATGCAGTCATACTTATAGTATAAATGTAGTATAGTATAAATCTTCAGGTCTGTTCCCTACTTGTGTCACACATGGAGATAATTGTAAGTGCATCTTCGATCAGCACAAAGTTGGTGTGAATTTTAAGAACTGTTTACACATAGTTGCTGTAGGTGCTGCTCAGGTTTTAATTGCTGTTCCCTCCTCGGGGGACCCTGTTTATATACTGACTCTAGCCCAGGACCTTGGGGCAGGACCTGAGGATCTGTATTCTCAATGAGTTCCCTGCCTGTGAATACCACTGCAAGCTTGGTGGCTTAAGCCGCAGAACATTATCCTCCCTCTGGAAGGTAGGAGATGGAAACAGAGGTATCAGCAAGGACACACCCGCTTCCAATGAGAGAGCTCCTTGCTGCTTTCTCCTTCTAGGAAAGTAACGATTGAACAGTTTTTTGCTCACTGTAATTTCTAGAGATTCATCCCAGCTGTTGCATGCAATAAAAATTCCTTGCTTTGTGTTGCTGTATTGTATTCCACAGCATGGGTTACCACAGTTTGTTGGATTGTTTCTCTTCGTTGGCTATTTTGAGTAAAGTTGCTAAAACTGTTCATGCACACGTGTTTGTGTGAGTGTGGTTTTTCATTGCCCTGAAATCAGTGTCTAGGTGAACACTTGGATTAGGGTAGTTGTGTTTTAGGAATTTTCTAGTCTCAGTTTCATTAGTTCCCTCTGTGATCTTTCCTTCTATTTCTAGTTTCTAGTTTCTTTCCTTCTATTTGTTTAGATCTAAATTGTTCTTATGTTTCCGTGACCTTGAAATATGGCATTAGGTTAGTTATTGGGATTTTTTTTAATGTGTGCATTTACAGTTATCATGTAACTTTTCCTCTCGAAACTGCATTCATTGTGTCCCATAGGCTTTGGTATGTGGTGTTTTCATTGTCTCTTGATTCTAGGGACTTAAGTTCTCCTCTGATTTCTTTTGTGATCCATTGATTATTCAATAACAAGTTACTTAACTTTTTTTTTTTTTTTTTTTGCAGTACTGGGGATCGAACTCATGACCTTGTGCTTACCAGGCAGGCGCTTATGCCACTGAGCTAAATCCCCAGCCCAAGTTACTTAACTTTTGTGTGTTTACATAGTTTGTGGCATCTTTTGCTGTTGATTTCTACCTTTCTCCTTCTGTGATCTGATAGTATGCAGAGAATTATCTCATTTGGGGGGGTATGTATTTAAGCATACTTTATAGCCTAAGATTGTAATGGCGAAGCTGTTAGAGCTTTTAACATGACAACTAGGCAGCTGCCCACGCATGCCATAGGTTTGCCTTAACTGGCCTCAGATGTGGTCTGTTTTGGAAAAAGTTCATGTATTGCTAAGAAAAGTGTGTATTTTGTTGTTGTTGGATAAAATTTTGTAGATATCTCTAAAATCTGTTTGTTCAGTGGTGATATTTAACACTGGTGTTTCTTTGTTGGATTTTGGTTTTTGTTTGGCCGACCTAATTGTGAGAAAGGGGTTTTGAAGTTCTCCACCACGATTATTTTGGGTATTATCTGTCTTAAGTCCAGTAGGATATTATATATACATATATATTCACATTATTTATATACATTTACATTATATATATTTTTTCAGACTCAGCCTGCCTAAGAAAACCACACAATTCCCACTACACAGAATTGGGATTGCTGTGTCCCTAGCCAGAACATTCTGCTTCTTAAACTTCTCAGAGTATCTGTAACTCATCTTCCACTTCTCCATGGCCCTCTTTTGTGGCTGCCTCCCACCCGGTCACTGTGGTAGGGTGACTCCAGAGAACCTGAAATAAGGTCATTCTTTGAATTCTGATTCCCGGAGTAGCTCAGTCTTAAATAATAACTTCACAAAGGGGGTTCTGATGATATGGTTCCCCAGTAAGGGGAACGTGGTCGTGGATTTCTTCTCCAACTCCAGCCTGCCACACAGAACCAGTCACTGTCAGAGTGAACCCTGCACTTTATTTGCAGCTCACAGTAACCTTGGGCTTTTCCTGGGGCTAGTGTTCCTGTTCTATTACTATTTTCAGGGCTGCCGACCCTCTCTGGGTTTACCGTTGGTGTAGAGGCTGGTCCCCTCCCCAGGAACCAGAGTGAGTTTTCCAGACTGTTCGGTTCTTTTCTCTGTATTGTCTTCAGCTTCTCTGTGCTTCCTATTTTACTGTCAGCTTTTTCTGATTCTTGAAGCTCTTTTCTTTTTTACTTCTCAAAGGTGTTGTTTCCCAGATGTCTCAATTCCAAGCCCCCTGGAGGCTGTTTAGCTGCCAGTCTTTACTCCACTATTTTTGATTCATTTGCTTTGATGCATTTGAGCTATGAATATGGCCTATATCTGCATTTATTTTGGTATTTCATGATTTATTTTGCCACCATTTTCCAGTTTTCAGCCTACAAGTTCTGTATGTGATTTGTTAGATACATACTAAGGATCACATCATTTTTGATTAATAGTAAATAATACTGCATTTCAAAAAATTTTCCTTGCTAATGTGTACAAATCCATTCATTCTTGGGTATAAGTCGTGTCATCTGCAAATATCTATATGTCTTTCTTTATGAATGATACTATCTTTTATTTCCATTTCTGACCAAATTTGTCAGTACTTTCACCATTTGTGTAAGAGTGGTGGGAGCCTTGCACTCAGGACTGAAAATATTGTGTTCCACTTTTCACTAGGAAGTGTAATGTCACCTCTGAGTTTTTAGATTGTTAAATTATGAATAGAGGAAGTCAACTTCAATTTCTTTGAAAAGTTATCATCATCAATATGTGTTGCATCTTAGCTATAAACTAATATGATCAGTGGTTTGTTCTTCATTAGTATTTTATTAGTGTAAATTATAGTGATTGATTCTCAAACGCTAAACCAACCATGAGTACCTACAGAAAATACTAAGTTATGGTATATAATTCTTTTATATGTTTTTGGATTCACTTTGCTAAAATTTACTGTTTCATTTTTGCTTTTTCTTGTGCTAGGAAGTGAGTTCAAGATCTTGTATGTGCTGGGAAGTTCCCTTAAGCTTCTCTCTACCTCCCCCATTTAAAAAAATTTTTACATCAACATTCATAAGAGATAATGGTCTAAAGAGTTCTTTTAGTTCTGTCTGTGGTAATACTAATTTTATAAAATAAACTGAGAAATGTTTCTTTCAATTTTTCTGGAAGAGATTATATAGAATTGGTGTTAGTTCTTTAAACGGTTGGGTTCTCCAGTGACACTGTGCGGGCTGGGATTTCCTGTTTGTCTTTTTATTTTGTAAATTCAGTTTCCCTGATAGTTCTGGAGATATCTAAGATATGTATTTCTTATTGCATCAGTTACACAGCTTATGTTTTTCAAGACCTTTATCTCATACATTTCCTTCTCCAACATTAGTCCATCTGTGTTAGCAAATGTAGATCCACAGATTTCTTCTTATAATTCTGTTAATCTTTTTCTATATCCAAGAACTTTAATTACATCACTTATTTAATTCCTGGTACTGGTAACTTGTGTCTTATGTCTTTTCCTCTTTGTCACTCTTGGTAGAAGTTGATCAGTTAGTTGATCTTTTTGGTTGTTTGTTTGTTTGTCTGTTTTGTTTTTTTGAGACAAGGTCTCCAGCCAGGAATATAGCTCAGTAGCTTATAAGCACAGGGTCCTGAGTTTGATTCCCAGTAGCCGCCCCCGCCCAAAAAAAAGGGAAAGAAAGAAAGAGAGAGAGGAGGAAGAAATAGGGTGTCTTTGTATAGTTCAGGTTAGCCCCGAACTCCCTATTTAGCCCAGGCTGGCCATGAACTTGCTGACGTCCTCCTGTGTCAGCCTGCCAAGTACTGGGATTACAGGCCTGTACCACTACACCCAGTGTTTTTGACCTTTTTAAAGAACCAGTTCTTTATATCAGTAAATTATCTGTGTCTAACTTCTGTTTTTAATTCCATTGTTTTATGCTCTTGGCAGTGGTGTTATTTTTGCTATTGTTTTGTTGTTTGCAGTTAAATTCCCCTTGAGACTCTCTTTGACCCTGAGGACTTGTTTTCTAAGAATACCTAAGTGTTCCAGTATTTGGAAATTTCTTTTATGGAGTGTCAGTTTGATTTCCTTATGGTTACAAAATGCATGCTGGATGCTTTCGATTCTTTAAAGTTTTCAAGGATTGTTTTATCGCACATAACACGGCTTACCTTCCTGGGTGTTCTGCGAGAACCTGGAAAGGGTGTCCACCCTTCTGCTGATTCATGAGTGTTCTGTCTCAGAGGCTCTGTTGCTCGAAGGGGTTTTCTTTTCTATGTTGTATTCATTTTCTGCCTAATTCCAATTGTTGAGAGAGGGACATTGAAACTTCCCACTATGGTTGTGGATTTGTTTTGTTCTCCTTCAAGTTCTAGTGCTTGTGGAGTGTGTTTCGGCCTGCTCGGGGTGCAGCCGCAGGTATGGCTGTGAGGCCTTCCTGGGGGTTACCCTTTCAGCATCACACTGCACATCTGTCTAGGCTACAGTTCTTTGCTCTGAAGTCTGCTTTATCCGATACTAATGTAACATCCTGCTTTCTATGTTGGATGATATGTTTTTCCTTTTTTGATCCGTTTTTACTTCCATTGTAATTGTAGCTAGTAAATTTGAAGTGAGTTTCTTATAGATCGTTGGATTTTGCTTTTTAATCCACTGTCCTCACCTGTGTCTTTTAATGCAATTGTTAACGTGTTAGGGATTATGCCTGTCTTTTAGTTTTCTGTTTTGATATCTATGAAATGTTTCATAATGTACCTGCTTCTGTAATCATTTCAGTAATTGCTCTAGGCTTCAATTTACATATTTATAACTTACCACAGTCTACTGTTGTTTTCATTTTTCCAGTTTCAAATGAATCATTGAAATGTGTAAATTTGCCTGTATTTTTGCTCATTCCATTATATTTTCTCTCTTTTTTAAAGAATCCATACTTTACTATCCTCTTTTCTCTTTAGTATACTTCTTTAGCCATCCTTGTAGGGGTATGTCTGCTATTAACAAAGTCTGTTACTTTTCCTTTATCTGAGAATATTTTGCTCTCCCCTTCATTTCTGAAGAATATTTCCACTGGATATAGAATTCTGGGTTGACAGTTCCTTTCTTCCGACACTGGAAAAATGTTGTATACTTTTTTGGTTTCCATGGTTTCTAATAAAAAAATATACACTGTGACTGTATTTTTTCTCCTCTACACTAGATGTCATTTTTTTTCACTGCTTTTTCTTTAGTTTTAAAAAATTTGACTATGATGTATTTTTGTGTGAATATTTTAAAATGTTGGAGTTTTCTTACTTTCTTGAGTCTGTACATTTAATTTATATCTTTTGCTAAATTTGAGATTTTTCACTCATTTCTTCAAGTACATTTCAAGTTTAGCTTTCATTTTTTCTTTCCTTTGGGACCCCAATGACACAAATACTAGATCTTTTGCTATATACCTATGAGGTTCTCAGAATGTTTTTTTTTTTTCCTAGTTAATTTTTCTAAGATTTCAGATTGGATGGATAATTTTTAGTGTCGTTCAAGTTGTCTGGAGCTAATTCTTCAAGTCAGTTCTGTCTTCTCTGCATTGTGCTGTTAATCTGTCTACTGAGGATTTTTTCCCCATTGGTCAGAATTTATACCTGTAAAATTTTTGCCTGTTTCATCAACATTTTTATTTGCTGAGACATACTTTTTCATAAGTTTCATGCATGTTTACAATTTGTCCTTGGATCATCACGGTAATGACTTTTAACATCCTTATCAGGTAATTTTAACATGACTGTCATCTCCATGTTGGTAATTCTCGATTGTCTTTTTTCATTACGGTTGAGATTATTTTGATGCCTAATATGATGAGTGATTTTTAATTAAAATATGGACATTTTGACTTATTTGGGGACTCCAAATCTTAATTAAACCTGTTTGGACCACCACTTTGTATGGGGAATGTTACTGCTAAGAAGGGGTAGCAGTCCGGGTTTTCTACTCCTCTTCCGTTGACATGAATGGCCTGGTGGATTCTTACTACTGTTGTGTGGGACAGGAGTTCCTGGTTCTGGCAGAAGCCCAAGATGGGGCAGCGAGGAAGTGGGGAGGATAAGAGATTTCACCTACCGAAATCTCTACCCAGACTCTCTGACACCAGCCTCAAATGAAGCACTTATAATGTGGAACTTGACTGGCTTGGGTAGGCGTAGTGGCAGACTATAGTTTTTGATGCTGTGTTTAGCTGAAGCAGAACCATTTTTTTCTAAAATGTTTTCTGTCTTCCCAGCCTCTTTTCTGGTTCATTAGTTGGACTTTGTGTCTCCTCTCCATTTGTTTTAAGTGTTGTCATGTTCTTCTGCTTCACTGCTTTGGAGATGAAAGAGATAAAGAAAGTCATGAATCTAATCTCCTTTTGAGGTCTGTTCAAGGTGTCTACCAGTCCCCTCTTCTTTACATTTCAAGGTCTTTTCATTTTATTTGGTAGATGATACTCAAGGGTTCCAGTTGCACTTACTAGGAAGAATAGAGAACTATACCTCATATATCAAGAAGAGAAGCTATTGCTTCTTTGCTTTTTATAGGCAGCAGGTGAGACGCCGACTTGGCTGTATAATCCACAGCACTTAATAATGGAAGCTGTTGAGCAGGCAGGTTGAGCTTGTAACATGGTTTTAAAGGAGATAATTATTACTAAGAAAACAGGTCTGTGAATTTATTCCGTTCCTTTCTTTCTGGCCCGATTATAGGGCCTTGAACTGGGAAGTCAGTAACTGAAGGGTAGAGAGGGTGAAGAGCTGAGCAATGAATAACCAGCCCCACCATCTGGCTTTCTGCAGTTCACAAAGTCACATGGCACCACCGAGTTAGAACTGTCTCTCTGTGTTTGCTTGAGGTGCCAAATGCTATATTTAAGCCAAGAACTGATTTTGAAAATATTTTTCCACTTCTGTTTTGTCAAACGTGTTCTTTGGCAGATTATATTAGAGCTTGTTCTGCTAAAGCTTAGCATAGCCTTCTGTTTCTTCAAGCTGATTTGGCATGCAGAACTCAAACATTAGACCCTGGTTTTGGAACAGAAGTCTTCTCTAGAGATAGCACGAAGTGTGTTTTAATTTTCAGGCAGGTAATATGGTACATATCAAACAAGAGACGGAGCTATTATTCCTTAATTGTTGCTTCTTATATATAGGACTTCTTTTTAAAGCTATTTTTGCTCATGCCTGTTTGACTACATATTTTCTTTCCTGAAGCTTTCTAATTATGGGAAGGAAAGCAAGTGTGAAGCTAGTGTTCTTTTATTGAGAAAATGTAAGAAAGTGTTACTGAATTACTTTCATAATTTGGTTTTGCTTGAACTTTCAAGCTAACAGTGTCTCTCCATTTGAATAAATAGAGCTCACATACTAAGGATAGACATCTAGCTAAGCCAGAATAGAAGCACTATCTGCATGAAGAAAGTGATTTTCTAATGGTCTTGAATTGTTTTACTTTGGCAAAGGAAAGTTTTTGAAGCCATTGTAATACCTGGAGTCTTTCAGATAGAGGGCACGAATGTCACAGAACTATCTTTAACCAGCGACAGAAAGTAGCTTGTTAAGGGAGTCCCTGTGTCCTCCGAAAGGCTTGATCTGGACATGGACATGGCAGCAGGCATTCATTGGGTTGGTTGAAGATAACCTTTGAGGTAGCAGGCATTCATTGGGTTGGTTGAAGATAACCTTTGAGGTAGCACAGGGAACAGTGTAAGCCTGAGTGTGGCATACATTAGCAGAATAATTACCCAGTTCTCTACAGTCGGATTGAGTTGTATTTAATTTAGGGAGCTTTCCTCTGTGTCCCTTCATCTTCCATAGTTCTTTTTAAATGTGTTCATGCTTGATGTAGCTTCTAAAGTCAGCCCGTGCAACTTCTCAGACACCGCTATTGTGATTTCCTTGTGGGAAAGCCCACATCTGCACTCTTTCCTCACCTTGCTCTTTGTCATTGATCACAGCCTGGCAGAACCTCTGGTTCCTCCAGCTCCTGGTCCCTACTTTATGTTTGATGTCTGTTCTTCAGACCGTGTATACATAACTGATGACTTTTTTAGGAATTGGTGTGGGAGTGAAAAGCGTGACTGAGCCACAGTAAGAAACATCGAAGCACAGGTCACTCAGAGTCCCCTGATCCTCTGAGATGAAATTTCTATCTGACTCATTTGAGTTTCTTCCCTAATCAAGGCAGACAGAAACCCAACTTAGATTCCCAAGACTATGACTCTAACAGGGTGTTCAAATTTTTCACTTTCTGTTCTCACTGATGTTCTTTGCACCCATCTCTGCATACAGTTCAGAGAGTTATTCCTCAGAGCACTTCAACTGAGATCATGCAGGTACTCCATCAACAGAAGGTTCTGCACAGATAGTCTGCCAATTAGTGGATCCTCTGAGCACTCAGGATCTCAGAGTGGGCTCAGCTTAGGAGCCAGGCTACAAACTGGAATCACTTGGGAGGATTTTTAAAAGACTGATTTTCTTTTACACCACTAGGGCTGTGCACATGCTAGGCAAGTGCTCTGCCACAGAGATACATATTCTCCCCAGCCTTTTGCAACTCTTACGTTGAGACAAGATCTCTGTAAGTTGCCCAGGCTAGCTTTGAATTTATAGTCATCTTGCCTCAGCCTCCCAGAATACTGGGAGCGCAGGAATCCACCACCAAGCCTCGTGAAATTCTTTCTTGGGGGCAGATCTGGAATCAGGCAAAGAAAAGGAGTCCCAGTTCCCCAAGGCAGACGTATTAAGATGCTTCAGTTTGTCCCTTTGCCAAATGTTTGACACCTTCTGAGTTTTAGTAACGATAGCATCAGGGACTTGCTTACCTAGTAGAGCTCTTAGTCATAGATTTATTGCCTCATCTGGCATCTTTGGTGCAGTTTTTAAATGTTATTTTAGGACTGGTGTGAACATGTCTATTGTAAACCATACATGTGAAGGAGGAGCTGAGAATTCAGCTGCTGCATCCCTCTTCTGAGCGGATACCCAGGCAGCTTTGAATTGTTTGACTCCATGTCTGCATTTCCGAAGAGACACGGGCATGGCTCACGCATTTTGAGAAGAATGCTTCCTGTTGTGGTTGAGTCCTCACAATAGCCCTGCGAGCTAGAAACACAGTGTTAAGTAGAGATGGGAATGCTGGAATGTCTGGTGCTGGCTTAGCCACTGCTTGGGTTGTCTCATTGGTTTTACCGTACTTCATTCGCCACTTAGTTTGTGTTACCCTTCTGTGAGCAAAGGGTCTCCTAGGTTGGGAGGATTCTTGGGTCTCATGGGGCAGGGATGGGGTGGGGTAGAGGAGGCAAAATAAACAAGAAAATAATTTTAGAGAAATGAAGTACTTTCAGAGAATGAGAAACACCATGATACCAACACAGGAAACCAGAGCACAGGCTTGATGCTGATGGAGAGGCATCCTTTAGATAGAGACCTCAGTAAAGGCCTCTTCTCAGCCATTGGGAACATGACCTCAAACCTGGGAGCCAGTGTGAGCTCTTCTGCCCTTTACTGTGGGCTCTGTGTAGATTTGTAGGCGCACCGAAGCATGTGCATGTCACGTGGTCTTAGAAACTTGTAGTCATCTGCAAACAGGTCCTTTTGCAGTATTTTCACTAACACATTCTTGGATATCTGGAAGAAACATAATAAAGTCCAGCAGTTGTATTGAGAGACAGAGGTATACATATGCCTGATTGCTATGTAGATGTCCATCTCTGACATTGGATTGCCCAACCCTGGTTGTTGCAGTGACTGCAAAAGCGGGGATACTGGCTGGCCAGAGGTTCAGGATACAAGCCCACAACGACATAGAACTGGCCCCACAGGTGCCATGGTGCTCCTGCTGTGTTCTGTGGGGAGGCACACAGTGCACTTCGATGTGTGTCCCTTGAGTTCTTTTGCTGTCAGACCAAGATCTGAGCAGTGCACTTTTTTTTTCTACTTTTGTTCTTGAATTTCCTTTAGGTCTTTGCAGTTCTGCAGCAGAGGCTTGGGCTTTGACTGGATAGGGTGTACTATGTTCTGCACTCTCCCTCCTTTTTCTGCATGTGTGAAATGGCAACACAGAAAATGGCATATTGGTCCTGTTTTTCTTTACTTGTACATAAAATTTAAACAGTTACAGCCCTTTAGCTTGCTAGTCTGTCCTCTAGCCAGAAAAAAAATGGCTGTCGAGAGCATGTTAATCTGTAACCAAAAGCCCATCAAAGAGGAAACCAGGCTGGCAGATGTGATGGGCTGCCTTATAAATCAAGTTCTGTTGTCAGGCTTGGCATATGGCCAGTGAGTGTCCCAATTACAGCTTGGCTTTTATAGCCCCATTATTTATAATCACTTTTGAATAGCAACTGGAGAACTGCAGTGAGGCAGAATAAAAATTGTAGAACGTGAAAATTATCGTTTATGGAATTTTGGAGACCAGAAGTATCTGACAATCAACTTAAGTAAGAACTCTCTCCCCTAAATTTTTTTTAATCATACAGTGTATCCCACACCCTTTACAGATGGGAACTAGGTTCAGTCTTGAGAGAAGACTCTCAATCAGTTAAGAATTTTTAACCTGTGGCTTTCTAACAAAACTTGAGAACCATGCACTTAACCAACATTTACCTAATAAATGTGTGCGCTCTTGCGCGCGCGCTCGCTCGCTCTCTCTCTCTCTCTCACATACACACACACGCACACACACACACACATGGAACCTTAGTAATTACTTGTGACCTTTATTTTTGATTTGGAAACATGTTTAAGAGAGGCTCAAGAATAGATAAATAGAGCAGCCTGCCAACAGGAAGATCTCTCATGGATTTCAAACTGTTTCAGGATGTGTGTCCCAGCAGTGTCTGTCCTCGCAGTCCAGTGGGTACTGCCGTGGCATACTAAACCATGGTGCACTCGCTCGCTCTCTTTTTTGCTCTCTTTCTTTCTGTCTCTCTCTCTCTTTCTCTGTCTCTCTGTCTCACTGCCTGAGATTTGCCAAGGTTTCAGAGCACCTGGAACTCTGGCCCTGGCCTACTGTCGCGTGACTCATTAGAATACCATTTGCAACCCAGATTTTGTCCTCCTGTCTGAGAATAAATTGAGATGAAACTGGGAGGGTTACGGAGCAGCTGCCTTCTGCTAGACATGGAAGGCTAAAAAATGCCAGTAGGACCTCACTTGCATTTGCATGAACCCATCCGAAAGGTCCAAAGCTCTAAAACCACGCATCACAAGGCTTCCCTCCCAAGACATGTTCCTGGGAAGAGAGCCTGTGCTTGTGCCCTGGCTAAGGGCTCTCTGGGAGGGAGCATAGGTCAGGTGTCACTTTCTTGGTTTCTTGGTAGGTGAGATATTGAGAAGGATATGAGGCAGCTTCATGGTGTGGCAGTTTGGAAAAGAAATCAGTCTTTGGGTGCACACCCGTGTTTCTCCAAAAATAAGATGCAACTAAAGTCAAAAGTGCCAGTCAACCTATCCATGCCTTACCTGCCATGACAAAGAAGCCATGGAGCCAGAGAATAGTGAGGCATAATCTTCTGCATGGCCATGGTGATCACCATGGTAACAGCCAGCTATTAATTGCAGCTGAAGTTTGTTTTGGGGGAAATAGGGTATAAAGAATCATATAGGTGTTTTCAAGTTTCACAGTGAATATAACTGCTTTTTATTTTGAAAAATTTCAAGCCCATGCTGAAGTTGAAAGAAAAGCATTACCCTGTCACCCAGATCTACCAGCTGTTAACTCACTGTCATATCTGTTCCATGTCTGCACATTTATATGTATTTCCGTTTTGCCACATTATGCGGTTATAATAGGCTATAGACACCATGATACATTGTCTCCAGATAAGCCAGGTTTGCCTGCATATACTGACATTTTCCCATAAGCTGTGATTCAGTTGCCACATTTCATTGAGTAGCATCATCAGACTTTTTGTCCATACTCAACATCCTGCCAGCTGGGCTGTAAGTGTCATTTACTGGGTTTTGACGAAGTTCAGGATCCATTTACGTTGACACACTATATTGCAATGATTCTTTATAAAGGAATCTTTGGTTTACTGATCACTCACTTTGCGCTGCATGGTGTGTGACTTCTCCATGTCACCATGGCTGCACGGCCACTCTCCTGAGCAACTCCATTCTCACCCAGCTGAGAGACCCAGAGAGGCTCCACCACTGGCCTCCATGCAGCTGGGGGGAGTTCAGAGCCAGGATGTGAGTTAATCAGATTTGGCTTGAGACCCTGTGCTCCTAGAGACACGCTCTCTGCAGGACATTTGTCACAGTAACAGATTCACACAACCCCAGCTATGCTTTCAGAAAATAAGTTGCTTCAAAAACCTTTGTATGTGAAACAACTTGAGTCTAGAAAGAATTGTCGTCCTGCCTTTGTGGTCTAAGTAGTTGGTGCTTCCAAGTTTGTCCTCGGCATCCTCCTTGCTATGAGTCCCTCCTAGAGAACCTCACTGATTAACGACATAGTCACCTCTCTGGTTGTGAGTTCTGTCCGTTCTATTTATTAGCCAGGTGTTGGAGCAATTTCTGAGCCTCTGTTTATTTTTCTGGAAGGTAACACGGCTGAATTGGAGTTTTCATTTAGCACTGTGCCTGAAAGTGCTCTGTAGGTGTTTGCTGCCATCTCTTGCATGCAGCAGATCCATGCAGATAGTGACACATGCTTTTTAAGAAGTTAGTGTCTTCTAGAAGGGCACGGAAGCACACCTGTCACTGGAGTGTGCTCTGAATGTGGACAACTGACTCTGTCTTCCAGTGGGAACAGGCAGCTGTTTTATTAGGCTTGGCCACCAGTTTACATCAACTATACTACTTTGCCGACAGGGGCCATTGTCTTTTCTGCTTTCTCTATATAAATCCTGTTATTATATTCATTTCTGAACAGATGTTATTCCTCTGTCTTGGTTTAACTGGAATAAATATAAGGACTACAAAAGCTGTAAATAGTGAAAAAATAGAGATAATAGAATTTAGAGCTAAGCTTGCTTTCCTTTTTGTGCTAAATTCAAGTTTCTTCTCAATGCAGAATGAAATTTGTTGTAAAGATTCACCAAGGAGAGAAAGAAGAGAGAATCCAGGAGGAAACAATAGTAAAGCAGATTTCCTGAAATGCTAGCACAATATCTTATATTTGTCTGTGTTGGGCATTAAATGTAAATAATATTTTCTTGAGCTCCATCAGCATAAAAATCTGCCCTGCTGCCTGTTTCACATCACACGCTTGATTCATGTTCCTTCTTCTCATGTCTATAGAGTTCAGGGTAGAAATAACCCTGAAAGATCAGCAGTCTCTATACCAAGGAGAATGGGTCCAGCTTCTGTGTTTCCAGTGAGGTCCCACTGCCTGGAGATACGCACAGGGCGCAATATTGCCATGTGACACTGTGGGCCCAGGAGACCAGCAGCATCACCCGAGGTTTGCAAGAGTTGGGGAACTTGGAGAAAAAGGAAATGTGCTCATCCTCAGATCCTGGCATACCACATTTTGTTTATAGGCTTTGCTATGACTTGGATCATTGTATCATAAACTTGAGCATGTGGTGGACACCCAGAAGGCTTTCTAAAACAGATTGCTGAGTGGTACATTGAGAGTTTCTGACTCACTTGTCTTGTAGGAGAGTCCAACAACTGGAATTTCTGGTAAGTTCTGTGTACTGCTGCTACTGCTAGTTAAGGTATCAGACTTTGTGAACAACTACCTTAGTCTAACTTGAGAGAGAGTGGATATTATCAGTCCATTGTCATCCACCCCAAAGATCTCTCTGACTTTATCCTAAGAATTCCTTATAGAAAATTGCTCACCTTCAGATGCGGAGACAATAGCAAGACAAGGAGTTAGCAACCTGTGGCCAATGAGCTGCACCCACTGCCCGTTTTTATAAATTTTATTGAAAACATTATTTACATACTGTCCACAGTGACTTTCAGGCTACAAAGACCAAGCTGCATAGTTGCACAGTCTGAGTGCACAGTGCATGTATTTGCACTCAGAATTTTGCCAGTTCTTGATCTGTGCCAGTGCTTTAATGTATTTGGGGAAAGGCAAGTTGGAAGTGATTATATAAGCAACTGATGCACTGCAGCTCCCCAATTTGCATATTTTTTAAGATATTGGGATTATTGTTGTTAAGTACACATAATAATGGCAGCTTTTAAATTACTTCTCAAAAGGCCATTCCCCAAATTAATTTTCTTACTGGAAACAGTCATTTCTCAAAGTTAAAAGAATCATAGTTTTATTATCATCATACCACCTCTCTAGTATGTTGTTGACATCTATTTGAATTATTGGTGGAAAGTTTAAAACTCACATAATTAAAAGGGGAAAACACTGTCATATTTTTATTGTCAGATGAATGATGTTAACAGTTTGTCAAAAACTAGTATAACATCTTTGGAAACAATTTTTTGGTATGTATTAAGAGTTTTTAAAGTAATGTTCATATTTATCAGTCAAGTAATTCTGCTTCTTGGAAATGCCACCAATTTTTTCATTACAGCAATATTTGTAGTTTTTATAAACACAAGACATCTAAATGTCTGTTACTATGAAACTTATAGTAAGAGATGAATTTCCTTACTGATTTGAGCCATTTAAAATCAAGAAGGAACACAGGGAAGCCAGTAGAGTCCTTTTAGGGGGAGTTTATATTAAGAACTTCAAATGTTTGTACATGGCCTTTATATTGTTCCACTTTGCCATTACTCAGGCAACATACAAGAGTCCTGTTACTTAGAGGAAATGGTTTATATGGCCCATGGTTTCAGAGGTTTCAGTCTGTGGTTGACTGGTTCCAAAGCAGGAAAATCATGGTAGAAGAGCATGGTGCAGAAAGCTTCCCACTTTATGTTGGCCAGGAAGCGAAGCGCAGAGAAAGAGTGCCTGTAAGAGGTATAATACTGTCTGTGTGAATCACTTTCTTGTTACTGAGACACACAATACCTGACACCCACAGTTTAAATGAGGAAAAGGTTGTTTTGGTTTCCGGGTTGTAGATGTTTCAGTGCACAGTCGGCTGGCTCCAAGGCAGAGTGGCATGGCAGAGGAGGCTTGCTGCTGGCATGGCATTGGGAAACAGAGAGAGAGGGTGAAGGAAAGAATGGGGAAGAGATAAATCCTTGCAGGCCACACATGCAGTGACCTATGCCCTCCAAACAAGCTTCACCTCCCAACGCAACATGTGGCTATAAATTCATCAGTGAAGTAATCCACTAATAAGTGTCACACCCCATGATCCAGTCACTATCCAAAAGCTCCACCTATGAATGCATGAGGCTTTGGGGGACATCTAGATATAAACATAACACTCTGCAAAAGCATGCCCCTAGTGGCCCACCTTGTCCATTAGGCTCTGCCTCCAAACAGCAGGAGTGGAGTAATTCACTGATGAGTATAGCACCTTCATTATGTAATCACTTCTCCAGGAGTCTCTTGGTCTAGTCAAGTTGATGCGTGGACTGGCCCAACCTACACAGGAATCCTGTGGAACTTGGTGTTCTGCTGAAACTATTCATCGCCAGCCAAGCTCAAACTTTGGAATCCTGTTTGACTCCTTCTTGCATTAGGTATCATCACCCATCACAGTAGCAAACCATATTAGTTGCAGCTTTAAAATACACCTCCTGCCCTTGTTCTTCTTCCAGGGCCCTTCATGTCTTATATGCTAGCTTACTGGCTGCTTCCCGTCACCTGTGTCTGCACTTGAGCCACTCTGCATCTGCAGATTAACCTCAAAATGTATGTCACATCTTCTACTCCATGATGGAAATGCCTTCACATGCCTACTGTTTAGAAAGAGCAGCTGCTTATCCAGGCTCGCAAGGCTTAAAGCTGTCCAGTCCTTGCTCCTCCCCTTCACCGTATCCCACGTCACCCTTGCCTGAGCTTCATGCTCTTTCTCAAGCATTCCTGTGTCTTTTCTACTTCTGAGCCTTTTCCATGTGCTGCTGCCCCACACCCACCCACAAGAACAGTGACCCTCCTTTAGTTCCTCTACTAACACTTGCCTCTACCTGGAAGCCGCCTTGTGCATCCTTCCTGAATAGGCATGCCTCTCTCTGCTTAGGGACTTGTGGCCTCATCCATGCAGAGTATTTTACAGCAGGCACTCAATAAAGGTCTGTTGAATGAGTGAATGCATCTATTTAAATGGCCCTATGCTAGATGGACATTTGTTGGACCCAGTGGCTACGATGTATGGGTACTGTTTTACGATTTGAGTGTATCTGTATTTGTATATATGTATGCACACGGGTTAAATCGCTGAAATGTTCTTTGTGTTACAAGTGAGGTTATAGCTGGTTTTACTTGGTTGTACTTTTGTGTGTTTTTCAAGTTTATAGTTATGTTATTTTGTTACTGTACAAAAATATGCATAAATTTGACCATTTTAACCTGTTTTTAAGTATCCAGTTCTTTGGCATACAGTGTATTCACATGGTTGTGCACCTGTCATCACCGTCCATCTCTGGAAATTCATTATCTCCAGCTGACGGTGCATTCACCCAACAGTACCTCCCCAGAATGATCTATGCCACTGTCACAGCGAGAACAGTGTCAGGAAACCTGGTAGAAAAAAGCAGCAAGCATATTTTTTGTGTAAAGCTAACTTAAGGCTAAATTTGTAATCTAAAATTTAATGACTATAAGGTAAATTAATTTCCCTTTTCCTTTATAATTTTATTTTTTTTAACCCCATCCTATATAAATCTGAAGTGCTTGACTGACACCTACTTTTGCTGTAACTGGCTTCACTGTGGGACAAACCTTAATAAATGGATTTTTCCAGAACTGTGAGCAGTGCTAGAGAAAGGGCATGCTAACGCAGAATCACCTGGAAGTGTGATTGCTTGTAATGGTTTCATGCAACTTTTCTTCAGCCTAAGCCTTTGAAGTTTATTGCACTGTCATTTTTTTTAACTATGGTGGAATGCACTCTTGCAACTTCCCTTGTGGTTGTTCTTGGAACATGAAGGGACTTAGGTTGTGCCCGTCTGTTACAAACAGGTGAATTAAGAGAACTCTGACATGCTCTCTGAAAACCTGGCCTGCTGCCTAAAGCCACAACATTTTTGTACCATTATAATAACATTCACAGCAGTATTATTCATATTAGAAGTTGATTGATTTTCCATGAAGGATAAATATATTTTAGTATATTTTTTTAAAATGGAATATTATACAGTGTTTAATATAAATGCTTGCTGGGGATACACCTCAGTGGTAGAGCTCTTGCCATGCATGCACGAGGTTCTGGGTTTGATCCCTAGCACCACACCAAATAAATAAAATATTGTGTCAAACATTATTACATTTCTATACACTAAAATAAATGAAAAAAGCAGTGACTTATTGTTGGAAAACTAAGAATTCCAAATAGCTATATATAATATATAGAAATAAAAAATAATGGCAAATTCAGAGTCTAAGCCCCATTTCTTCCACTTAAATCATAAAATTGCCTTACATTAAACTCTAAAACTTTTGTTGGGAAAAGCTCTGCTTGTTCCTGCCCATGTTCTTGTTTCCATTTATAAAACAATCCTTGAATTTCAAAGAAAGTAAAATCTCCGACTAACTCTTGTCTTGCAATTTATTACTTCATTGGCGCGCTGCCCTTGACAATTAGGAGAAGGTTTATGGACATGTCTCTCAAATAATTGGCAATTAATTTGCAATGGGATGCCAAAACGTACAGTGTTCTTAACAGAATGAGAAGGTGGAGGTTCTTCGCATACGAATGTCAAGTACATGTTAACTGGCAGCCTGGCTAACCCTGTCCTTTTGTACATTCCTGGGAGAGAGGAGTTTTAGTTGAGTTCAGTTGGCTGGTGTGAGCATACCCTCAAGTATTCGCCAAGAGTGTATTAAGAATGCTGCCCATCCATGCAGTGCTGGTTTATTTTGACACCGTGTGTGATCCCTACCAATGTAAGAATCTGCTCTTTGTGAGAAGCAGATCCTGACCTGGGAATCTTCTTTGGAACTTTGCTTTTCACTGAAGCATTACATCTGGGTATATGACAGACATCTTCGCTATCCATGGCTTAAATGAAAACTGCCACTGTCTCTTTAATATAAGAACTGCTAACTCCTAAAAGGAATAGAAAACCCTAGAGAGCAGGCAATAGAAATTTTCTTAGGAAATACTGTTGTCCTTTCAGTCAACCCTTAGACATAGCAGGTATGGCTGTCGGAGAGCAGTGATTCGCTTTTTTCCCTGAACTTTAGTCTTAACACAGTGCCTGGAGCATATTAAATACACACTAAATGTTTGTTACCTAGTTTATAAAGTCCATACTACTTAACAGCAAGTAGACTTGTTTTTATTCCAAATCTTCCTGAACTGTATTTTGTTTCTGGCTATTTTAAAGCCAATAGTGTAGATTTTATGTCAGTCTTGGTTACTTGTCTCTCGCTGCTGGGACAAAATACCCAATACCCAAAGTTAAAGAGGAAAAGGTTTATTTAGCTCACAGCTTGTGGAAGTTTCATTCTGCAGTCTACTTGCTCCAAGGCAAGGTGGCTGGCACCAGAGCAGCACTTCACAGGACCAGAAGACAGCAAAAGCAGCAAGAACAAGAAGGGGGAAAACAAGCCTCTTTTCCTCCCTTATATTGGAAGCAGGCTGCCACCCTGTAGGGCGGGCATAGCACTCATGCCATCTCCCTGCCCTCCTCTTGCACAGGATGAGGATGTTTACCAAGTAAGGACCCTGGGCCCCTGCTGAGTCACTTCCTTAAACTTCCAGACTTCTCCAGGTGACACAATGTGTCAGCCATTATGTCTATGTGCCCCCCCCAAACAATAAGTAACAGATCATGTTTGGATTGATTTTATTTCCTTCCCTACTCACCTCAACACTTGTCTACTTGACATTCTAATAATTATGATTCCCAGCTTTCATTAAGTGCTTTCTCTTTGCCAACCTCTGCACAAATATGTCACTGCCATTCCATCCTTGTGACAGTCTTGTGACGGAGCTGCTATTATATCATGGTTCTATTTTTACGAATGAGAAAAGCGAAGGTCAGAGATTAAGCCTTATACTCAGGCTCAATGGGGCTAGGATTCAGACCAAAGCCTGTTTCTCTTGATTACCAAGAAAACCAACTCTCTATTGGAAAAGCCAGCTAAGCATTTGTGACCATGCCTAGGACATCCCATAGTAGGCATTTGACTGTTACGTAAATTGTAAAGGCTTGATACCAGATCTTTTGCTGTACAATTCAGATACAATTACATACACTTGTTTTATGTATATGGTTCTATATATAACTTAACAAACAGACTCATGTGGAGTCTCCCCCAAAAGTTCCCTTTTGTCCTTCCTTTTATAAAGCATACTTTAAAATTGTAGATTCACAGGATAGAGTTTCTCCTCTGGCACTGTCCTTACACTCCATAGATCTGACTCCTCCTTTCCAGTTAGTCTTTGTTTCCCTCAACTCCAGGAAACCACTGCACTCTTTTCTGTTGCTATAAATTAGTTTTTTCATGTCTTACAATTGTCTAAATGAAGTCATACAGCATGTTCTCTTGAGCTGACTTTTTTTACTCAACACTGAGTGCCTGAGGTTTATTGATATTATTGCTGTTAATAGTTTGTTCTTTTTATTGAGGGGGAGGTTGTTTGTTTGTGTGGAGACAAGAGTTTCACTATGTAGTGCAGGCTCACAATGTAGCCCAGGCTGGCTTCAAACTCACAGTGATCTTACTGCCTCAGCCTCCTGAGTGCTGGGATTACAGATGTGCTCCCACATGCCTAGTTGGTTTTTCAAAAATAACTGTGTAGCCCTTCATTGTTTGAATATACCACAGTTTGCTTCTCTGTTCACCTTTTTAGTGTGTGTCTGGGACTTCTTTTTTTAAAAAAAATTTTTATTTTTAAAAACCAAAACAGTGAATAAGACTGTTATAAAGATGTACATACATACTTGTTGTGTGTGTGCATGAAAGGAAATTTAAAATTTCAAATTAAAGCCTGCCAGAATGCCCAACAAGACCAAGTGGACATTTCAGGACAAACCTGATAACTGAACATGTCTTTCTTTGTGTCAGCTTGTCCAATAGGTGACCATACAATGTAGCTTCAAATGTTCCTTTGTATAATCCCTGTCTTTACTGCCTTTGTATAACTAGTGCTAATGGCCTTGTAATGTCATTTAAAATGTAACAGAACATTTCTTCCTCTGTATAACCCATGATGTCACCCAACCCTACAGTCATTTTTTTTTTATTTAAAGAAAAGAAAGAAAAAAAAACAATAAAGGGTAGCAACAATACAGAATTCCAAGGAAAAAAGGAAAAGAACAGCAACAAAAAAACTAAGAGATTATTACTTGACAAATTATATACTGACTTCTTGGAAATAGTTGTTCAAATTATAAAGTTAAAACATGTAAAGTAGACATTCAAACAATGAGTCTGTTAACAGTTCTTCTCCACGATCTGACAAAAAAAAACAGCAATGTGGTCATCCATCTTACCCACTCAAATATACATGCAATTATATCAAAAGGGTAAAATTAAATACAACAAAACAGAACAAAGTGAATCACAATAAAGCAATGTAAGGGACATAAATTCCAAAACTGGACAATCGGAGATATTCACTCTCTATCGTATTGACTCTTGTTTTCTTCCAAATAGTTGTCCATATTGTCACATACAGGGATTTCACATGATCTGAGCAGGACAAGGAGGGCATTTTAGGTCTTCAAGACCAGACAATAAGGAAGCCAAGAATGGCTGTCATAGTGTCTCTCATTCTCCTTTTAAAAACAGCTGTCCATACCTTCATGTGTGTTGAACTTAAACAAAACAAAACAAGCTAAAATCACTTTGAACAAAGAATGACAATTTTGCTGGATTTCACATCATGACATTATGGAATCAGCACTGGGTACTGTAGTGTCTCTTTTTCTTCAAAGTAGTTGTTCATTTCACCATGTGTTATATAGTGGGTTCTCGTAAACTGTTTATAAGCACTACACATGCATGAGTCTCTAAATGTATATCTATCCTTTCTATATTAGAGGGAAAAACAAAACAAAGCAAGATAAAACAAAACAATTCCTAGAAAAGCATGAAGCAAAAAAGTCACATAAAACCGCTATACAAGGTGATGTACAATGGTTACCATCATGTCTCAGCAGTATATAACAACATTAATAAAAACAAAGCATTGGAGACATTATAAGACTTCAAAAGCAAGTAATAATCAAACCAGACTGGGTATCTTAGTGAATCTTGTCATCTTCAGTGTAGTTGCCTATACTCTTAGACTTGATTTAAATCTATAACAGATTTAAATAAAATCAGTCAATACAAAATAGCAATCTAACAACCCAGATTCAAATAAGATCAGTCATACTAAGACAGTATAAGTTATAAAGCGCTTCAGATTAAGTTGATAGGAAATTAGGGATGATTACCATAATATGTCCTCTTATTTTTGGGATAGCTGACCATGTCCTCAGGTCTAGCGTAAGTAGACAAACTGGAACAGCATGTAATCCATCCAAGCAGAGTGATGAGAATAATGTAGATTTTAACTCTTGTTACCCAATTAACAATATCCTCTGCCTTCCTTTTTTAGACAATTCCTCCCCTTTCACTCCCTTAGGGTGCACTGCTTATTTTGGGTCCCACTGCCCCCCTATATAGAGCATTTCAATAGACTCTATCTCCTGATCTACTCTGCCTGTGTTTCTCTCTGTTAATATTTCAAGGCCATCTATACTAGAGATTATAGCCAATCTTCTCTGCCTTATTTCTGCTATTCTGTTTTTCTGCCATTGGTTGTCTGTTTTTCTGTTCCACTCCACTGTCTGCCTTGTTCACTGAGGCCTCTCTGCCACTGTTTCTGAAATGCTCGTATTCTTGTTCTCTCTCTAAAATGTCCTTCAGTATTTTGTGTAGGGTTGGATTGGTGGTCACAAATTCTCCAAGTTCCTCTTTGTCATGGAAGCATCTTGTTTCTCCATTAATTTCTAGGGAGAGTTTTGCAGGATACATCAATCTGGGCTGGAGGTTGCTCTCCTTCAGGGCTTGAATTACTTCACTCCAAGGTCTTCTTGACCTGATGGTCTGTGTGGAGAAGTCTGCTGTGATTTTGATGGGTTTTCCTTTATAGGTGATCTGTTTCTTTTCTCTGATGGCTTTTAATATTCTGTTCTTATATTGAATTTCTGGGATCTTGATTATTATGTGTCTAGGTGTAGCTCTGTTTTGGTTGTGGGTGGAGTTCTGTATGCTTCATACATCTGCACATCATTTCCTTTTTCTATGCTTGGGAAATTTCCCTTAATGATTTCTGTGAATAGCCTTTGCAATTCCTCTGTTTTGACTCCTGCGTCTTCATTCACATGCTTTATTCTTAAGTTATAGATCCTCTTGTCATCCTCTAGACTTCCAATTGTTATTGCCTGCTCCCTTGTTATTTTGAAGAGATCTTCCCTTTCATGATCACACATTGCAAGCCTGTGTTCAATTTTTGGTAGTCTATCTTTGGTTTCTTTCAAGCAGTTTTGCCAGTTTTCTATGGAATCTTTAGTTTCCTGATAATCTCTTTGAATTTGCTTCATGAATTCTAGGGTTTTTTTGTATTCTTCATTAAACGTTTCTCTCCTTTTGTGTTCCTCCATTCTTCTGTCTGTGTCTTCTTGAGAGGTGCCCAGCCTTTCTTTTATTAATCTACTTATCTCCTGTTTAATTTGAATTAATATTTCAGTTTTGGTCCCGCTTTCGAGGTCCTGAATGTATCTCTTTATGTCTGCTACTGCTGTGTTTGATGTTGCATGTTTGTTGCCCTCAATCTTTTGTATTTACCTCTCTTGGATCAATGTTCTCAGGGTTGGGGGCTGGGAGTTTTTTCTTATTTCTCTCTCTCGTCATGTTTTTTGTTCCTTCCATACAAGTGTACAGTGTAATTCCCAGCCCCTTTGCTTGTTGGTCAAGGCTCCTCTGGAGCACGCAGGCTAGGGGCTTCTGCCCTCTGCTGACCAGCATAGTATGCGCTGGCTCCTCTCCTCGGGGCCAGTCAACCTTTGCAGGCCTTCACTGCATCACTGTGCAGCTGTGCTCAGGGAATTAGTTTGTAGCAACCCACTGGGTCCCAGCCAGGGGCATGGCCCAATCCAAGCAGATTCCACCAATCCGCTCGGCGAGGGGAGCAAGCAACTGAAGCCACTTCCTTATGGAGTTAAGGCTGTCCTGCCCAAATCCAACATGTCTTCCAGTCAGTTTCCCCTTTCCTGTGGGAGGGTCTTATTCCCATCACTCACCGCGTGTTGATGCTGGTCCCTGAGAACTGCTGGGCTCCCAGACCTCCGACTTCAGCGCAGCTGCAACACAAATTCACAGTGCCTCTGGGTGGGTCGTGGGTCTGGGCCAGCCGCACACAGGGATGTTCAGCTCCAGGCTCCAGCCGCTCAAGCCAGTCGCATTGGCGCAGTTCGGTCGGTCAGGTTGCTCTTGGGCAGGAATTCAGGTGGTTCGAGGAGGGTGCCATGCTTGCTGATCTTAGCTTCACTAACGGTAGCCGCGGGACCTCATATTTGAGTGGTTTTTTTAACTTTAGTTTCTTCCTGGGTTGAGAGAGTCCATCTCTCTCTGTTTGAATCTCTCCAGGGTGTTAAATTCTGTTATTTAAGCTGTCTCTCTCAGATAGGATCTCTCTCCTGCTACCTACTGGTCTGCCATCTTTGGAAACTGACCCAATCCTCCAGTCATATGCACCGAATTTAGTTTTGTACCTCCCTCTTGCCTTACCTTTAAAACCCTTAAATCCCCACCAGATTGGACTCTCATGGAGAAATCCTAATCAGGAGCCCAGAGGTGTAATAAACGGCCTCCCAAACCTTCTCAGTTCCGTTTTTCCTGTCTGTTTGCCATAACATTTCTTGTTTCCATAACTGGGAAAACCATGCTGACCACTTAGGTGACTGGTTGAGGCATAGTGGCCCAAGCGGGGATCTCTGTTGGCTCCTGGAGAGGAAGGTGTGGTCTCCAGCCTTCTTGGAGTCCCCTCTCGAGGCTGGGACTAGAGGTCTCAGCTTGGCACTAACTGCTATCAGTGGACCCAAAGGACGGAAACGACACAGTTGGTCAGGTCAGGCTGCAGGTAGGGTAAGATCCCAGGGCACCCCAGTCAGCCTGTCAGTTAGCCTGCCCAACTCTGGTCAGAAAGAGAGCCCGGTCACCTCTTGCCAGCTTCAGTTTAGGTGATGCACAAAGGAAAGCAGTGGGGATGTTTAACCTCTGTATGCCTGTTGAGTGGCTGTGTGAATGGCTGTGATGGACAGTGAAGGCAGCAGGCTGTTTCGTCTGTGCTCTGCTGCCAAAGCTCCCCTCAAGACCTCAGAGCTACGGGGCTTGATGGGTCAGATTTCTGTGATTGTGTAGTATCATGTAAGTGCCTTCGTGGTGACTCAGCCTCTGTAATGAGGGTTTGACTCAGTACCTTTGTGTGCTTGGGACTGACCCGGTACAGCAATGTCTACAAGTACTGCAGTGCCTCCCGCACCCCAGGCTGCTCCTTACAGGTGCTGTCAACATGGACAGAGCACTGCAGGCTCCGCTCTGCCATTCGGCTCAAGCCCACAGCTCATCTCCTGCTGCTGCTTCGTGTATACCCCAGGGCCCGGGGAGATGCACCCAACCAACTGCCCGTGATGTATCATCAGCCATTTAGTTCAGCTGACCTCCTGAACTGGAAACACCACAACCCAGCTTCCTCATGGAAGCCCTAAGAAGTGACTGACCTCCTCACATCCATCTTCCAGACCTCCTTGCCAACATGGGATGGCTGCCAGCAACTCCATTTCACTCTGTTTGATACTGAAGAATGTCTGCATTCTGGATGGGGTGCTGGTTGGCTGAAGTCCAAAGTCCCTGCCCCTGTAGTTGATCCTGACACTTAGGTAAACACTGCATTCCCCTGAGCACATCCGAACTAAAATTTCAGTGTGATTATAAAGCATACAGGATCCTTCTGATGTCACCTTGTTCACCTGTCTGAACTTAAAAGATGCTTTCTTTGTTTGAGGGTTGCACTCACCAGGCAGTCCCTCTTTGTCTTTAAAATGGAAAGACTCAGAGATGGACGGAAAGGCCAACTTACCTTGACTTGTTTACCACAAGGTTTGAAGAACTCCCCCACACTCTGGGAAAGTACTGGCAGCTGATCTAGCCCAGTTTCAACATGCAGACTTCAGATATACTCTTATACAGTGCATCAGTGACATCCTAATCTGTAGTTCAAGCCAGACAGACTGCTGAAAGGGAACACACAGGCCCTTCTCCATCACCTGTTGACCACTGGCTATAAAGTCTCCTGTAAAAAGACATAAACATACAAACCGAAAATATTACTTAGGGTTTGATTTGGAAAAAGGACTCAAGTGCTGGGGCCCTCAGAGAAAAACAGTCATCTGTTCCATTCCAAGACCTAAAAATAAAAGATTAGAGAATTTCTGGGCACTGCAGAGTTCTGTCACATTTGGATACCAGGTTTGCCAAAAAGGATAAGTCCCTATGTGATCCACTGGCCTGAAAAGAAAATGAAAGAGAACGATTAAACTGGACTACAGAACTGGCCGAGTCCCTCCAGACCCTTAAAAGGACAGTCTCTGCTGTGCCAGCTTTAGGCATCCTTGATGTGACCAGACCATTCAGTCTGTTTGTTGATGAAGGGAGATAATTAGCCTCGGGGGTCCTTGCTCAGAAGGTTGGCTACTGGGAAAGCCCCATAACTTATCTATCAAAAAGCCTGGATCCTGTGGCAAAGGCCCGCCTCCCTGCCCAAGGGCACTGGCAGCTACCATTTGTCTTGGTCAGAGAGGCCCAGCAAACTGACTTTGAGACAAAATCTAAACAGCCCAGGTCCCATATGCTGTCTTAGAGACACTAAACAGTTGGGGACCCTACTGGCTTTCAAATGGCTGCATCACTTGACACCACAGATTGCTTGTTGGAAATCCCTGGTTCTCTTTTCAGCTGGTCAAGCTTCTAGACCCAGTCACCTTCCTGCCCACTGAGCTTGGCCCTCCAGACCATGTCTGTCTCACCTTGACTGATGAGCCCTCTGCTAGCTGGCCACACTTCTGGATGGAACCCTTCGCTAATGCTGAGAACACCTGTTTATGGGTGAAAGTAGATCAGTCAGAGATGGAAAACGCCAAGCCAGCTATGCTGTTGTCACTACAAAAGAGGTTCTCTGGCTGAGCCTCTACCTGAAGACGTGGCTACTCAACAGGATGCACTGTGGGTCCTAGCACAAGCTCTCAACCAGGAAAAAGTTAAACATACACACAAATTCGAGATACACTTTTGCCATTGTTCATGTCCGCCGAATGCTGTACAAGGAACATGGACTTTGCACAACAGAAGGGAAACAAATTAAAAATAAGGATGAGGTTTCTCAACTCCTGCTTGCAATTTGGAAATCTAAGAAGGCCGCCATTATTCATTGCAAAGGGCACCAAAAACCAGAAGATACTGTCATTCTTAGAAATCACAGAGCAGGTGAAGCCACCAAGTGGGCAGCAGGGGGCTCCACCTGGGGGACAAATGAGTTAATAAAAAATCTAGAAGCCCAACATAAAGCACCCCGTAAAACTGTCTTTAGTCTCCACAGCAGGCCACTCTGCTACTCCAGGGAAAAAAATCAAATGTGCACGGCAGGAAGAGGCCTGCATGGGTCCAAATGGTGCTTGGGCACTGCCAGATGATCAGATGATAGTTCCACAATACTTGGCCTCCACCTGGATAAAACACCATCACGACATCCCCTATGGAGGAAATCCTGCTATAAATCAACTTCTAAGCTGCTACTGTTATATTCCAAAGGTAGCCTCAATCTGTGTCTCCATTAGTCAGAGATGCTAAACCTTTGCAGGAACTGAGCTTTATCTGGATATAAATCCCACCTGGTATTCAACATGTTAGAATTTTCCCTTCTAAAGACCTGCAGGTAGACTTTATAGAAGTTAAACCATGCAGGGGCTACAAATATTTCCTTTTACTTACTGTGTTTATTTTGGATGGCCAGAGGCATTTCCCACCAGAACAGAAAAAGTCTCTAAAGTCTGTAGAGTATTACTAAGAGAAATCATCTCCAGATATGGGCTGCCCCAATAATGGGCAGCAATAATGGGCCTATATTTATGACAGAAATAACCCAGAAACTGACTAAAGAATTAAAACTGAAATGAAACCTACCTACAGCATACAGGCCACAAAACTCTGGAAAGGTTAAAAGGATGAATAGTATTTTAAAGTCAGTAGTAACTAAATATCATGAAGAAAGTCAGGCACCATTGCAGATTTGCTTCCCATGACCCTCCTTAAGGTCCAACACTCACCAGGGCCCACAGAATATACACCTTTTAAATTTTTATATGGGAGACCCCCACCCATAATTCAAAGTGTCTGGAGAGACCTGTGTCAGCTAGGTAACTTATCTCTGCAGGAACAGCTTACACTGTTAGGAAAAAAACCTTTTCTCAAATACACAGAATATAGCTGAGAGCCCTGCCATACCCACAGACACAGCTGCCCACACATACAGCCCTAGGGATATAGTTTGGATTAACGACTGGAAAAGGGAGCCGGTACAACCTGTCTGGAGGGGCCCCTATGTAATTATTTGGACTACTTCCACAGCAATAAGAGCTTCTGAGAGCCAGCTGTGGATCCATCACTCTCGGATCAAGAAAACTCACCTGGACAACTGCTGGAAAGCCTCCCCGGATGAGTCAGCTCACCTGAGGACAGCCCTGAGGAGATAACACTCAAAGCCCTGCCGTTGTCACCCCAGAAGCTGCTGGGTCAATGCACAACTTAAGTTGGGCAGACACTGTATACTGGTGTATTTGCCCTGATTAACTTCCATGTACTGTTACTCAGTTTGGTTCCTGGTCACCCTCCTGATAGGCTTAGCATTTCCCTAGGATTCTGGATTGTGTCCTCAGAGGATTGAGAAGTTCCCTAAAAGGTTACTTTCATTTTGTCTACTTCGTGGTGATTGTTGCACTCCACTCTCTGAACCGCCTTTCCTAAGCTTGAAATGGCATCATTTTATCCTGTGCTCATTGCTGCTTAGGGTGCTGCCTCCCATGCTTGCCAGACAGACTTGGGCCACTGAAAATTCCCAACTCAGCCTACATTTCTGACCCTATGGCAATTCTCAACCCCTCTCAACATGGAGTGTATTTTTGTTTTGATGTATGCCCTATTCAAACCAAAACCACAGGTTGGAATTGTTACACAGGGTGTGGAGGTATAAAATGGGAATGAGAACATCAAATCAGTAACAAATATGCCTGCCCTAAATGATGTCAAGTGAAAGATTACTGCAAATGCAGTGCCAATGCCTGGTTCTGCCCCAGGTGGGACAGTGGAGGGTCCCCCAAAAGCCTTCTAACTCAGCACATATCTGATCCAAACTGCCCACAGGGAGGCACCTGCCTGTTCTTTTAAAAAAAAAAAAAAAAAGCATTGCTATTATGTTAGTAAGTCTGGTATTGTTAGACTGCCTGCCAGTTGGGAGAAGAATAAACCAGCAGGTCCAAGACAGAGCTCCTATTGGTAGAGTGCCATAAAAATTGGGAGCCATGGCTAGGAGCTCTATTAACACCACTGATGGGCCTCCTCCTTGTACTCTTGATAGGACCTGACTTGTTAAATAGGTTCACCTCCCTTATTACAAAACAATCAGACAATATTAGTCTCCAAATGACCCTCAGGTCAGATAACCTCTTACATAGTCTTAAGTGCCAACATCTCTGAAAATGGTTTTTCCGATTAAATGAGAGGGAAATGAAAGAGAATTTAAAATTTTAAATAAAAGCCTGCCACGATGTCCCCCAAGACCAAACAGATTTGTCTGGACAAACCTGATAACAGAACATTCCATTCGTTGCATTAGCTCGTCTAACAGATGACCTTACAGTGTAACTTCAAATGTTGCTTTGTATAACCTCTGTCTTTACTGCCGTTTTACAGCTGGTGCTAATGGCCTTGTAGTGCATTTTAAAATGTAGCAGAACATTTCTTCCTCAGTATAACCTATGATGTCACCCTATCCTCCAATCACATGTGCTGAATTTGCCTTTGTACCTCCTACTTGATTTCTCTTTAAGAGCCCTAAAGTCCCACCATGTGAGACTCTGACTCTTCTAGAAACATCCTAGTCAGAAACCCACCCACGTAATAAACTATCCTAAACCTTCTCAGTGCTGTTTTTCCCATGTTTGGTCTGTTTCTGTAATATTGCAGGCATAGTTTCATTTTCCTCACGGGAGTAAGAATGAAATTGATGGTTACTTGGCTAGTGAAGGCTTTACATCAGAAGATGAAGCCAAACTATTCCTGAGGGGACGAACCATTTCTTATACACGATAGCAATGTAGAGGCTCCACAGCCCTGCCAAAACTTGGCACTGTTGGTCATTTTTATTTCTGGTTGATGTGTAGTAGGCTCTCATTATGGTTTTACCTTGAATGTCTCTGATACCTGATAATATCTAACATCTTTTCATATACTTCATACTTATATACATTCCTTTGTTAAATTTTATATTTAAATGTTTTGCTCATTCTGGGTATGCAGTGAGAAATGGGGAGGCCTTATCTTTTTAATTCAATAAATACAATACTTAATAATTGAACAACCTAAGATGGTCTCACTGAAACCTGGGGTGTGATTCAACTAAAAATATTTCAAGTGCGTTTTCAGTAGTTTATGCCAAAATTAGTGAGCAGCTGTGAGTTGTTTGAACATGGTATTGAAGTGGAGATCAGTAGTTTCCTGCGCTAGCTGGGAAATATCATTATAACCATCACTATCTTCATGGTGTGTACCTTTTGAAGATGAAGAGGATAGCATCTGTTGACATGAATTTTGTGTCTAATGAGGATATTTGGTCGTTACATTGTTTCTCCAAGGCTAAAAATGCTCTTATCTAAGTTTTATCTTAGATAAGATAAAAATGGAAGAATTGTCTTAGTGTTATCATTTTTAAACTTCATTGAAGCATCTTTCTCCATTAAGAGTGAACACTACCTAGGTTGATCTATAAGCCTTCTGTTGATCCTATAGATTATAATTTGATGATGATTTTTTAAAAACGTGTCTCTTTTCTGTGAGATGTTTTTGTAACAATACGATTGTTTTAGCTTTTTTGTTCTGTAAAAATACAGAAAATTGTAAGGAAATCAACACATAGACCCAGAGTACTCTGGCTTAAAAACAAGAACAACAATAAAAAAACAGTCTGCATCTAGTGCTTAAAAAGCAGTAGATGATAGGGAGCTGTATATAGAGGTATTACCTATCTATAATATGAAGAAATTCTTCATCATTTGCTCAGTTCAAGTCTGTCTTTCTAATGGAGATCAATATTCAAAGTTTTAATGGTTTCTTTTTATTTATTAGTGCTGGATTGAACTCAGCACCTTGTAGGTATAGGTATTTACTCTAATAGCTCTAGCTCCTCTCCTTTTAAAAATCCATTTTTATACAAAACAAAAATTATGGACTATTGTACGTATTTCCTCTCATATCAGCCCATGAAAATATACCTTATGCAGAATAATTAGGATATGAATAAGCTCTGCTTTACTAAATAGATATTTTTGTTTCCACGTCTTTTGCCTTTTTTTTTTTTTTAATTTTCTATCATAAAAATGCTGTAGTCAACAGTAAGATGAACCTTACAGAGGATTATCTGTCTACACTACAGGAGATTTGAGCATACTCTTCCATGTGTATCCACAGAGAAAATTCCTACCAGTTGAATCCCTGGTGAACGAATAATACATAATTTGACAGTTACTGCTAGATTGTCTTTCATGAGATTTCAGCCACTTACTCCCCCACTGATAGTGTCTGTCAGTGTCACCTATTTTAAATGCAGTAGCCTAGATGAAAGCCTTCTAGCTTCCCAGTTCCTGTGACCCCCACTTTATGACACCCTTTCTTTGCTTTTTCCCTGCAGAGGGAATCCCAAAGCACATCCTGAGGACACAGGGCTGGCCCAGAGCTGCTGCGGGTGGCTTTCTAGCACATATCCTGCTCAGGCCGCCCATATCCTGGAAGCCCCATTGTTGATGTCTTCTGTCTGTGTTGTGTATTTTCCACAGGAGGAAGACTCACCAAAGACCTGCGACATTTTCTCAGTCAGCGATTCCAGAAAGGGTCTCCTGATCATGAACTCCAGCAGACCATAAGGGACAACCTTTACCGCCATGCTGTGCCTTGTAAGTAGCCGGCCTTGGTGCCTTGCCGCTTTGTCAATGTGTGAAAAGTGCTGGGGAGAACGAAGAGCTCGGCATCTGGCTCTGGAGGACTTGGTGGCTTGTCTGTGTAATGATGCCAGAAGTCATGCAAATTGCAACTGGCAGTGGACAAAGAGAGCAGTGTCGTGGTGTGCCTGGATGTCAGTTTGGCTCTGCCACTTCCGAATTTGCGGTGGTAGGCAGATGACCCTTTGTACAGCTCATCTGTGCAGTTAGCAGCAACGATGTGTAGTAGTCCTGGCCTCTTAGCACTGGAATGGGCAGTGCACGTAAGGCATTTGTGAAGGCTTGGCCTGGTTTGGGTGGGCCCCTGTCAGTGGCAGCCACCACTGCTCTTCATGGACTGAACCAGGCCGGAGTCCCTTTGGCTGAGCTGTGTGGACACCAGTGGGCCTTACTGGCCATCTGTGAAGTAGATGCCTCAGTGCCCTCTCCAAGCTTCTCCTGCCTTCTACCCAGTTTATAAATTCATAAATCAGGATTATTTGAAGACATGATTTCTACAGATTAAAGGACTCAATGGGTAAAACCAAATCTGAGAAAGCAAGACACAGAGTATGAGAACTCTGAATGCAGTGTTTGTGTGAAGGCAGGAAGGCAGCCAAACAGTCAGACTGTCTGTCTGTCTGTCTAAAGACAAATAAAGTCAGCTTGATTACAGTGAAGTATCATGTTCTGCCACACAAACCATGTTCCCTGCAGGCCAATCATAGGATACAAATCTTGTAAGTACATGGGGTTGTTTGAAGAGGAAAGAATGATCCTGCTGTGTGTGTCTTTCTTTGTTTGTGTTTCGCTAGTAGTTTAGGCTCGGCTTGAACTTACTGTTTAGCCCAGGCTGGCCTTGGACTCTCTGAGGCAGTGGTCTTCCTGCCTCAGCCTCTTCAATACTGCGATTACAGGAATATACTACCATGTTTGGCTTTGATCTTGGGTTTATTACTTGAAATTTATTACTTGGAGGTTGTGATCTTTAGCATCCATTATACAGATGAGAAAATTGAACAACCAGTAAGTAGAGATCAAGGTCTTCTTGCACATCTTGATATGCGTCCCTAGCTGCTGCTGGGGGTATAGTACAGCTGGTTGAATGCAGTGTCCAGTAAGTACAGACTCGTGATTGTTCTCTGTGCAGTTTTGCCCCCATTTACACTGTAGTTTGAGAGATGGGGTGAAGCAAATGAGTGCACCAGCTCTTGATGCATCTGTGGTGTTACCATGGTTATGTGTTGGCGTGTTTTCCCATTTATTTTTTCCACTGATTTATTGGACCTGACTCTGAGCTAAATGACTTGATTTTTAAGCTTACCTCTCTGTAGGAATTGGGACAAAAGTTACCTGTCTTTTAAAAGCAGTAGGAAGAAATCATGTTTGTCCTTGGTTGCATACAATTGTTAGGACTGAGGTTCTGTTTGTATGAAACCAGTACACTGGGAATTTGGAAATGGTGGCCTTATTGAAAGGGGACATGAATAATAATCTGTCTTACACATTCTTCATAAAATGCAAGGAAAATGCAGAAGAGGTATGGTTTAAGGTTGGTGTACCATGAGACTTGGGGTTCTGTGGCAGGCTTGGGTCCTTCCGGCCATCTGAGTTTGAGTCTTTGGCTCCTGTGACTGGTAGAACAGAGCCCTCAGCCAGCATGTCGTGTGTAGGACAGGAAGCCCTGGGTTCGGAGGAGCGGCCCTCCTGGCTCTGTTGTACCTGTGCTCCAGGGAACCAAGTTACCCTCAGCTGTAGATTCTGGAACACTTCCTGCTGCTAAATGTGTGTTTTTAGAAGGGGCAATCTCATGAGCTGGTGCTTGCTAGTGGGGGGCAAACTTCTTACATATTTTAAAAGGCTTAGGGTCATTAGAAATGAAGAGGTAAAGCGCCTCTTTCCCAGCTTGGTAGAGTCCTTATGTGCATCATGTGGAACTTTAATTTGGAAATCACTTTTATCCTCGTTCCTTGACAGTGACCGTGCAATTCACTACAGTCTTATTGTACAGATGAAGAGGATGAAGCAATACAACTTTTAACATCCTCACATCTTACCGCTTCTCACTACTTACTTCTCATCCTGTTTTTATTTTTTTATTTTTAACAACTTTGTTGAGATATAGTTCACCAGTTTAACATGTTTATACAGTGCTCTTTTTGTTTGTTATTTTTATTCTTCACTCCCCCCCTTTATTCAAGAACTCTTTTTTTCCACATTGAAAAAATTCCATCTATGTAGGAATCTAATTACATTTATCACAGAAAATGACTGCCAAACAGCGAGCAGAGGAAAGAGCAGCAGATGCAGGAGGAGTCAGAAGTCCTGGTATGACATCTCGAGCTTCTTTGCTAGCTCTGTGGCCCAGGGAAGTCACAGAACCTCCCAGGGTCTGATTCGCTCTTCATCTTGCGGTCACATGCACCCATGGTGACATGGATCTCATCAGAGGACAGAGCCTCAGAATAAGGTTAGGAGCTTGGTTAAACTCACCAGTTAGCAAGGACCTCTGTCAGGGTTAAAGGTGGTCTCGCTTACTCCCACACTGGGCATAATTAATGATCATAATATTACAAAAATAGACCCTTGATAGTGAGGATAAATAGAATTTCTTCTTATTTTTGACTGCTGAATTTATGGTCTTAGTTATATAAAATGGTGAACTTTTATGTCTTAAATAAGAGAATGATGTAAGGCATATCTTAAAGATTAGTATCATGAGCGTAATTTTGAAGTAATTCATGGTATGCACAATAGAATTTTAATTTTAATGATTATTCAGATTTCTGAAGTCATTATATAATTTTCATAGAACATTTACATTTGTCTCATTTCCCATTAGATATTTATATTTCTATGAAAAACCACCTTTAAACGGAGCATGGTGGCACATGCCTTTAATCCCAGCACTGGGGAGGCTGAGAGCAGAAGTATCACTGCAAGTTTGAGGCCAGCCTTGGCTACACGGCGAGACTCTCAAAAAACCAAAAACAGAAAAACCAACAATGACAGGAAAAAACCATCTTGAAATAACTGGGTTTGAAGTGAGCATGAACACGCCCACTTCTCTCTTCTTCAGACTCTGGTAACATTCCTGTCTGCCTCGCCCTAATTCTGTTCACGTTCACAGCCCCTCTCCCCTCACGGCTTCACCCATACAGACTTCCGTCCTAGTGCACCTCCAGCCTTCCCATACCTGGGCACGCTACTTCTTCTGGTTTCCCTTCTCTGACCGTGCAGCGCTCTCTGTCCGGAGCAGGCCTGCTGCCCTGCTCATTTCTCCCAGAGCTCCTCTCTAGCCTTTCCCATGCCTACCGCTGGGATGCTTGGCCTATGAGAATCCCAGTTGGTGAATCAGGTACTGTATCTACCTTAGTGACCAGTCCACCCCACGCTTGGTGTCTGGACTGTTGGCTAATATTTGTTAAATGAATAAACAAATGGAAAAAGTTACATGTTTTTGATTCATGGTCACTTAGTCTTTCAGAAAAACTTCAGTGCATAAAGTGTCAAAATAGAAGGCTGCTCTGTTTCTTGCACTGGAGATGGACTACAGGTGACCAATAAGGACTGCACTGATTTGTGGCAGGCACACAGAGCCCAGATGAAAACAATGCAGGCCTCAGGGAGCCAGGAGCTGGTGTGCCCATTCCCAGAGCCTCCTAATCACTGTGTCGCTGTGCCTCCTCTACGGACAGCCTCTGGCTTTGTGGCTTCCTGGTTGGCGTGACAGCATCTCACACTGTTGCTTTGGAGTGGTTGGCTTTTCCCTGGAGATGAACGCACCACCTGTTGGTGCTTGTTGTTTGCTGTGTGACTGCTGTCAGGAAAGACATCACTCATCTGCAGCGCTGGGTTTCTGGGGTCCTGAGCATCACCCTGCTGTTCCTCCCACTTCTCTGGGCTCTGCTCCCAGGAGCTCATCATTTCATGCAAGCCAGGGCCACCTGAAAGAGGAGAGGATAGCCTGGCTGGCACCTCCTTGGCTTGATACTCTGTTGATCAGGGCTGTCCCTGACACCCTGACCATTGTAACCTGTTGAAGAGGTACCCATCACTGACTTTGATGGAATTTACAAAGGCGCTGAACACCTCTATCTATAAAACAGTTGGCGTTTGACATGGTAAACATAGATGGCCCTGGTCTTTATTGGTAGAAGTGCCATATTTCACATGTTCAGCATCTGCTAATGTTTAGCATTGCATATGATTGTGAGTGAGGCCATATATTGCTTCTGGGACCTCTTGGACCTGTTATTTTCTCCTAAATACAGTTGTTTTCACAATGGCTTGCCAAAAGCTGACCCATCCTGCTTGGCTGTTCATAAGCAGAGCCGATGACATACATAAGACCTTTTAATCAGCAAGAGACCAAGATACATAACCAATTGTGGAAGATAGTTTATCTCCTGAAATGTGCATCTCTGTGTTCAGATTGTGTCCATCACTGGGAAATTGCTTCTGGTTGCACTTCATAAACCAGGAAGCATCAGCTCTGTAAGACTGATCAGATAAAGGACATTTGTAACTTTCTCAGTATTGTTGTTGTCATTGTCTTCTCAGCAAAGTAGATGGTGTCTAAAATTATAAGGACCACGTTGCCCTTTACGCAATGCATAGTCTGTGACTGGTAGTAATAATAATAGCTCTTCATTTTGGGGACTCCTGCTGTGAACCTGGTCCTCTGTCATGATCATCTGTGTCTCTGTCATTGTCTATCATGAAGTCTCTAATTCTAGCCTCACCTGCAGCACACAGACACTGCAGGACCTGGACTCCGATCCATTGACTCTCATGCCCTGTCTCTCTTCTATTCAGTCACAGATGCTTACTGCCTATGATGCAGTACAAATTTCTCTCCATCAGTTCTTACCTCGTTTTTTTCCCTTTCCCACATTCCCCTGGCTGGACCACCACCCACTGCTTGTACCTGTGTTTTGCCTTTTTCTCTGTCAAACTCACTTGTTCTGCATTGACTTCCTATTGGCCATCCTTAGAGAAGCCAAGAATTAGAACAAAGAAGTGAATGGTTCCCACAGTGGCACAGGACTTCCTGTATTACATAGTACTATGTATATGGCAAAGAGTAACTTTCAATATGGTACTGCTAAAAACACCCTGTGTAATGGGTGTTCCAACAGCAAAGCAGATTCTTAGGTTAGTGGTACATTCTTGGGGTTTTGGTTCATTTTTATACTTTTTATAATGCTCAGCACAGTGCTAATAGATAGAAATCAGTATAAACACAAGATTGCATGTGGCAAGGAGATTTCCCTTTATGCTGCTGTATATATTACTTCTCTTATATGTTTTCCTAATTCACCATGTATAATGTAAAATGTTATTTATTTTTCACAAACTCTCATAATAGTCCATATGAAGAGTTCTGTACCAGATTAAAAATCAGGGAATTACAGTTAATACTTTTTGTTCGGTATACTTTGGAGTTAAAGGTTCTGAGATCAGGTAACTGTAAAGAAATTTCCATCTACATGATTGCTAAGGCTTTGAAGGGAAGCAGGAAAGTGACCTGGACCGTTTCATTCATAGAAGCCAGGACCGTGGTATCTGATTATTTCCTGCAGCAGGAGAGAGAGGTTTCTGACAGAAAGTGGCTGTGTCTCCCTGATTTGGGCAGTTCCCATCTCAGGGCTCTGCAGCAGCTTTAAGTACTCAGCACTCATGGGGAAATGCTGGTTTCAAGATCGCCCCAGGAATGGCTTTGTCTGTCTAATTTTGGGATGCTTTATTAACAAACCAATTGTTAAAACTATTTTCTCAGTAGACATTTAAAACTATATTCTCAGTAGACATTTTGTTAATGCTAAACCTGACAGTTTGATTTGGTTACTATATAGGCATTGCTTATTCTAGTCTTATTCCAGTGACTTCTGTTAATACTCTGCTCAATTACATTCCTGTTTCCTTTTCCTCTCTTGTGTGTTTTATCAGTACTCTTTTTTGGGGTTATATAGACATTTTATTGTATCCTTTGTTTGTTTGTTTGTTTTTGTTTTGGTACCAAGAATCAAACTCATGACATTATGCTTGCCAGCCAGGTGCTATGCCACTGAGCTATATCTCCGGCCCCATATATGGACATTTTAAATTTAAGGTTTCAGTTCTACTCTAAAATTCTCAGTTCTACCCTAGACAGGCAGCTTTGTTTGTCACTGTGCACTAATAGAATTCAAGCACTGTTCAAGTACCATTTTGTGAGTTCCACTGATGTTGCCAGTAGTAGGTATTGCTGTCATTTCATGAGGTATGAGGTCAACAAGGCAGAGTTCAACTGACATATTGATTCACAATTTGAGAATTAATAATGAATAATTAATTAATAAAAAGAACATGAAGTGTCTCGGTCAGGAACTTTATAGACACTTCACTTTTGTTGTGTCCATTAATCTACTTACCTGTGTGTTCAAGCATTAAATTATTGTGAGGTCCGTTTTCCAGTGAAGAAAATGAGCCTTAGGGAGGCCCCAGGTCATACACTAAGAAAGCTTCGTTAGATTCCAGTCAGATAGATCCACAAGTCGTTACTGTAAACCACCCCATTTTATGGTCACTTGTAGTATCAGCTGGTTTAGGTTAGCAAAATGGCATATGTAACTGGAAAACATTCTCAGAAAAGTGAGTTTGAGCTACCTTGCAGAGCCCAGGTGCATGTTTAGAGTCACTGCCATCTGTGTGTGTCACTGGCACTTGATGTTATTGTGTTGGGTGTGGAGGCCAGGCTGGGAGCAGACTCTACCATGAAGCTGTTTGTGAGCAGGCCCGGGTTTCCTGCTTCCTGGGACTTGGGTGTTTTTCATTACCTTGATCGGTGAGCCTGACGCATCTTGAGTTATCTGCCTGCATCTTCTTCTTAAGGTCTTCTATTTAGATCAGTCCTGCTTCTCCCTTACTCTTTACCCTTGCTTTTTCAAAATGACTTTCCAAACCCATTATTCTCCTTTGCACTTTCAAAATCTCCTGAGCATTGGGGCTTTTGTGCTAGTCCCTCTGGGAGAAAGGACTCAACTCCCTACACCCATTAACCCATCCTTAATGACAGCGCCATCATGCCCTAATCATTTTGCTCATTAGTCTCCACTTCCCTCCACTTCCCTCCACTATCACACTAGGCTTTTAGTGTCCAACATACATACTTTGACCTTATTTATATGAAGACTGTTCCACAACCCCCTTGCTTTTTAAACAGCTAAGTTTTAAGAATGATTTCACAGCATTTGTTGAGTAATAGATCCAGCAAGCCTAGATGCTAGGCAAAAATATATTGAGATTAATAATCGAGTGATTTAGCTAATAATAGGCATACTTGAAACAGCATATTCTCTGCATATTCCCAGCATCAACTAATTCTCCATTGTTCATTCTCTTAGTATTTCTTACTATATATGGTAAACTCTAATTGCCATTGAATAGTTGCTGAGTGGATAGAGTTATAGTAAAGGGGGAGAAAAACAGGGACAAATCACAAACTCAAAAAGCTCATAAGGCTGGACTGGATTTATATGTATTTGTTACTAGATTCAAACATGGTCTAGCTGGTGTTTTCTATTTTAAATTTCTTAGAGGTGTAGAAAATGGGAAAGCTATGGGAATTAAAGTTTATTTTGAGTTGGTATGATTTATATTATGGAAGCATGTTCGGCTACACATTACCACTTAATAGCATGCGTCATTAATTGAGTGCTTATTGTATGCATTAGGCACTGTGCTGACTACACGTTTGCTTTCTTTCTTTCTTTCTTTTTTTTTTTTTTTTGCCTTTTTGCCTCCCCTCCACATACCCCCGGAACTGTGGGATGAACCCTGGGCTTCCCACATGCTAGGGCAGGTGCTCGATCCTTGAGCTACATCCGCAGCCTGGGTTTGTTTCTTGCTGGCCCTCACTAATCTGAGAGGCGTGACGGCATCATTCCTGAGGTGCATATCAAGAAATGGCAACAGTGGGTAGAGGGCTCAGTGTCTCGCCCAGGGATACACGGTGCAGTCATGGTGGAGCTCAGACCCAAGCCCTGTTCTGACTGCCTGAATAATCCAAGCTCCTGGTTTATTTCTGGTTTATTTTCAAGACCATTTTTAAATTAACATATTGGCTTTTAAAGAGCGTTCTCTTAGTAACATATGGACTAATCCTTGTCTGGGTGTAAGATACTAATGTATCTATTTGGCAGCCATGTTAATTTATTTAATTACTCTATAATTTTAGCTAACATTTTTCATCAAGATTGGTTGCAATTGTAAAGCAATCTCCACAGCAATCTATGAAAGTACATGAATGGTTTCATAGTATCCTTACCATTTATTATTTATTTTTAAGAAAATTTTCTCCATATTCTAGTTTCCCATGAATCATTTAAGTCAAGAGAACAAAGCATAATATATTTTTAAAGAAGTCCTCTTATATCAAAATGTTCAATAAGAAAGTGAAAATGAATCTTCTGGCTTCTCTTGTATTCGTGTGCATTATGCACTGCTGAGGTCCATGTAAGGGTGCTGTGCTTTGCATAAGAATACTGCACGCTGCATGCTTTACCTCAAGACTCAGGTGGGAAGGAAGCTGCCTAAAATGGTGGCCTAGAATTTAGACAAAGAAGCCATTATTTTATTTCAGCTACAAATGTGAATAAAATAGACTTACTTACCAACCTATAGTATCTTTTCATATTGCATTTAAAATTAACCAAGAACCTAGGAATGTCCCTAGAGGTCTATAGCAGAGTGGGTACTTAGCACGTATGAGGCTTGGGTTCAATTCCAGTACTGTCTCCGCCCAAAAACTGAGCAGTGACCCATTCTTGTTTTGGGGAAATGTACACCAAAGTATAGGTGTAGATGGCCAGAGTGTCACAGCCTATCCTCACGCAGCTACCAACATTAATATGGCTAGAAATCTGTTATGTGTGGCAACAAGCAGTGGGAAAGGAAGTGATAAGCAGTCAGTAGGTTGAAATGTTCATTATAAGTGAGTCTGGTAAAGGGGATGCGATGTTCTTTGTGCCATTTTTAGTCTCAAAACTTTCTATACATTTGGAATTACTTTCAAATAAAGCATTCTTTTAAAAAAGGAAAGTCTATGCATATCAAAACAACCATAAAACAAAACAAATTTTTCCTTGAGAGAAAGGGGATAAAACTATTTTATTTTGGGGCCCTTATTTATATCAGTGTTTTTAACCTGGAATTGAGATTCTGTTAGTACCTTCGTGGGGGCAGGCAGGGTCTTGCTGCCTGAATAGTCCTGGCTGGCCTAGTCTTGAATTCACTTGTGGCAATTCTCCTGCCTTAGACTCTTTAGCGGTAGGATTGCAGGTGTGCACTCCACACCCAGCTGTGAGGTTTCATTAACACCTTAACAAAGTATGTCACTTGGCAGTATTAGACTAGTCTGAAAGATATGCATATTTTAAAACAATTTGAAGTATTAGACTAGTCTAAAAGAGTACATATTATAAAACAAAAAATTCTCATGAAATCCAAAGTTATGCTAAAAGTTTTAATTACAGTGTCTCATGCAGTCCTTGTGGAATTCCTATGATGTTATGTGCTATTTTTATGCTCATTGAAAGATGAGGAAACTGAAACAGCTAAGTTTGATTTCCATGGAGTTGTGAAATAGCATTGAAATGCAGGCAGTGGAGTGGGGTGCTAGAACTTCCGTCAATAACCACATTTCCTTTGATTAGTTTTTACTGAATAATAATATAAGCATATGTTGAATAGTAGCTAATCATGTGTTAGGTTTTGTTCTGCGATAGCGTATACTCATTGAATCCTTTCAATGATGCTGTGATATAGTTTCTTTCATTCTGCACATTCAACTGAGCAGCAGAGGTGAAATAGCTTGCCCAGATTATTACAGCAAAAAGTGGTAGAGCTCTGCTGTGTGGTCCTCTATGTATCACTCTTGTCCAGTGGTTCCTGCTGCCTATTATAGAGAATATAAGGAGGAAAAAAACAGAAATAGAATTAATAATTAAGCTTTGTCCTATTCTTGGTTGGTAGGGGTTGTGTGTTTTCCTAATTACTTCCTAGTCTTAGGCCACAGACCACTCCAGGACAACTCCGCAGGACACTATTCTGTCTGCAGTGCAGCTAACTGATGTTGGACAGGGTCGAAATGCGAGGCCTAAAGAGCCAGCCAAATTCTGTTAGCACATACTTAGCTAGATAGGAACCCTGGAAGAGAATCCAGTCAACTTGCACATTCTTTAGATCGATGACTGAGTGTGGCATAAAATAAATACCCCCAAAAGAGGAAATAAAGCTAGCACCGTGGCACATATGTGTGCTTCAGGGGGCAGAAACAGGAGGATCACAGATTAAGGCCAGAATGGGCAACTCTGTGAGATCTCGCCTCAAAATAAAGTATGAGAATGTTGCTCAGTGGTAGACACTCTAGGTTCAATGCCAGGTGGGCAGGAGGGGGCAGAGGTAAAAGCAGTGGAACCCTTTTCCTTGGAGGAATCAGAAAATGTCTCCCTGTGTGGGTGAGGACGTGGCATTCCAGCTAACACCTGTAGGCCTGTTTCCTCTGTAACAAGGAATCTGTGTAGTGGGGAACGGTGGCCCTGTAAGCATTCTAGACTTCAGCCCAGGCCCAAGATAATGTAGTCCTGTGAATGGGACTTGTTCCTGAGGACTTCTAAGTGCTGAGAGACCACATCTGTTTTTGACTGTCCAGAAATATTTAAAAACAAGGAAAGACAACAATAAAAAGCCACAAGAAAGGTTAAGATGTGGTTTTAATTCTTTATGCCTGTAATGCCAGCTACTCAGGAGCCTCAGGCAGACAGATTGCAAATTCAAGGCCAACCCGGGCAATTTAGAGAAACTCTGTCACCAGAGAAATACAGATGAAGGTCTTCTGTGAGTAGGAACCCTGGGCAAATGCTGTTACACCTATCCTCCTGGGCAACCCTTGGAAGGTTGATAAATGAGTTCCCTCCTTGGACCATGGCTTTAGACTCTGTCGATCATTTGTTAAAGGAAGAAGACCACCAAGGGCAAGTGACAGGTGTGCCAGGGCCGTCCTTGCCCCATCAAGCACAAAGGTGGGCTTTGCCGAAACCCCAGTCTTACCCCAGGGCTCAACCTCTCATCACTTCTCGGTTCTGTGTTCCGTTGTTATTGAAGTCAGGTTTCTCTACCCTTAGGACTGCCTGTTAGACGTGGGCCTTCCCACTGTTGTTGTTCAGGGCTTTGCTTAGAAAACTGAGACAGAATTTTGTTTTGTTAGAAATAAAATGATTAGGTTCCCAAGCCAGTGACCTGTAAAAGATTTATTGCTATGCCATTCTAATCACCGTTGCTATACATAAGTGAATTTGATATTTTTCTCTTTTCCCAACTCACAGGGTAAGATGATTACCAACAGGCTTTATAGGATTATTGCAGTTTCTCTATCTTTGTCAACTGAATTGAGAAATATAAATTTCTTATTTTCTTCCCCCAATGGTTTTGCACAGTTTCACCTTCACTTAATTAGTGATTTGGAGGGAAAACCAATACCTCTTTCAGCAAAATTTTGATAGAAAAAGTTGCTTGAGTTGTAGATGAAATGTTCTTCATATGCATGATGTAAATGGATAATGAGGCTTTATGTGAAACTACCAGGTGGAGTGAAATTCTGCCCAGATTCTAACTAGCTTGCCTGCGTGCCCAAGTTCTAACCAGCACTCCTAACTCTGAGACTCTAGCTGAGCTCTCCCGGGAGACAGAAGTTTATGGCTAGTACAAGTTTGACTGGGTTCTTGTTTGGTTCCCAGTTCTGGTCTTCCTAAAGGCCACCTGTTGAAAAGTGGGTATTCTGCCTTCCACATCCTGTCGGAGTTAGACACCCATCCTGTCGGAGTTAGACACCCAGTTAGGGATCCTGTCGGTGAACTGCTCAGTGCACAGTAGAATAGATCATCTATAAATCAAAACATGGTCACATACAATTAAATCATACAGTCTTTCTGGAGAACATGGAATAGCTGGAAAGAGCAGTTGGTTAATACAATGGTTTTTGTTTTGTCCTGAATTCATACTATGTGCTTTGTGAATCTAGCCTGTATAGAATCTAGCCTGTATAGTATGATACTTCAGCCTTTACTTTTCTTTCTCCATTCTTTGCACTCTTCCTTTATCCTTGTGTTCTTCCATTTCCTTACCTCTCTTTCCTTCCTTTCTTTCCTGGATAGCTTGGGGTTTATGAATAATTACTGGACTGAGGCATATTTCAGTTCCAAAAGATAGCTTTTAAAAATAAATTAAACTATAAAATCTATATAGGAACTTAGACAAATCTAAAGTGAGTGGCTTACTGAATTTTATATGCACATATGCACACCCCCAGTCATAACCACTAACCAGAATGGATTACTGAGTACCCCAAGCATTCTGGCAGCCCCCTCCTGTTTATACCTCTCTTCCTTCCCAGAGGTAACCATGAGTCCAAAGCTGTCCCCATAGGCTAATTTGCCTTTTCCCGCATTTCGGATAAATGGAATCATACAGTATGTATTCTGTGCTTCCAATGTCTTTCACTACCATTACCTTTATGAAAATCATCTCTGTTATTTATGAGTGTAATTTTATTTTTTCCACTTTATAACTTTGATTGTAAGTATACGAATGATCCATTCTTCTGGTGATTTGAATTGTTTCCACTTTTTAGCTATTCCTGTAAATGTTCTTATACAAATGAATATATGTATGCAATTCTCCAAGCAGAATTGCTGGATTTCAGCGGAGACATACTCGGTTGTAGTAGATACTGCTTAAATAGTTTTCAGAGTGGTTGTACTGTACCATTTCTGCTGGTACCTCCAGGGAGTTGAGATTCTCCTCATCTGCAACAATATTGGGTACTCTCAGCTTTTAAACATTTTTTGCCATCCTGGTTAACGTGCAGTGGGTATCTCACCGTGACTTTAATTTGTATTTTCCTAACATAGAATGATATTGAGTACCATTTCAAGTGCTGTTTGTCCGTTCATATATTTTCCTTTTTGAATCTATTGTTTAAGTCTATTTCCATTTTTCTTTCAAATTAGATTGTTTGCCATTTTCTGATTTATAGATAGAACCAGATTTAAATTTCTGTCTGTGCGCGTAGGAGCTGTGCTCAGGTGGTTGCCTGATCTTAGGTCACCTGCAGAAGGGAGCCGTGTTGATTACTTGCCGTACAGTTTGTGGGCACAGTGACATGAAGATGTGTGCGTGTTAATTTTTATGCACAGAACATGAAGCAAAGTTGAGAAACCTGCTCAGGTGGACAGTATCTAAATTTTAACAGATCTATTCTTCTATCAGATAAGCAGCTCATTAATACATTGCAACATTCTTTTCTCCTTTCTTTGTGCACACTTGTCTCTTTTTATACTTGTAGTACAAAAAAAAAAAACACCCCACAGTGGCTGCATATATAAACATAATAGGCTACAGCAATTGACCTGTTACATGGGCACATTAGAGGTGAGTTCTCATCAGTATTTTGTTTTTGCCGTGGAGACAAATGAGAACCAGAAGTAAGTTTCTGAGAAGAAGAAAAATGCAGTGTACACATAGCACACACTTACAGATACCTGCCTGCCCTGGGTATTGGTGGGGCTTGTGTAGGAATAGGAATTGCGCTGTGGCCCTTAGTTTTCCCCTCCCTGTCAGTTAGCTTTGCAGAGATTCGCTTTCCTCATTGGTAAAATTAGGAAAATAGCACCTCCCTTAAAGGGTCCTTAGGAGGCTTCCCGCAGTGCTGGGTCTCCGGAGAGCATGCGCGCAGCAGGGGCGGCGATGCTGGGGCTCTGCATTGCTAATGCTGCCAACGGACTGTTTCCAGGCCCTGCTTGCAGTCACTGTGGTGGGTTCTTCAGCACTTCATCAGCTGGTGTGCAAGCATTGTCTAAGCTCCACAGGTCAAAATCCTGACGTTGACCTGGTCTAGTAAACATAATTTGTGTGCTGGTGCCCAGAAGAGCCAAGCAGAAAAGACTAAAAGGTGAGACCTTAGGTTTAATGAAGTTTGCACAGTTTTAGGTACAGAGGGCTATGATCTTACAAAACGACCTATGTGCAGTGAGAGCAAGACCTACGCATTTCAAAGGGTCGGCCTTTATAGCATGCCTTGTATGACAGAAGTTAGAAGTTTCTGGAACTTCTGTGTTTGTCAGAGCAGATGAACAGTGGTTCTTCTCTCGTTCGTTATGAGTCATTGCTGAGCTGAAACAACTGGAAGCTTCCTGCGACTGCTCTTTCTTGGGGAAACCTGTGAAAAGGCTACCTTGGGTGCCACTCAGGAAGAGGGTCAGCTTTCACAGCTCGGAGAGCAGCGCTGCTAACACAGCAACACCGTGAGGGAGACAGGCTGCATCTGTTCCGTTTCCATTTCTTGTTGACATTGGTATCTATAGAAATTCTGTTCATTTTTCACTGTTGTCTGGTTCTCCATTTCCCTTAAAAAGTCAGAATAACCAAGCATGGCAGTGCACATGTGTAATCCCAGCTCCTTGGGAGTCTAAGGCGGAAGGATAGACAATTCAAGACCAACCTGGGCAACTTAGAGGGCTGTGTCTCGAAACACGGTTTTAAAAGCATGGGGCTCTAGCTTAGTGGCAGAGCATCCCAGGTTCAGGCCCCATTACTGCCCCTCATCCCAGAAGACTGCTATCAATGAAGTTGCTCTTTAGAAGTCACCTCCTCACACATTCATGGCAATTCAATTCAAAATTTAGGTGGAAAATAGCCTTTCACTCTGCTCTTTTTTTTTTTTTTTTGCTTTGTTTTTATTCATGGTAGAAATCAAAGTTTATTATAAGGAAGACACTCATTTTTATGAGTATATATGTAATTGTAAAGCAAATTATCATGTGTCTTCGGGGAGGTACCAAGAATTGAACTCAGGACCTTATGCTTGTCAGGCAGGTGCTACACCACTGAGCTATGTCCCCGGCCTGTCGTTTGTCTTTGCTGTGTGAAAATCATCATCTTCTATAAACCAGAGAAAACATCAATAACGGCAACTCTGATGCCATTTCTGTTTTATATGCGATTATTATAATCAGGCCCTTGGCCTGTTTAAGAAACAGCCAATAAATTAAAGGCCTTTGTTTTGTTCCACTTTCCTCAGCAATAGTTATTGTTTCCTGAATAATCATTATAAGTTAATACTAATACCTAAGTAAACATCCTTATCCAGACACAGTTTTGATGCAGAATCTGAGCAGCTCAAAATGTCGTTTGAAGAGTTTTTCATGTGTTTTTGTATGTGTCCTTTATTATATAATACCAGCATATCTCAATGTTCAGACACATATATTTTTCTGCATTTGGTTGTTTTCAAACATAGGGTTACACATTTAATTTAATACGATGTTTTCTTTTTCACTAAAAGAAAGATATAACTGATGTCTTAAAATTAAGGCAGTTTTGGTATTGAAGAAAATTACATGCATGATACTATGCTGTGCATGTGTTTCACCAAAGTCATTTGTTAAAATTTTACAGCCAAAATGATGGCATTGTCAGGTGGGGCCTTCAAAAGATGGCTGAGTCGTGGCTTCAGTTTCTTTTCCTCTTTAATTGCACCGTGAGGCCCCACAAGCTACCATCTAGGAAGGAAAGGGCACCTCTCACCAGACACTGAGCCTGCTGGCAACTTGGTCTTGGAATTCCATCCTCCAGAATGGTGAGAAATTGGTTCCTGTTTTTGATAAGTGCATTATAAACAGACTAAGAGACAAGGCGGTTTTTGTTGTCGTTATTACTTGTTTTGAATTTATATTTGGGTGGACTTCCAAGTCCAGCACAAGGAGGCTTTGTTTTCCTGGTGATTTCACCTACAGTTAAGTAATTGACTTCAGGTAGCAGTGATGCCTCCCTCTTATCTACTTTCCATGGTTCCATCAACCAGACAGAAATTTAATTCACATTTCCAATTAACACTTTAATTTTGTCATTTCAAATAATTGCTAAATCACTGTTTTTGTTATAAAAGTAACACATATAAAATTGAAAATTAAAAATAGAAGCAGCACAGTGAATTTTAGAATCTCAGTCGACCATCCCAACTTGATGGTATAACTACAGACCATCATTTAATTCCTTGATATTTTATGTAGTAGGCATGAGGCTCTAGGGATCATCCCGGGATCAGCACCGTCTCCTGCCAAAAAGTATTTATTTGGGACTGGGTGTATAACTTAGGGGTAGAGTGCTTGCATAGCATGCACAAGACCCTGGGTTTCATCCTCAGTATTGCCAAAAGAAAGCAAAACAAAAATTATTCCTAGGAGGTCTTTTTATAATAATTCATAAATGTATTTTGTGTTACTTTCTATCACTATGACAAAATACCTGAAAAACTCAAGTTAAAAGACGGAAAGGTTTATTTTTGCTCATAGTGTCAGAGTACATGGTTACTTACATCCATTGCTTTGGGTCTGTAGCAAGGTCTGTAGCATCAGGATGGAAGCATGCATCCAAAGCAGCCTGCTTGCTTCTCTGCAGCCAGGAGGAAAGAGAGCAAGAGGAGGAGGCGAAAGCCTCGGTGTCCTTTTGAGGGCCTGTACCCTAAATTTCCCTGCACCACCTCCTGAAGGCTCTGTCACCTCCAGAGTGCCGCAGGCTGAGGACCAAATGTTCTTTAACTTCATTTTAATTGTAGTCATTGGTCTACTCAGATTTTTACTGTTTGAGACAGTTTCACTAATTTATTATTCTAGAAAATCTATTCAGTCTAGATTTCACATTACTTGAAAAATAACTTGTGTGTGGCAGTGTCTTATATACATGGAGATGAATCAGTCTCTTTTTGTGCAAGGGGTGGTGGTATGGGAGATTGAGCTTGAGGCCTTTGCATTAAGCTGCAGCCCCAGCTTTTAAATTTTTTTTTTTTTTAAATTTTGAGACAGGGTCTTGTCGAGTCACCCATGTTGGGCTTAAATTTGCTCAGCCTCCCAGAGTACTGGGATTACAGGTATGCACTAGTAAGTCCACTTTATAAATTTTATGTTTGTGATACATTCCATATTTGTTCCTAAAATTCATTATATGTGATTTTTCCTTCCCCTACTCATAATCATGTTGCCCAAAGCTTTTTTTTCTTATAAAGAAAGCTCTTCACTAGATTGCTTTTCCCCCTATTTCCTGTAGTTTGTCTTTATCTCTACCTGAATATCATTATTGCTATGTGGCTGGGCCGTGATTTCTCCCTTAACATCATTATTAGTATGTATTTTTATTGAACGTGTACCAAATCTTTTCTTGTCATTTCCTAAGCAATACTGTATAACAACTATTTAGATATTATCAATAACCTAGAGATGACTTACAGTGTATGAGAGAATGTGTGTAGGTTATCTGCAAGTACTGTGCCAATTCACATGAAGGACTTCAGTATCCTTGGATCTGGGATAGTTTTGAGGTCTTGTATCCAATCTCCCTCAGGTGCCAAGCATTTACTGTAGTCATTCAGGGAGCCTCAGCCCTTAGTGGCAGAGTATGGAGCTTTTACACTAAAATCACCTCTATGTCCTGAACATAGGTTGTGCAAATGTCACTACAATATCATTTTAGAATGTTTTATACTCCAAGTGTTCTGTGTGTGTACACACACACACACACACACACACACACAACTCCCACAGCTTTAGTAATTTCTAGCTTGCTGTCACCCTCCTTTTGCCCACTGCAGACACTTCACAGAAATGTAGTTATATGGTATTTTGTGTCTGATTTCTTTTACTTAACACACTGTTTTCTTGGTACTTTATTCCTTTTTTTGCTCAGTAATATTATATGGCTGTGCACATTTTGTTCATTTACAAGTTCATGGGCATTCAAACTCTTTTTACTTCTTGGCTGTTAAGAAGAACGCTGCTGTGAACATTTGACGTTTTGGTGTAGATATGTGTTTTCCCTTCCTCGGGTACATCCATGGAAGTAGGGTTGCTGTGTCCTCTCATGACTGCCTTTGAGGAACTGACACACTCTTCTCCAAGTGAAGATGTCTGACAACTGCGCCCTTTTGTGTCCCATGTGTGAGAGATCAGTTCTTTGCATCTTTGCTAATACCTGTTTTCTTGATAATAGCATCCTAGTGGGTGTGAAATAGTATCTCACTGTGCTTTTCCTTGGTATTTTCCTTTTGGCCAATTATGTGGAGCACCTTTTCATACGCTTATTGGCCACTTGTGTAACATACGCCTGTTTTTCAAATGAGTTATTTGACGGTTTATTGTTCAGTTGTCAGAATCTTCATATATTCTGTGTACAAGTCCCATATCAAATATGTGATTCACACATATTCTGTCTCATTCATTGGGTAATGTTTAATTTTCTTTGTAAATACACTCTTTTATGTAATCTAATGGATCTAATTGTGTTGCTTTTGTGGTCATTGCCTAACCCAGGATCATAAGAATTTACTCATTTTCATCTAAGTGTTTTATTTTACATCCCACATTTAGTTCTAACAACTGTTTTGAGTAAATGTTAATGTATGGTGTGAGATACAGTTCCAGAATTACTTTTTTGAATGCAAATATCCAGCTTCCCCAGAACTATTTGCTGAATTTTCTACTTTTGTTTGTTTGTTTTAGAAAGCTTATTTCACTTTTTACCTCCATATTGGGAATTGAACCTAGGACCTCTCAAATGAGCTGTATTCCTATCCTTTTTAAAATTATTAAAATTTTTTTCAGATAGGGTCTTAATAAATTGCTAAATTGCCCAGGCTGGGCTCAAACTGAGGATCCTCCAGCCTCAGCCTCCCAAAGTATTGAGGTAGGTGTAGGTGCGTACCATCATGTCCAGGTTTACACTTAGTTTTTATAGCTTTACAAGTAGAAAGCATAATTAATTCATTTTCCATCTCTTATTCTCTAATAAATCCATTCAGGCCGTTGTTTCCTTCTGTGTAGGTGCTTGGGAACATCCTACAAGTTGTATTATTATTTTTGCTTTCCTTTTTACTGTTAATGTCTTTTTTAATTGCATTTTACCTAGGTAACATGGCCTATATTGTCAATTTCCACATAATTTTATCCAGGGGACATTTCTGTTACAGTACAAACATAGAGTCCTTTTTCCAGCCCCGCTGATGTCGCACACCTCTTCCCGCCACAGGACCGAGCTCTGCGTGTGCCCCGCATGTGCCTCGCAGACGCAGGGAAAAGGCAAGCCTTTGGCGTGGCTCCAGGCCCAAGTCACCAGTGGTGACAGTGGCATCAGTTCTTGCTGAGCATTTCCTCTGCCCCAAGCACTCATTTTTGCCCTGTTTTCATCAGTTTAATCTTCATAGCTATCTTAAGAAGCAGGAATCCCTTTTTTCCTGTTTTACAGGTAACAAAGTTGATGTGTTGCAAAATTTTTGCCCGCCATAAAGAGGCGGCAGTGAGTTTTGAACTAGTTGGACACCAGACTCCGTTCTCACAACTGATAGGTACTGCGGCTTCCCACATAATCACTTCCCTATGTATGTATGTATGCATGCATGTATGTATGCATTTACTTTGGTACTAGGGATCAAACTTCACAACCTCACGCTTGCCAGACAGGAACTTTGGGTCACTGAGCTATGTCCTCCGCCCTTTTCTACTAAATTTAATTTGTCATTTCTAAGCGTATTTCTCATCAGTTTGGATGTACTCAGAGAGAAATTCATGCTCTTTTCCTTCAGTTTGTTGGATGGTTGCTAGTAAGAAGTGTGTGTACCTTCGTGCTGTGGAAGGTGCCCCAGGGACCCTGCACAGCTTGCCTGGAGTCTGGAGCTGGGGCCCCCAGGGAAGTAAGGCTGACCCAGGCCAGTTGGCACTGAGGTTTTTTGTGTGTAACAAGTGATTTCAGAAGAAATCGAATTAACCGTCTCTCCAGGCTTATGCTGGAGACCACACAAACTTGAGAGGCTTGAATTTTGAGATCAAGTATACATTGCCTTACAAAACCTAAGTAGATTTCCATGGAGTCTTCTTCTTGTACATAAAGAAACCTCATCTTTGGAGTTCTGGCTGAAAATTATTTGTTATTGTTAGGGTCATCTCCAAACCAAATGAAGGCTATTTTTCTCTCCCATTGAAGATTGGAAAGCTGTGTCTTTGAGTGCTTTTTGAGTTAAAGGTCCCTTCTTTTTTTCATAAAGACCATGACTTTTGTATTTTTGTTCCCTTCATCAATCTATGTAGTACTTTTGCAAAAGAGCAAATTAATTTGCACTGCACTATCTTCTTCTTGTGGAAAACTGAAAAAGAAACATACTCCATTTTTCAGTATCAGGTTATGGCTAAAGGCTTTGAAAGTTATAATACCTGTGGCTGCTGCTGCTGCTGCTGCTTCTTCCTCTTTCTCTTCTTTTTTTTGATGCTGCTGCTGCTGCTGCTGCTTCTTCATGATAATAGAAAGATGCCAGTCCTCACACATGCATGATTGATAAAACCAAGCTTTTGTTTCTGCCAGAGCAAAAAATGGGAGCTTTTAGTTTGTATTCAGCACTCAAGACCCTTGCACCTGCCCAGAGCAGATGAAAATCAAGAATGGAACAAATAAACTTTGTTTTTCTTCCAAAATGTGCGACCCACATTTTGTGCCAGTTGGGATGAGGTCCTGGGTTCTGGTGTCTGTGTTTTGCTAGTTGAAAGCCTGGCAGGTGTTCTATGTTGCACCTCTGATATAGTGAGGGTGGGTGCTTTCATTTTTATTTTGCTGCTTTATATAGAAATTAATAGTGATAGTATGAGCAGGTGACATTGAGTGGATGTCTTTTATATAATGGCATAAGGAGCCAATTACTTTGTATTATCCTCCCCCCAAGTAGATATTTTTTCATCCATTTTTACACATGGGGAAGTAGGCAAGTAACTTATCTGAAGGTATAGGGAAGGATTGTGGGGAGCTGGGGTTGGAACCCCCATGCTAAGTGACCAGCAGAAAAAGGACTTTAGAAATGCAGTCTTCCCCAGCAAGGAGTGTCTGAGGACCACAGGGCAGATTGATGTCCACAGCGCCTACCTACTGAGCAGCAGACTTGAGGAATATGCTTTGAAATCTGCTGTAAAATCTAGCAGGTCCTGCGTGTGAGGGAAAACTGCTATCTCAGCTTTGTTCCTGCACCCTGAGGACTACTTTGCTGCCACCTGTAATGTTGCTGTGTCTCCATCTGAAGTCTGCATTCCATGGGAGCCCTCTCTGGAAACACAAGAACTAGGAATGTCTCTTGACTTGCCCTGTCCCTGTTTTCTTGTCATTTTTCATCTCACAGCATCTTGCCACCATGAAATCTTGGAGGAAGCTTGCGCAGGACTCTGGAACTTGGGCAGGCGGAGGGCAGACCTTCCTCTGACAGTTGGGGTGCTCTCTTGTCTTGCCATAGGGCTTTGCTTAGGTAATTGCCAGGGAGTACATATTTGAGCATAGAGAAAACTTTTTCTAAAGCTGGAAGTATTTTAAGAAAGCTTCTGTCTTACAGAGGTGAAGGGAGAGTTGCCTCACAAGAAATGTGCTGGAGATAATAATCTGGACTCAAACAATTTCTTTAAAGAATGGGATTGAATAATGCCAAGATAAGCAATCAAGAAATATTTAATTCTGAATCTAGTTCTAACCATAACTGCTTAGTGTCAGTTCATGAAAGTGAATTTTGGTGGAAAATGACAGTAATCCCAGTTCTCTGGGAGGCTGAGGCAGAAAGGTGCCACGTTCAAGCTCAACCTATCCAATTTAGTGACTTAGACACTGTGAGAGAAGGGGGGGGCAGGTTAGAGATATAGCCTCAATGTGAAGGCCCTGTGATTAATCCCTGGTACCACCACACAAAAAAAGTAGATTCTTTCAGATTTACACTCTCAATCATCCTCTTTAACTCCAAGGGAAACAGTTATTTAAACATATGAGTAATTATCTACAAAATTGCTTCTGAAGTTGGGGACCAAGCAGAAAGGCAGGAGTCAGTGCTACCAGAGGGGCCAGAAGCCTGGCCATAGAGTCGCGCCCCCACACCCAGGCCCCCTGGCGACCCTCCCGGGTCCCCCCCTCCCGGTCCCTGGGCCCCCTCCCGGTCCCTGGGCCCCCTCCCCGACCCCGGTCCCCTATCTCTCCGCAGGTGCCGGCTAATCCCTCTGGCCTAGATACCCGGCTGCAGGCGCCCGGCGCTGTGATGTAATGCTCCTGCTCACACTCCCGGCTTGAAGGCGGGTGGAAATTGCTGTCATGTGTTAGAAATGTCGCCGGGAATATAAAAGGCGCGAGCCCGGCACCCCTCCTCCGCCCGGGGCTCGCGGTCAGGTGGCCGAGGCCGGGCTGCCGGGCAGGGGCTCGGGTTCGGGGTTCGGGTCCCGCGCCCTCACCCCGCCTCCCGCAGCCGCTGTGCTGCGGACGCGGACGCGGGCCGGGTGGGAGCTCGGCTCGGCGCGGGCGCACAAAGGGAAGGAGGATTAGTCCTGGCGACGGGCTGGGCTCGCAGGCAAGTACCGAGCGCGGGCCCCTGCCCCCGCCGGCCGGCACCTCCAGCTCCGGGCGCAGCGAGGCGAGGCCGGGCCGGTGCGGACCGGGACCGAGGCGAGGATGCGCGCGTGTGCGCCGGAGGAGGGGCCGGGAACCGCGGCCAGGCCGGGGCTGCGGCGGCGCCGGGCAGGGCAGGACCGCTAGGCCGGCGGAGAGGCCGCTGGGGCGAGGCCGGGCCGGGAACAATGGGGCTGTCGGAGGGGATGCTGGGGGGAGCGGCGCGCGCTCGGTGTGGCCTCCTCCGCATTGCAGGTCGGAATCAGGCAGCTACGTTTTCATGAAGCGCGTTGCAAAGTGTGCTGCCCGGACCTGCGGGGCGAGGGCTCCGCACCGGGCAGGGAGCGGGGAAGGGTGGCGAACAGCCCCTAGTGGGTGGCTGAGGAGGAGATGAAAGCCTGCGGGCTGCGGAGGGCAGGCCGGCGAGGAGTCCCGGGTCTCCGCGCATAGCCAGAGGCTCCAGCAGGTGTTGGTGGATGTGTGTTGCTGCATTGTTCCGGGCCCAGGCCGGGGAGGGGGGGTGCGAGCCACTGCCTTGCAAGCCCCCAGGAAGATCAGAAAGGGAAGGACTGCGACCCTCCCTTCTCTTCTCCCTATTTTTGAAAGGAAGAATGTGAACACAGAAGGCTTAAGTTTACTTCCTGGAAATTAACATGTGTTTATCAGAGCCCTGGCTGATCTAGGTAAGAAATGCATGACTGTGGGTGGCAGACGGAGTTCTTGGCAGCGGGAAAGGCTATTCTCAGAGCCTGGAGACCGACGGGGATTTTAAGGAGGTAGAGGGCTAACCCTTCCTCTCCCCAGATCTAGAGTCCAGCTGGCTTGGGTACCAGGGGGCAGTGAAACATGTAATGAAGCTGTCTTGCCTACAGCGTTGGTTCACAGACCCTGCTTCCCACACAAAGGGAGTGGATTTGAGCCTGGACTATATTATTTGAGGGTGCGTGTAGTTTATTTGTAAGGATTAGGAATGTGGTGCCCTGTTTTATTTTCAGCGTACACCATGCTTTTTTGAACCCTGTCCTTGGGGAATCTTTCAGGAGACCTCTAATGAATGTGGCCAGATTGCTAGGTTTGCATGTTGCTGGGTTTTGTTGGTTGCTTGTGTTAGTTACTGCTCCTCTTGAAGAGAATCTGTTCAGTGTTTTCAAAAGGTTCGGACATATTTGTCATAGGTTCACGTAAAAACTGGAAGCTCCCCCCCCCATTTTTAGTTTTTATTAGTACATGTTTGCAGTATATAATGATTACATTCCTTGCGGGAGTTGGTACATGTACATGACACATTTTAATTCTTTTTTCATTCCTTTCCCTTCTCCCCGTCAATCCCTTGGTCCCCTTCCGTTTTGCAAAATATCTCTCTATTGAGGAGGGCCTTGTAAGTATTGGAAACATTTTATTGTGGTGTTATATATGATACATGTAGCGATGTATTACAGACATTGTAACTCATAGAATGGCATTATCTTTTGGGCTGGGGGGTGAATTTCTTAGTTGAGAAAATCTATATTTTATCATCTGTAAGACACTAATAGCATCTGAAAATCGCTGTTTTATGACACTTTGGAATCCTGTATTGATTGGATATGTGTTCAGATTGTTTTCATGATTGAACTTGCCTCGTAACTCACCCACAAGGCACAGCTCATCACTTGCCAATGAATTTTAGTGCTGTTGAAAGCTTTAGCAGATTAATGGTATCAACAGAGACTTGATTTCCTCAGCTGAGCAAACAGAAGCAATCTGCCTTTGCCTCTCTGCCTTTTTCTTTTGCATAGTGGAAGGAGATGGACAGAGGGAAGGGAGTCCTTCTGGGACACACTTCTTGTGCCCTCATTCCCATACCACTGTATAGTTTGCTGTCCCATGTAGTTTCTTAGGTTGCATATTTCAAGCTGGCTGACTGGCTGGCTGGCTGGCTGGCTGGCTTGCTTGCTTGCTTGCTTGCTTTCTTTCTTTCTTTCTTTCTTTCTTTTTTCTCTAGGGATCGAAGTCATGACCTCGTGCTTGCCAGGTAGACACTTGTGCCACTGAGCTAAACCCCTGGCCCTCAAGTTGTATTTCTATAGCAATGTTTTAGAAAACATTTGAAGTTTGGTGTTTGGATATGTTATGTTGGCTAGAGAGATGTGGAATTGATCCGTGATTGTTTTTGCTATATTGTGGCTCTTTCATCAGTCTGTTATTATCTTCAGACTTCAGGCTTGCCTGCTGATGCTTGCTAGGCAAAAAGTCTGGGCAGTTTTGGAACGTCTCCTAGGGATGTAGGAGATTAGAGCCACACTACTTTATTTAACTGGGGCCAGAAGAAGCAGTCTGTGCTGGACCCCACAGTGTATCCACTGGAGCCGGCAACCCACTGAGCCCAGGTTCTCCAAAGCTTGCAGAAAACGGCTTCGTTTGGGTGTTGGGTAACAGGAAGTGGCACTCGTAACTACTGTACATGTTCTTGGGTATGGGAGCCAGAAGTGTGCCTGTGAATGAAAGGAGCCGTGGAAGTAATGACAATAGCTGGCCTCCTTCTTGAGGCACATCTGGAAGAGAAGGCGGTTGAGACAGCTCCCCTCCCTTTTCTCCTTGCTTGCAATTCATTCCTAGACTTTCCATGGGGATAGAAGACACAGCAGGGAAGAATGAGCTCTCCGTGTTTACAAAGGAGCCAAGGACCATGATTAACCGATACCAGCTCTTGAAAAAACTCGCTTGTAGTTTCCCTTTGATCTTATGCAGTGTCATATAAAACTGGTGATCTGATACAACTCTGATTGCCTATTTCATGATTCTTACAAGTATATAAACCCATGTTTTTTCATGTTGGTTCGATATGTTCTTGGAACTAGAATTTGGGAGATACCTGTAACCAAAGGTAAAAGGATTTCTAAAGTTAAAAGTAAATATAGGGGTGATAGTACTAGAAAAAATCTAAATCAAAAGACCCCCCCAATCCATCAGAATACCCCAAATACTTTTTTATCCCTTTGCAACTGTATTTTTCTGGCAAAATGCGTTCATTTAGTAATCACCATTTTCTCAGCATGTTTGTTTTTTCCTTTTTACAAATGTGTCTTATGTTCATAATCAAACCCCAAATATTTGAATGTCAGCACAAGCCATGCAGTCATACTGACACCCTCTGGCACCAGAAAAACTGTAATAGCATTTTTTTTCCTTGAGAAGTCTGGTAGGAAGAAAAGACAACAGTGCCAGCCATTCATTCAGATCTGCCACTGGTGTCTGCATGCAGAGCAGGTGGGCTCCTGATGGGCTTTGACGTGTTGTTAATATTCACTGGAAAGATCTTGTTTGCCCTGCGTCTCCAGGTCTTCTTGGTTAGTTGCTGCTGTTGTTGGCGTTCAGCACATCTGCATGATTAATTTGAGATGGCCACGCCCGGAAAATTATACCCAATCAGTGCCTTTGAGGACCCTAATGTGCCCTTTTTCATCAGTAAACCTATTTGACAAGTGGTTCCATCCTGACGAAAATGTCACGAAGTCCCTTTGCTCCCTGCAAGTCTAGTGAGTTGATGAATGAATGCCTTCTAGATCTGATTTAGTATTGTTTTTCCTCCTAACAGAACCCTTGAGCTGTGGCTGCTGAGTTTTTCGTCTCCTTCCAAGGAGGTTGACATTCTTACAGTTGCACTAGGCTATCAGATTTGGGCATAAAAACAGAATAGGAAAATGTTACCTAACTTTTCTACTAACAGATCTTAGATATGAGAGTAAAGGAGAGATCCTGGGCTTGAAAATGACTCTCTAGGTAGTTTGTATCCTCTTGAATGAAATGATTTGGAAAGTTCTATTGTTTGTGGTTATCTGACCTGAAAGGGCAGGGGGAAAAAATCATAATTCACTTTTCATTCTTTGAGGCATAACACCCTTGTTTGTGTATGTATGTGCTGTTTCCTACGTCTAAGCACAATGCCTGGTACGTAATATGTGTTCAGTCGAGATTTGAGTGAATGAATGTATCAAAAACTTTGAGCGGTTGTTAGCAATTTTTTTTTTTTTTTTTTGGTCTTTTTGAGACAGGGTTTCACTGTACAGCTGTCTGGCCTGAAACGCACAGCAATCCTCCTGCCTCAGCCTCCTGAGTGCTGGGATTAAAGGCATGTACCACCTCATCTGCCTGAGCAGTTATGAAATTTGCTTGCTAGAGTGCTATAGTTGTTAGCAAAGCAAAGCAAAAAAGTGCAACACCTCAAAAAATTATGCCAAGAAAGAAAAAAGAGGGAGTAGGTTTCCTTGTGTTGAATAGTAGACATTCTTTTCCACAAACCAGATAGTTTATCCTGGATTCTTTTCTTCTGATTGAGGAACCACCTCCCTTCTGCTTTTCACACTGAAGTAGGCCTGGGGTCTGATTTACTGCACTGGTATATTTCTTCTCAGCATAAAGATTAGATTCCTGAGAATCTACCCGTTTGACAACTGTCTGAAATAACTTGCCTAAAAGACAGTAAATGCCATAATTTTCTAATTAATTGTGGAGCAGTGCCAAAGAGAGTCACTTTAAAGACACATGATTACAGATAGAAATCTGAAAAGGAAGCAAAAAAGTCTGTAAACATTTATCTCCTTTCTATGTGGCTTAATAATACTCCCTTTTATGGAAGCTTTGGCTGCTTTTCTTTGTAGCTTTTTGGGTCCTTTTGACTTACCTCTTATGTTTTTACCTGACAGAGAGCTCATGCTAGGAAGGGTTGATTTTAGAAATGCTTGAGTGCCTACTGTGTGGGATGCACTTGTTTGACACTGGCGGTGATAGCACAGTGAACAAAACAGGCCAAATCTCCTGCTCTCCTGCATGTCGTGTTGGAACCCTTGCCAATTTTGTCCTGATAAGGTCGGGGAATAGGGAATCAGGTAGAAATGATTAGTTAAAATTAAAGGCCATGATAAGTTTACATGACTACTTGCCAAAAAGTAAAGCATAATAGGGTGGTACAATAAAATTATAACCAGTCCCCATTCTGCCCTCAGCCTTGCTCCCCAAAACTAACTATTCTATGTCTATGTATGTCTTTGTATGCTTATCTGTGTGATTTTTCCCCAATCTTTCTACACTAATAGACATATAAAAGCTTTTTTTCCTTTTTTCTTTCAAAGAAAATGGTATATTATATATTTCATTCAGTTAGTCTCTTTTTTCCACATCCTGAAATTGATGTCTTAATATGACAAAAGAAATACTGGTACATGATTCTTGATATCGTGTACCTGGTATATTAAAGTACAGGGGGGAGAATGGTGAGAATGATTTAGGCCTCACTCTGATGATAGATGTTACGTTAGTTCCATTCTTCCCCTATTAATAATGCCACAGTGCCTATCTTTCCACACCAGTTGAGCTTGGTTTCTGGTACTGCTATTACCTCTGGGTAACTTTCTCCATGAGTTCATGTGTCCCTACTTCATTCTGTCCAGGAATAGCTGGAACCTACAGTTATTAAGCTGTGATAGGTTAGGGTTGGCTGATTTAACCCTAAGATAAATTTACTTATTTAGCAGATATTTATTGGGCAAACTTTATGTGCCAGGAACGATACTGGACACTTGGTACCTGTGACCCGCCAGTGTGGATGAAGCCCTTGCAGAGCTTATGTTCCGTTTGGGGAAGATGCACAGTGTACAGCAGGGCAGTAAGTAAATTATCTCTATACAAGAACGTGATCAGTGATACAGGGAGGGCAAGTGGAGGTACACAGAGTGGTTGGATGCGTTTACAAAGTATGCTTTGAAGGATTGCCTGATGGGTTAGATGAAGAGTGACAGAGAACAGGCAGGAATGAACGGTGCCTTGGTTTCTAACCTGAACAATGGAAAGGATGGTGGTTCGGGGTTTTGTTTTTATTTCGAACTTAAACTGGATGGGGGTCATCTTCTGGTTGAGGATCAGCAGTTCAGTTTGGAACGAGGGTGCTTGAGATGCCTGTTAGACACTGTCAGCCGCCAGTGCTCTGAGCGTGGAGCTCTTGCAGAGCCTTGCATACGGTGATTTAGACCCTTACTCTATAGTCTGTGAGTGTTAGGATCAGCGTGGAAAGGCACAGCCTTGCACACATAGCTTTGTGCCCATTTGTGGTGCTGCCTGCAGATAAAACTCATGAAGGAGCACCACCGAGTGAAAGATACATTTTAGAGTGGTAGAATCGCCAAATCAGTTTCCCAGAGGAGGGCACTGAATAATGTCTGTTTCCATTGGTGTCAGCAGGAGTATCTCCTCTACTTATCTTTGCCAGAACTGAATATGATCAGTCTTTTAAACTTTACAAGGTTTAATAGGTGAAAACCCATTTCATGATCTGGAGTGTGAATTCATATCCTCTGGTGTCAGAGGCTCTGTTCTGATTCCTGGGAGTTGTTAGAATTTACAGTGCTCTTTGAAGGTTTGCCCACTGTGGGCACAGTGGTGACACGGGTCACATTTAGTAGAACAAACTAATTGCTTGAAGACCTTGCTGTCTACAAGAAAGTGTAACATATTCAGCATTGCTCAAGCAGCTAATTAAAGACTAATGGGGAGACAGCTAAAGAGCAGTTTTAAAGTACATCTCCTTTAAACTGGGAAAATTTGAATTCTATCACCCTCAACAAGGAACAGTTCATTCCTACATCTGGACACGTTTTAATAGCAAGTGTTGAATTAAAATACTTGGCACAACCAAGTTATAGCAACGAGCAAATTCACGTTTCTTTAAAGTTAGACAAGGTCAAGTGATCACCAAGTTGAAATTTTAATGATTTTATTTTTACTAACTAATGAAACAAATAGATATTATGAGCTGTGTGTTATCCTAGGTCCAAGGACTATAAAGGTGTGTCACACACAGCCTTTACCTTCATAGAGGGTCCAGTAACACAGATGATGGTGGAAGACATGTCTCTGGGCACTTGTGGCCCCTTGTCACATGGACCGTAAAGGACGTATGTTACCGTATTTGGAGTTTGTCTCAAATTTAGGTCTCGGAAGGTTTTTGTAGTAGACAAGATACTGGTGATGGGTTTTAAAGCACATCCAGTGTTTGCCAGGTGGATACCTGGACACCTGCCCGAAGAGGAGTCAAGGATGTGCCTATCAAGGCATAAAAAGCTAGAGGTTCTGAAATGCATTAGGTCACCATTGGTTCCATGTGCAATCCTAAGAGTTGTAGAGAGAAGGACACAGAGACTTGTGTGCCTTGCTAGAACATAAGCCACAGAACTTACTCTGAGGGGAATGGGAGACTTGCAGGTATTTGGACAAGAGAGTTATGAACTCATGTGCCTATTTTTTTGAAAACCTTTCTGGCAACCACTTTATTCTCATATCATCTGTAACATACTGGCTGATTTTGCAAACAAAATTTTATTGTAAAATAGTCATTTGTTAATGTGGTTTTTTAAATAAATACTTCTGTGCTTTGTCCCAAGAGTTAAGTATTTGCAAGACACCGTATGGCCTCCATAGTTTCCACTATTTACTTCCTGGCCCTTTACAGAGAGAGCTTGTAAACTATTGATTTAAGGGATGAAGTCAGTGCAAGGAGACCAACAAGAACGTCATGACCAAAATGAAAGCTTTAGTTACCAGTGGAGGAGGTAGAAAGGAACAACCCAAGGATTATGCAGGAGATTGAGCTTGAGAATTTAGTGAGTAACAGAATATAAACTCAGGAGAAAAAGTGGAGCCCAGGATGACACGCAAGTTCTAGCAAGAGTGACCAGGAGAAATGGAAGGTAGGGAAGACATGTCAGTGAGCTGGGCTGCATTGTGGGATTGAGGAGCCTGGTACTGGCCTAACTGGGTGTGGAAATGGCAAATTCAAACCTGGCCTTTTTTTCATAGTACTTTGTTAATCTATAAAAATCCTAAACCACCCTATTCCCCTGCCGCATCATGACAGCCTGTTCTGGAAATGAGATTCGAGGTCTGGCATTTTTAACTTTTGACCATTCATCGCTGGACTTCACACTCTTTAGAAAACTATTTCTACCTTAGATGCTTGGTGCAATCTGGCTTATCCTTGTGCAACACTCTCACATGGTACTTGGAAACCTTCTTCTGTCTTTCCAAGTAGTCTTTCTTGTTTCCCTACCTGTATTACCAGTTTAAAGATAAGTTCAGTGTCTCATACATTTTTGTGTATCTTCCAGGGTCCACCTAGAAACAACAACTTGGTGTAGCGATAAATACTCCTACTTACAGAATCTGATGGTTAGGTGATAAGGCAGTACAAATGTAATCTGCCGCTACTACCATTTATTGATATATATATATATTTTTTGTGCCAGGCATTGAACTCACAACCTCACATTTGCCAGGCAGAGGCTTATGCCACTGAGCTAAATCCCCAGCCCTCGCTTACTGATTTTGATCATCAAAAATTTATTGAGCACATGTTAATGCCAGACATCCTACTGTATATCAAGGGAACAGTGATTAACAATTCTTGCCTTCAAAGAGCTTTTATTTTAGTGGTATAAGAAAGACAATACATTGCCCCACCCATTCCCAATTCCTAGGACTGCAGAGCATTATACTGCAGGGAATTCTGAGATTTTAATTTTACCCAACCCTCTCATTTTCCAGTTGTTTCAACTGCATAAGGATAGGGCTCAAACTGCCTATCTCACGAGTAGAGTGAAGACTTTGATTCGTGTTGTCCAAGTTGAACAATGTGACCAGATGCATAGTAATTCATTATTTTAACTGCATTGTACATACGGGGAATATTTTGTCATTTTTGCTGAGGTCAGTTTCAATGCCCAAGATTTCATTTTTTTCTTTTTGCTACTTATGCATCCCTACCAGATTTATCCTTTATTGCAAATGCTGTCTCTGCCTTCCTGAGGTCAAGATTTGGGAGGAATGCTTCGCCCTGAGCCCATGTGCTCGTCTCATATAATATGCTGCTGTCTGTGTTCTTGAAATCTGACGTGGGAAATGAAGGAACACAGACTTTTTGGCAGCTCCTCATTTTCGTCGTCACAAGGGTTGAAAGCCACAATTTTCATTTCATGGTTTGAATTGCTGATAATATGGGTTTTCAGTGAATCTTTGATAAGCAGATGAGCTGGAGCTCTGGGGCCATCCAGGAAATAAGCTTCTGAGAAGGCTGGGTTCTAGAGCCCCAGGGAGACACCGCATCTGTGCGGGAGAGTTGGAGCAGACAGACTGACTGCCTCCCCAACGCTGCCCAGTGGGCTGCTCCTAGCTGGGCAGACACTTTGTAGAATTATGTGCGGGTTGAGTGTTTCTGCTTAGTTTCCTTGTGATGTGGGGCATACGTAATGCAAAGAAGACGGCATGGTTAAGATTCCAAAGTTGATTTTTCAAAAGCAGCAAAGAGGGGCCGGGGATTTAGCTCAGCGGCATAAGCGCCTGCCTGGGAAGCGTGAGGTTGTGAGTTCGATCCCCAGTAACAACAACAACAAAAAAGCAGCAAAGACTGGAGTGCAGAAGTAATTTTTAGGGGGATGTCAGAAGATGCCCAAAGAATTTTAACCCTGACCTGGGTAGCAGAATATTTCCTCAGCAGTAGGTTTGGATGAAGCTCGCAGAGCAGTTGGCCAGGTATTCTGAAGGTAAAGCAGCAGCAAGCCCCGAGGAAGGTCTGGCTTTCCCTTGGTAAAGGTGCCCATTCTCTGCTGGCAGCATATGTGGCTCATCAGGGACTGAGGAGAAACCTGCTTGTCCTATTCCAGAAGCCTCCTGGCATCGTGTTTGCGTTTTCCACAATATAGAGTGAAGGTGTTGGAGTGAACTGTTCTGCTTGCCAACCAGCGAGAAGGTGTTTTTTTAAAAAGTCTGTTACTTGCTAGTTTGAAAATACATATATTCCAACATTTTGTCACTAAGAAACTTATGTTAGTTTTGGATGGCTTTAATCTGGGCGAATTTTAGATACTTCAGTGTATCTGTGAGAGGTGTTTAATTTATGGTATTAAAATCACAATTTTGGGGAAGCAGATGTTATTTAGTTTTTAAGCTTATAATAAAATGGAGTCTTTTTTGCGTGCAGCCCCGTAACTACCATTTCATTCAAGAAACAGAACAGTGCAGTCACCCTAAGACATACACCCTCTTGCCTTGCCCCAGGTGACCACATCTATTTTTCTCTTTGAACTCATTTTGTACTAAATAAAATAATGTAGACCAAAAAAAAATTTTTTTTTGGTACCAGGAATCAAACTCAGGACCACATGCATGCCAGGCAGGTGCTGTGCCATTGAGCTAAATTCCCTGCCCCTAGTCCAAATCTTTTGAACTTAGCTGACTTCCATTAATAAAGCGAAGGTAAGCCTCACCCACGTTGTTGCTTGCGCTAGTTTCCTTGTATTACCGTGTATTTCTCCATTGCATTTATCCACTATGCATTTATCCATTCTCTAGTTAAAGGACCATCGAATTGCTTTTACTTGTAGGGGTTATAAATAAAATCACCACCAGAGTCTCAAAGGAAAGCAAGAAAACAGGCTTCAAGCCCCTGGGAGAGAACCAAACGAGTTCTGGAGAGGATTTTTGCCAATATAACTTTCCATTTTGCTTGAATAAATACCTACAAGTGAGATTTGTGGTTCCCGGGAGCAAGGACCTGGTTATTGTTATCACGAGCTCTCACTCCACTCCGCAGTGTCTCTACCACTTTACATTTTTAGCAGGGGTGGACAGTGTCATTGGTCCACTTACGCCTCTTCTTCCCCAACACCTGGTGCAAGTTGAGCGTTCCTCATCCGAAAACCCAAAATGCTTGAATCCTGAACTTTTAAAAACAGTTTTTACCCCAGACATTTCAGAATTTCATGTAAGTCTTGGTGGGCACTTCTCTGAATCTAGGAGTGCTTGCCTATTTGTACCTTTTTATGCATTTTCCATTTTTTTAGTGCTATACTTATGAGTATCATTTTTATCTTGTAATTCAGATTTATTTTTAGAGAGGCCGAGACATGAAGATTTCAAGATCGAATGTGTTCAGTTACTTCTTGTCTCTGTTACTTTCTGCTTTTCAGAGGCAAACACGATCATGGTCCTTGACCCATTTGCAGGTTTCTCATCTGCTTGACTATTCTAGCTGCATGTGGCTTCAGACTCAGTCGGTGTCTCCCCAGGCCTGTACTGGCATAGCGTATTACTTAGAGCTGCTGATGTTGCTACCATTTGTTTCCTGACTGTCTTGAGGGTAGCAAGTACAGGGTGGGCTGGTCTTTCTCCATGAAACAGGCCAGTGGATACAACATCTGGGTTCCTATACCTGACTTCATTTTTAAGAAATCGCTGACTTTAGCAGGGTCCTGTCAGAGCCTTGGGAATGCCAGCTCGGCCTCCTAAAAGCCATGGTTTCTCCTGGCCTCTGCTGAGTCAGCTCTTAAGTTAGAATTAGGCCAGAATAGTTCATTCTGTAAGCTGAGCAATATTTAAAACCAACCTTCCTTCAGAAAGGAGAAAGTTAACTTCAAGTCAATTTGCCTTCTTTTGCAAAAGTCACTTTTTGAGGCTATGGGCAATGAAAGTAGGGATAGAGAATGTCCGAGTCTGTATGACACATTAGTTATTTTATATGCTATCTAGCTGTGCAATTCACACTATTGTTCCTGTGGAAAGTTTTCCAAATTGAACTGCCTTTTGTATTCTGGTAATCTATTTCACCTTTCAGAAGCCTTTAGAAGTTATCATCTCACCTTCAAGGAAAAAATGTCAGAATTTTCTTGGTACATAGCTTTAAAGCAACTCTTACTAGGTAAATTACCACCGAACCTGAATGCATATTTAGTTCTCTTCATTAGAAACATGGTGAGAACATTCCCTTGAGTCCTTCAAGAGCCCTGTTCATAAGCCTCATCTTGGCTGTGCTTATTAGAACGCGAAGAGCTGGTCAGATGGGTGTACTTATGATGAAAAGGTAAATGCACTGGAACTCCTCACGCTTCCTGTCTCCCTTGTGCTGGGTTTCAATTTATCTTTCCTTGCTTTTGTTGTTGTTATTGGCATAGCTGTTCCAAAACCTTACATCATCACATATTTGCATGTCATCAGTAAAAAATACCAGTGTTAGAATCTTCAGGATGTTATTGAAGTTCAATGAAATAGATTCTATTTAGAGATCTGAGAAATACGTGCATTATTTTTAAATAAGAGAGCCAAGCTAGCGCTATCATGCTTTGAAGCTTTTTCCTACTATAACATTGCCAGTTTTAATTTTCTTGCAAGAAGCATGTCTGGAAGCAGAGAATAATGAAAGCAATTCTGTTATTAGTCAGACGTTTAACATCTGTTCTAAGATCTTGAAATAGTAGGATTCCGAGAGCAACAGTAACACCTGGAAGAGAAAGTACTTAAGACCTGGTCTCATACCATCCAGGTCAGGACCTCCAAAGCCACGTGGAACTGGTGGAATCCGTCAGATACGATGGGTCTGAATGGACATATGCTGTCAGTATAAGAGACCACAGATTTTAAAGAATTAGGATAAAATAAAATATCTTAATTATTTTATATTGATTTGATGTTGAAGTTACAGGGTTTTGGGTGTGTAATGCATTAGAGTCAGTGTTGTTAAAGCTTGACTCTTTTTTAATGATCTACACATAGGCCACACTGTGTCTTCATCATACTGTGCTGAGGGCTGGTGTGATCAGGGTACTTTAGTTCCCAAAGGCCTGAGAGCGGGAGTCACATCTCTTGACAGGTGGATCCGTCTTTGGAAATCTCCATCCAGAGAAGCAAAGCCTTAGGGTAGTAGCCATTCAAGGGGCACCAGGCCAGTGTGGAGTACGGTGTGTTCTCTAGCTATTTGGGCTCACAGTGGCCTTGAGAAGTTTACATGGGACAAATAGATAATAACGTCAGAATGCAAAGTACAGTCCCAGCAATTTTTCTGGAGAGGCCTTTTCCCTACAGGAATCTTGCCTGACCTTGATTTTGTGCTTAGAATCCTCAAGCATGTCAGTCTCTGGAAGCCTGTTTGATGTGATAGGCCTAATAGGAATTCCAGAGCGCGCTCACCTGCAGATAAATGTAAGTCTAAAATCATTCCTTTCCGTAATACTTCTGAGAATGGGGACAGGCTTGTGCCTTGCTGCCAACTGTGAGACTAGATAGAGCTTGGCCAGGGTGAAGCCTCCTATATGCTTGGTGCCCTTCCTTTGTTCTGGGTACAATCAGAAACTGCACAAATGGGAGATTGGTTTTTTTGTCCACAGCAGGTCTATTCAGTTATTACATAGGTACTGAGACAGGTGCTGTTCTGGGCCATGGGAGGCACTAGCAAGAAAGCAAACTAAACTCTCTGCACATAAGGAGCTGACATTGGGGGGGGGGGCTGTGGTACAGTTTGCGACACTTGGAATGAATGAGCTGTAGAAGAACTTGAGAGTTACATAGGCCAATCTGTTTTCGTCACAAAATAGCTGTCATTGTACACTTTGGTTCTATCACAGGGGCCAATGGAATGCCTCCTGTAGAGTAGGTACCCACTGTGTACACTCACATGTTCAGCAGGCCTTATTGAACATCTGCCCTGGTGGAGATGCGTTCATGAGCGGAAGAGAGACTGCAGTGCTCAGAGGCATAGATTGCAGCCGGGGTGAAGGAGGGAGCAACATTAGACAATAAGCACAAAACAGGAGGAAGTTGGACCTTATGTGTTGCAAAAGGTGGGGCACTGGGAAATCTGACGGGAGATGAGTGGGAGTTTTAAATTGATCTGGTAATATTTATGAAAGGGTTAGGTGAAGGTGTTGACCTTGGAAATAATGGAGGTAGAAGGGGAAGGATGTCAGGCAAAGGGAGCAGCTAGTACAAAGTCTCTGAGGCCGAAAGAATGCCTAACTTGCTGGAGAAACAAGAGGGGGGCCAGTTTGGCTGGGTCTAGATGAGCAAAGGAGAGAGAAAGTGTTAGAAGATAGAGAAGTAACAGGGAACCTGGTCACACGGGAACTTCAGCTTTTACAGTGCAAGTTTTTAAGCAGAGACCTTCTGTGGTCGCCTTACCTTTTATTTTTTTTAACTAACATAAAGTAAAATTCCATCGTGTTGATTGACTGTTCTGTAAGGTTTAACAATCCCCGTAGTCCTCTAACCATCATCCCAGGCATTGTATTTATTTCACCCCTCTGAAATTCCCATATGCTGCCCCTTTGGATGTGAATTTCTTCAGGTGTGGTGCCCTGTGGATACCGTGCAGGGAGAGAGAAGCTTGGCTTGGAAGAACCAGTGAGGAGGCCATACGGGATGTCGGGCAGAGATGGCAGTTGTCCGGGGTGTACACGAGGGAGGAAGGAAAGGTCTGGGTCTGCTCTCAAGGGGAAGTTTGATGGAGGTATTGGAGAAATCATGACTTTGCCCGGAGCCCTGAGGAAGCCTAGAAACCTCACTTACTGAGATGGGACAAGCTGTGAGTAGAACCAGTTTGAAGAAGGACAAGAGTTTTCAACTCTGGACAGTTTGAGTCTAAATATCTCTTAAATATCCAGGACAGGTGTCAGTGAGAGAAACTGTTGGAAACAAGCTTTGTGGTTTGTGTAGGAGCCACTAGTGTGTCTGGGGTTCCGGGGCAGTCTGATAGCCAAGAGCGCTGTGTGCCCTCCTTCTCCAGACCCTCTGTTGAGTCCTGTTTTCATGCTTTGGTAGGAAGGCGTATTTTCTTTCTGGGCAGAGACAGCCACGAAGTTTATTACAGTTACAATGTCTTGGCGTTCCCTTGATTTGTGAATTAAAAAGTGACCAGTGTTAGGAGTCAGAAAGAACTGGTTCAGAAAGACTCTACTATATTCCACCAGGAAGTTTAACCTGGGAGCCCGGAATTACTTCCGGTGTTCCACCCTGGATCATGGTGGATCTGTCCATCTTTCTGCATTTCTGAGCCTTTCACTTACCATGCACTTAGATAGAAGAGTGGCCTGAAGAGAATGACAGTTGTAACCTCTGTGTTAGAAAGTCAGGGCAGAGTTTTGCTTTATTTTGAGTATTTTTCTCTGTTTTTAGAACTTTCTTTGATGGACAGGTATATTTTTCTAATTTATTAAAAAAGTAATTTTAAGGGCTGGGGATTTAGCTCAGTGGCACAAGCACTTGCCTGGCAAGTGAGAAGTCTTGAGTTCAATCTCTGGTGCCTGGGGTGGGGGAGGAGTATTTTGAAATTCTAAATTGATTCTTGGACTGGAGACAAAGCAGTTCCTGCCTGAAAAAGAAAAAAACTTTGCCCCCAGGGAACTAATAGCCCTTGATACAAAGATAACGTGAGATCGTTATAGTTTATTTATTTTTTTAAAATTTTATTTAAAGAGAAAAAAAGCAAAACAGAAAAAAGGGTAGAAATAATACAGAATTTCAAAAAAAACATTAAGAAATCACTACTTGATAAATTACATATTGTCTTCTTAGAAATAGTTGTTCATGTTACAAAATTAAGGCATACAAAGTGAACAAACAGTGAGGCTGTAAACAGTTCTGTTCAACGATCCGACAAAAACTTGGTAATATGGTTATCAATCCCACACACTTAAACATACATGCAGTTATATCCTTTAGCGCATTTTCTTTTCCTCCTTTTGCTTTTTAAGTACATTATCTGTTTAGTTATATCATATTTTAGCTTGCTCAGTACCTTACTGATCTGTTTTGTTGTTATTTCCTTTTTAATCACCTTATATAATTCTGTTGTTTTGTTTTTGAGTTTCTCGTCATCCATGTCACATGGATCAGCTTTGATGGAGTTGGGAGTTTTTGGAAGTATTTTGTTACCTTGTTTTATCAATCGTTATAGTTTAAAATGTACCTTAATTAACGAAGAAAGAAAGCAGGGACCTTGTCAAGTTTCATTGGCTATTTTTGTTTTCCAGTACTGGGGACTGAACCAGGAGCCTGGCACATACTAGGCAAGCACTGTACCACTGAACTACTTCCCTAGCCCTTTTCTTATTGTGTCAGGGTCTCATTAAGTTGCTCAAGCTGTTCTCTTAACTTTGAATCCCCCTGCCTCAGCCTCCTGGGTAGGCTTCTCTATACACCAGTATTGAATGAGCTCTTCTGACTCACTCTCCACCTGTGATTCTCCTTTATTAGAGTCTTGGGGGGCTCTAGGGGTGTGCGTGGTGACTCTGAGACCCCAGGCTGTTATAGAAGCGAGTTCTGTGGTGGGGCGACATGCTCAGCGTGGAGAGTGTGGCCCTGACATGGTGGGGTCTTTGTAGGGCTAGCACATTAACCTGCCTTGGGCCCACAGAGCCAATCACAGAGCGACAGGAGATGTCACTGAATCTTGGCAGAAACACAGGTGGAGGGTCCCATTGTTGTCATTAGGATTGAAGTGAGTCATCTGTTTTCCTAAGGTGCTGTCTCCTCATCTGAAGCCGACTCAGGCTGAAGTGTTAGAACTTGAGACCCTGTGACTTCAAGATTTATGAGGGGTAGGGCTGGGCAACATGAATTCTATGTGAAATCACACTATGGGATTCTCACATACACATAGATATCTAAGAGGTCACCATTGCCCAGTCCCCGTTCTGCTATGGAGGCTCAGTGCCATGTCCGTGTTGTATCTCAGGATGCAAAAAGGTGGGGTTGTTCAGGAGAGCTTGTAAGAGGTATCTGTTCTTACGGAGTGACATTGACCGGGGACATGGACCTGTGACTGTCTCTCCGTGAGGATTAAATATGTTCAGCACAGTTGGCCTCTAGTTCTTAGTACCTGGCGGCATACTGCTACTGGGAATAAGGAAGACTGTTAGAGGATGTTTATACCTCAAGATTTGGAACTCGCAAACACCGTTTTCTTAATGTCCTCTCTATGTATCCTGTATCTCATAGCTGATTTTTGCTTTCCTCTTTTTTTCTCTCCTTGTATGAAAATGTTGGTATGGTGACTTCCTTCTAATTTTATCAAATACATTATGTCCAGAAGCAAAACAGAACCATGTTTCAGTGTGTGATTCCTGGCAGAAATGGTGCTATTTCATTTCAGGATAAAACTGTGAATTCGTGGGAAGCAACATGGTGTGGGTACTTAGGGAAAGCAAGTAGAATACATCGCCTGGCTACCAGTTATGCCTTTGTCTTGAGAGGCTGAGGCTGCTGAGGACAGAGTCAGAACAGCCCCAGCACCACAGGCAGGCACAGCAGGTGGAGTGCCGGGTGGGTGGCAGTCCTGGCTTCCTGGTGGAGTCACAGCATTCATTATTTCATTTATTCATGCACTCAGATTACGCCAGTCAGCAGGAGAGAGACAGAGCACAAACAGGGAGCCTAGACCTGGACAGCACTGTGCTCCTGTTTGCTTGCTGTGGGGTTGTGCTAAGTGAGGCAGGAGGGGACATGGCCCTGCTACTCCTCTCCCAGGAGCTGTCCCCCATGGAGGCTGTGACTCCAGAGTGTGAAGGCGCATGTTTTACGTACGAAACAGCTCCTAACTCTCTGCCACTCTTTGTCTTGGGCTCCCTGAAGAAATGGAGCACAGTACCAAGTGCTGAGACAGAGGGCATGGGTTGAGCTCACAGAGAGCAAGACATTCATTTTGTGGACAGTTTTAATAGATCTTCAGAGAGGTTGGGGTGGCATGAGGGAGGTGTTTACCTTGGGCATGTGATTTAAGGGAATACTAAAAAATATACTTATCAAGAGAAATAATATGATAATGTAATTTTTAAAAATAGTATTATTTTCAGTAAAGCCAGGTCAGTGTTACTGACTTTACCTTTTCTCTTTGACAGTTATATGTTGTTGTTGGTATTGTTACTGACATGTTTATGTGAAACTGATGCTTAGCTTTTCATAGATTGCCTTGGGTTGATTTTTGGTTTTAAAAGTACTACCTGAAATACTGCTTTTCTCTCTTACTGAATTTTTTGGCATGCCTTAACATTTGCCCCCAGGATCATTAATTTTTTCTGGCCAAAGAATGTCTCTTCTCATGATATTTATCTTGGCTCTTAACTTTAAAAACCTGTAGTTAATATATCTCTACGGGACATAAGAAACATCCAAACTGATTCTTCAAGGAGTTCAGCTCTTATAAAATATTAATCATATGCACGTATGAACTTCTTTTTACATGTCATGATATGTGAAAGACTTTTATATATTTAATAGCTATATAAAAGTTACTATTTTGTAGCACTATTCTACATGCTGGAGTTACTCACATTCCAGAAATCCTTGTGGTGATCGTACATAAGTACTCCTCATGACAACTCTTCTTCAAAGTACATACTTGTTATTATTCATATGAGAAAAGTATTGCTGAGAGAATAATCCTGGTAACTAAATGTGATTAAACTCTAGCACAAAAATGTATGGGAAGAATTCAGAAAAAGTCAAATTTACTGTGACCTCAGATTATTCAATAGGAGATTTTCTGGAATATGAGTCCTAATTTGGCTTTTAAGGGAAAATTTATTGAATTGTGAAGGCAGAAAGGTAGCATCCTCTCTCTCAAACAAAATAAATATATAAATATGGAGATGGGTGAAATCCCTCAAAATTTGTCTGTCAATCAGAACCCTTAAGATGTAGTTTTCTAATCACCCTTAGCAACTCACTTACCAAGAACATTGCAGGAAAACCCTACCAAATGCCATTTTGAAATCCAGTTACCCTCTGCTACATTCTTTGACCTGTCATCTCCGTTAATAAAAAATCCAAAGGATCCCTTAGAGAATTGGTTCACTATGGCTTTTTCTGATGAAATCCATGGTATATGCTGGTCTTGATTACTGGCTTTAGAAGAGTACATTTAATAAAGTTATGAATACAAAGGTTCGTTAGTCTTCTGAAATGTCTGCTTAGATTTTATGATTTTCTACCAAAAGTCACTGGATGTCATTATAAATAACACCACACTATTTTACCTCGTTGATAGGCCTTTCTTACGTGCAGTCAAAATTTTAAAAGCCATTTATAGGATACCCATTTCTTCCATATTTTCCAAATACAAAATTTGAGAAAAGTTGTATTATAAATTTGTTTTGCTGTGATAAAAAGTTGTATGAAATGATTAGTAAAAAGTTAAGGGAGGAATATGTCTCTTGGTTTCAACTATTGCAATTTTTTAAGTGAAATTAAGCCCTCATGTGAGCAGATACATTTGAACTTTTCATTTGCTATAACATGTTTTGTGTTTAAAATTTTAATGAAAAACAGTAAAGAAAAAACTAGTTTATAGGTTTCTGGCAAAAGGAATAACTTTTCTGGGTGTTTTGTTGAGGTAACAAAATAAATGCATTTGATTTTTGAGGCTCTTAAAATATAAACTCACTTTTCTACAGATAAAGCCAGCAAAATTGAATTTGTTGTTCAGTAGCTTGGGTTTCATTTGTTTTACTTTTTTGTAATCGTATACACATTCAATAGCAGTTCTTTCGAACCATGTTCTTTGTAAGAGACCCCAAATGAGCAGGCAGCCTGAAATGGAGGGGTGGTCAGAAAGGGAATTGAATCTGTGTTTGTTGCTCATTCTGTTCTCTCCTTTTAACTCGATCTGAACCCAGACACCCATCACCTAGCTTTAATGATAATTAACTCTTGGTCATTCTTATTTCCTCTGGGTCTCCTTTTTGGTTTACTTATAATTATATCAGTGAATTATTTTGAGGTAAATCACAGAGGTCATGTAATTTCCTTTTTAAATGTTACAGTGTTTTTAATCTGGTTTATAAGTCCTAAAGATAGAGAATATTCCTAATGTTTTATGTTCTCTGTATTTTAGGATGACTCAGTTTCTAACCCATGTATAATTTTTTCTTTCAATGATGTATATTTAATATGAGCTGATGCCCTGCATGCTAGGCAAGCGCTCTGCCACGGAGCTGCACCCTCGCCTTAAACACTAATTCTCTGAGAAGCTGACGGAAATGACGCAAACTCACCCAGCTGCTAAGGGAGGGCGCTGCCTTCCTCCTGCTCCTAGTGTGGCCGCCTCTTCCTTGCCTTGTCCCAACTGTCTCACTAAACATAGTATAAGAATCGATGTTCTCCAATTTTTTAAACCACTTTTAATCTTAAAGGATCCATTAAAAAATCCTGGAAGGACATAAACCAAAATAATGAATGTGGATATTTCTGTGTTCTGCAAGAATTTATATGTTTTAATACAGATCTGTATTTTGAGTTTTCAAAATGCACATATATTCATTATTATGAATGGGACATGTTGAATCTTTTTCATTGTGGTAAAATGTGCATAGCGAACTATTTACCACCTTATCTTTACATCTGTAGTTCTTAAGTACATTTATACTTTTGTATCACCAGCATCCAACTTTTAGAACTTTTTCATCATCCTGAATAGAACCTATGTACTCACTGAACAGTAATTCCACATTTCCTTCCCTTTCTAACCCCATGACCACAATTCCCCTTTTTCTTTATTAAATTTGGCCGTCTATGTACTGTGTATAAAGAAATTACAATGTTTGTCCTTTTTGTCTGGATTATGTCACTTAGCATGTTTTCAGGGTTGAATCATGTTTTAGCACGGATGTGCATATGTGTGGGCAAATAATACTCCATTTATGAATACACCACTTTTATTTATCCACATTTGGTATATGTCCAAAGTTTTTTTTTTTTTTTCTTTTCTCTTTTTTTGTGAGGTCCTAGGGATTGAACTCAAGTCTTGTGAGTGTCAGGAAAACTCTACCTGCATAGAATTAAGCTTCATCTTTAGTCCAACACAGCTTTTTTTTTTTAAGTCACTGAAGTGTATACTTTGCTTTATAGTTTAAAATAATTTTAAACTCTGGAAAACTTTGAAGATGATGAGCGGAGATCACTGGCCTCATTTCCATAAGTGCCAACTAAGATTCTGCAAGATTGTAGACTTGCAAATGAATATAAGGCCAAAACTTGGCACTCCAACTACAGCATTCTGACTTTGACACATAAGTTTTGGTTTCTGATTTATATGTTAAAAGTCCTAAAGTTGGGTAGATAATTTAAATCCATGTGTTTTTTGCTACCTTAAATGAAGGGGCTTCCTGGCTGTTTGTGTCATGGTGTGATACCATCTCAGGTATCATAGATCTTTTGGCATCCTTACCCCTACGTCACCTCTCATAATATGACATTTTGTAAGTCCATCCCACCCACCCACCCACTCTGAGACAAAGGGACAGGCGTCAGCCCTGTTAAATCTATAGGGAGTAAGAGTTTTATCATTACTCCCAGTGACTAGGTATAAAATAATAGGAAAACTGACTGGGAATAACATTTTTTAAGTGACTTCGATTATTATTGATTAGTGCAATCAAAGAAACTAAATATTCCTGTTAAGACACAGCACATACTTTCCTTGGCATAGAGTGAGAGCTTCCAAGATAGCACCTCTAGGCCATTTGTCACCCTCTTTGTGTTGCCAGTAGCCAGTGAGGCTCTAGTCAAGAATTGTCTTTGACACAAGGGCTCTAAACAGAGCAAGGTCTAGAACCACAGCTCAGAGACTAGGTCACTCTCAAAAGAGTAGAGGGCTGTGCTCAGTTCCTGCAGTGAGGATAAACACCGTCTCCCTAGGGAAGCTCAGGGCTTTTCACTTTCAGTGCATCTCAGTGTTGTGTTCCACTGGTTCTCTTATTTCCACCCTTGGAGCTTTAAGATTCATGTATTCATAAACCAGGAAGTCCTGATGTACTGGTTCTGATCAGGTGTCTGTCTCTGGACACACCTAGCTCCTGCAGGTAGTGATAAGGTCCCCTGTTAGAACTGGGACATAATTCATCGACTCAAGTGTCCTACACACACCCTGTTGGGAACATGTGCTCCAAGCACCTGAAGTATGCTGTGCAGATTGAGAACAGGGTGGCGATGGCAGGGACTTGGGATGAACCAGGTATACAAAGCAGCATTGTTCTGTTTCAGCTGTCCACTGCCAGGCAGCAGGGCAGACACAAGTTGCCATATCTAAATTCTTTTAAAAGCAAGCTAGAAATCTGGCCTTTTTCCTCTGACTTCTCCCAAGTTATAAATATTACAGCTAATTTTTGAGATTGAGCGAAAGTTTACTATCTTAATTATAATACTTCAAGTATTATATCATTAAATACATCATTAAACATCTTTATGCAGTTGTGCAGCCAATTTCCTGAGCTCCTCTGCTCTTGCAAAATTGCTATTCAGTACCTGTTGGAGAGCAGCTCCTTGTTCCTGCCCTCTAGCCTCTGTGAGCTCCTGCTATACTTTCTGTCTATGATCAAATGTACCATGTCATACAGTAGTTCTCTTTATGTGGCTGCCTTACTTCGTTCAGCAGAATGTCCTCAAGGTTTATTCATGTTACAACTTGTGTCAGAATGTCTTTCTTTTTAAAAGCTAAAAAAAAATTCATTTTATATGTGTATTATAGATATGTATTCACTATATATGTACATATTATATGTATAACAAATATATATACATATACATATATGGGATTTTGTTTAGTCATCCATTGATGGTCACTTGGGTTGCTTGACTAGTTTTTTAAAAAGGATTTAAAACACTCTGTGGGCTTAATAAAACATTTCTCACTTTGCTAAATTTCACCTAGGGTATCAACTACCATATATGGCTAATAAAAGCACACATGGAAGTGTTATAAACTCATTGCCATAGTTCATAAAAACATTGGAAATGCAGAGGATAAAGTGACCCTGGGAATCACACAGAACTCCTACTTAGAGGCCTATCTAGGTAAAAATTTGTCTAGCATTACCAGAGATTTTTCATGGCACTCTGTACTCATGTTTAATACTCACTGTGTCTAAAACCCTAATGCTTACTTGGTGCCAGCTGGGCATTAGGAAACCAGCACATAGCACCTCACACAGGACTTTGCCAGGATTGGACACTAGACAGGCGTGTGATGAATTAATACATTTCAGACTTGAGTTGTAAGGCCCTTGTTATCCAGTACACTGCAGTAGAAATTAAATACGTTGGCAAATCAGCCAGGCAGAGCAGAACACGGTATCCTCAAGTCAAAGCTCCCCGCTCCTGTGAGTGCATTCCCATGCACAATTGCACGGGGAGGGCATTATTATGCACCTTGTTTTGATTATGTTTCAGGATTTCCCTGACAGACCGTAACAAGGAATCACCCAGAGTGCAGATATAACAAGGGCTCTCTAAACTCCTGTACCCAGCCAACAGTAAAGATTACGTATGTGTATCAAGCCAGTAATTACATTATTTTCACTGCTGTAAAGCAGGAAATGTAAATCGGGGAGCCAGGGGGAAATATCTTGCCCCACAACCAGCAAGTGAGGTGCCTGCTCGTTTCTAGCCGTGTAAGAAGAATCAGAGAAGCTGGTCTTCAGGTGGTCTTTTGATCCTTTACCCATCCTTCATGCCAATTGCCTCTCTGATTAGTCCTTTCTGTGGTAAATAGATGCCTTTGGGCCAGTTCTTCTAAACATTTCTGTGCCAGTGTTGACATGGATGCTGACAGTGGAATTTGTATCCTGACCCCCCTTTGAAGGAAACATGTACTGCTAAAGAGATTTGCTAGAGTCATGTTCAGCCTAAATTAAATGTGCATCTAACATGCCAGTGGGATGTGCTGTGGTAGTGTATGAAGACGGTCTGCTGCTTCTCCTCCTCCTCTTCTCTCTCCTTTTCTTTCCTTAATTACTTCAATTTGATGAAATGATTCAGGGTACAATTCCATAAGTGCTTGTAGTAGTAAGACTCTTTTCAAATTTTTAAACTGTAGTATTTTTTCTCCTGTAGATCTATCTATTTTCCTGTCTTTACTCACCAACCTTGCTGCCTGATGCTGTCAGGGCATGGGGCAGTGTGGGGCAGTCCTGTCTATACTTCCCCCATGGCCAGGGAGGGCAAGAAGGCAGCAGGGAGCAGGAATGCTGTCAAGTTTAGACTCTTGATAGTCTCTGTAAATGAAAGTCAATGTAAAGTCACGTAGATAATATTCATAAAATGTTAATATATCTCGAGATAACATAACATTTGTATCCCCGTTGGATTAGGTCCTGCCTGTCTCACTTGCTTTTGAGAATTTAGGATTAAAAGTGTGCATAGCTTACTTTGGGTTGCTTCTTGCTAAGTCCCTAAATTCTTCATCACAGGCTTAAGATCCACATTCCAAACTGAATGAAAAGGCAGCTGAAAGACACGGCCTTGAGAAGACAGTCCTCTCAGTTAGTCTTGCCACTTTAGCCATTATTAGTGTAAAGCATTTGCCTTTTCTTTCATTGCCATTTACAGTGAATATAACTAATGCAGAAATCATTCATCAGAGAAAAGAAAATACAAATAATGAAAATGGCCACTTGTCTTAGTTACTTTTCTCTCGTTTTTGAGACAAAATACCTGGTGCCCAAAGTGAAACAAGGGAAGGTTTCTTTCTTACAGTTTTGGAGGTTGCAGTCTATACTCAGCTTGCTCCAAGGCAGGATGGCGTGGCGGGAAAGCCATCCATCACCAATCTCAATGCTAGAAAACAAACCAATCACAAACACTGGATTCAACTGTGTCCGTGATTGCATGAGGCTTGGGGGGGGCACCTAAACATTCATTGCATGAGGCTTGGGGGGAGGGCACCATAACATTCCACCTCTGGTCCCCCTTGTACATCCTTTATACAAAAAGTCCATCTCCAAGAGTTGCCAAAGTCCTAACAGTTTTAGCATTGCTGAAAAGTCTAAGGCTCAAGTCTCCTCCAAGATCTAAGGCAAACTCTCTGCTGCAAGCCCCTTTGAAAACAGAGCTGAACACTTCCAACATACAGTGGCACAAGATAAACATTACCATTCCAAATGTTACAAATGGGGATACAAAGCGTTGGAATCAAAGCAAATCCAAAATCCAGCAGATTAAACATTAAGTCCTGGAGTTCCATGCTCAGCATCTGAAGCAATCTGGCTGCAAGCTCCAAAAGGCTTGAGTAACTCCACCCCCATGGCACTTCCAGGGACTTCAGTTCTCACAGCTTCTCTCTTAAGCCCACTCTGCTCAGTCTTTGGCAGCTTTCACTGGATGTTCCACATTCCTGACTTTTCCAAACTTCTGGGGTCTCCACTGCATCTTTAGTTTCACACTCACAGCTTCATACACTGCCCTCTCAGAGGTACACTGTATGGCCTCCCAGGTCTTCTGAAATTGGGGTGGAAGCTGCCTTAACCTCAGAACTCATGCATCCTCCACTTGCCTAAAGCCAGCACCACATGGATGCTGCCAAGGTCTGCTGCCAGCTGGAGCAGTAGCCAGGCTTTCCTGTCTTTTGACTGTAGGGGTCAAGTGCCAGGATTGCTGAGTTCTCTGAACCTGTTTGGGAGGAACAGCTTCTCTATGCTGCCACCATTCTGGAATCTAGTGTGACCACCACCATTCTGGAACCTCCTGTGGTCTCGGTTGCCACTATGGAACACAGTGCTCTGCGGCTTTCTCCTCAGAGGAAGGTCTTTTTGCAGTTTTGAGGCTTCAAAGGGTAGAGAGCTGCTACCTCCTGTGAAGCCCCCAGGCCATCTTTTTTATTTCTCTGCTTTGTCTCAGCAATCAAGGTTTCAGCTGTATTTTTGCAGTCCACAGCTTTCTGGCCAAAAACTCACAATGTTTTAAGCCATCCTGATGGGCTCTTTGCTCTTGATTCACAACATAAATCTGGCTAAAAGCCTCCAACAATAGCCATGCCACTGCCTCAACATTAGACTGCCTTGAAATTTCTTTTGCCAGAATAATCAGTCTGTTACCCTTATTTCAGTCTCAGGCAAAGTCTCTGGACATGAGCAAAATGTAGACAAATTTTCTGGCAAGCTGTAGCACATATCTGGAGTCCAACAACCAATGCTGTCCTTCCCAGCAGAAACCTCCTGAGCCTGGTCTTTACTGGCAGGCTTTTCTATCAGCCTTCTGGTCTCCTGAGCTCTGAACAGAATCTCCCCTACAGAACAGCCTAAGCTGTTCCAGTACCACTCTTTCAGGCGACATCTCCAAACCTTTCCAGACTCTTCCTAGAAGCCATTCCCAAAGGCTCTGGACCCACATGTCAGGTACATTCATAGCAACGACCCCACTCCTCTGGTACCGAATTCCATGTTACTTTTCTCTCCTTGTTGAGACAAAATACCTGATGCCCAAAGTGAACAAGGGAAGGTTTATTTTTTACAGTTTGGAGGTTTCAGTCTATACTCAGCTGGCTCCCAAGCAGGATGGCATGGCAGGGAAGCCATTCATGGCCATTTCAAACAGCAACCGTGAACAGAGCAAAAGAGAAAAGACACGCCTTCTTCCCATCCTTACACTGTATGCAGGCTTCACCCCCGGAGCAGTTCTCCACAAGTACAGCACTCACATAGCCAATCCCAGCACTAGACAACAAACCAGTCACAAACACTAGATTCAGCTGTGTCCATGATTGCATGAGGCTTGGGGGGACCATCTGAACACAAACCATAACACCACTGTTGAGTCATTGTTGCTGTTTTCATGGAAACAGCCTCAGCATCTTCTTTCCTGGGTGGGATGATAGAGGGAGACACATAACATGGCCATCTGCTTTAGTCTAACTTGCTTTATGTCTTCTTTAAAACTTGAAATACTGTGACATTTTTCTGTGCCTTGTTAACTGTCTCCATTCTCCATCTACCATGTGAGAGACATGCTTGCCTGCCAAATGCCCCATTTGTGGGTGTGTAGAATATTCCAGGGATTGTTCATTAGAGAGAGTCAGGTCATATAGGCTGACCCCCACTGTCATGCGGGAGCAGGTGAGAATCTGTGAAGTCAGGTCACCCAAAACGCTGAGACTCAGCAACCATGCATACAGATGACTGCCTCTCTGGTTTTTCTTAACTAATCCTACAGTTTTAGGAAATGTTTGCTGGCCGTGAATGTTTATACATATTTTCTACTTACAGTTGACATCATAGATTTAGCTGTATCTTATGGATTGACTTCCAGGAAGATGATATTCCATTGATTAAAAATATTGGCGTTATTTTCTACTGGAGTTAGCCTGTACCTAATTTAGGCCACAGCGTCTGATAATGAGAAGGAGTAAGAAAAACGTCTTAGATTCTTGCCTTTTTTTTCTGGCTCCCTTGTACCAAGGTGTATTTCACCCTATAATGAATTGTCAAGCACATGTGTATACTTGTGTGGATACCTATCAACGCTCATGGGCTTTTTTATTGGTACCCTTTCTCAGTGTCCGGGTTTAAGGACAGAAGTAGCCAGTCTCTACTCTATTTCAGTAGTACAACCAGCTCTGACTGAGTATCTGTTTCTTTACATTCTCAGGGGAACTTGTCCCCTGGATATGTAACTTGTTGGCTCGGCTGTATTTTTAAGTTGCCATCTCCTTTGGTCTGAAGCCTTTGAAACCATATTTCATTTCTGCCATAAATAATTTGGTTGGCAGTGAGGGGTCAGGAGACTTATTCTGTCACAGGCATTTAATGATGATAAAACATTAATGATGCCATTTAAGAGCACTTTTGACAAGTAATCCCTCTGCTGAAGACCTTGGCTGCAGGTTAGAATACTGTTAGAACATCCAAATGTTAAACAAACAAATCTTTAGATTGCTATTGAACATGAGCTCAGTCTGTGCCTATTTTTAACTTCTCAGGGGTCTCAGGAGTAACTATTGCATGGCCTATTTTTATTTTTGTATTTTTAGCCTTCATATTGTTAATATTGTAAATTGGATGACAATTCTTTGTCTAGTTATTTCAAGATTTCTGCAAGGAGTTATTTATAAGGGACTGTTTTCTTTAAGAAATAAACTCAGCCATTCTTACACCTTCTAATTGTCTCTTTGTCTTGGCTAGATCTATTCTGTGAACAAGAAAAATCCAAATTGGATTATGGAAGGAGGCCAAATACAGGGGCAAAAGATGGCAGTAGAAATTTCAAAATCAGGGCACTTGTGAAGCACATTGTGATTGTAAAAGGAAGGAAAGACTCTAAAATAGATTTGTTCTGCCTTTTTTTGTTGTTGTTCCCTTAAAAGATGTGCTAACTCGTTTTGAAGGTTTGTCCCAGGCAACATAGCTGATCTCAACTGCAGGAGGCCACTTGCCAGACCTGCACCTCTTCCCAGTGGCTTTTATTGACCAGACAGGATACAGATCTGAGAGGAGAAAGCGGTGGAGAAGGGTAAATGCAGGAGCTTGGGTGGTCCATTTGGCTAGCAGCCCTGCATCTGGTTTCCCAGGAGCCCAGGCTCCTGTTGCATGAGAGCTTAAGTGTTCTTAGATATTGCTGTTGCTAGAAGCGGTGTTTATTACTTCTCAAGTGCCAGACACTAGGACCCACCTTAGATCCCATTTTGTTTTGTTGTTTGTCTTTACTGCTGAATTGAACTTGAGCCCTTGTATAGGGTAAGCACGCACTCTACCACTGAGTTACACATCCAGGCCTTTCCATAAGACAGTAAGGACTGCAAAGGCTTCTCACCGTAATCATAATGAATTGTGTTTGTTTGCTTGTTATTTGAACTACTATGCAGTTCAGGCTGGTCTTGAACTCACTATGTAGCCTAGACTGGAACTCAATAGCAATCTTCCAGCCTCAGCCTCTCAAGTGCTGGGATTATGGGCATGTGCCACCATGCCCAGAAGATCATAATGCATATAAATGTAAAAGCTTGGCATAGGGGCTGACACAAATAAGCAAATGAGCACCTTTTTTTCTAAGAGTATTAGGGTTAAATTGGAGCACCTTCTGATAACAACCCAATCAGATAGAACAACTGTCAACTCTACTTTGCTAATGAAAACACTGACTTAGGGAAAAAGGTCACCCACCTAGTAAGTGCCTGAGTTTGTGCTCAAACCCAGTTTGGTCTTAAAATGTAACTTACATTTAAAGGCACCAGTGATGTTGGTGGTCAGTGCCATTTGTGTAATGAGTACTTGCTGCTTGCAGCTACTTGGTGGTGATTCTCATTAAATCTTTACGATGTCAGACCTTTATGACTTCTCTGTGACCACACTACTTCCCAAAGGTGGGGTCAAGTTTTTCATTCAGTTCTTGCCCCCCTCCCCCTTTGCGTTGCTGTAGTAGTGATTTTAGTCCTGAAGACAGAGGAACTAAAGGGTGAAGTATTTGTTTTTCAGATGTGAGGTTCTGAACTTTGAGCTGGAGTTCAGTCCTGATTTTGCCCATGCATTCTCCCTGCAACCTTGTCCCACCACAGTAACAGATGGATGGTTAGAGCAGCCTTATACCGTCTCTCACAGCAGGCAGCTCATGTATTCTGATCTGTGGGGCTTTGTATTTTTTTTTCTGGACTTGGTTGGACCCAGGGCCTTACACATGTCAAGCACGTACTCTGCAGTTGATGTGTATCCCACACCCTGTCTACATTATTAATCTCTGTGACTTCTATTTTCTTACTTATAATATTGGAATGATAATATTGTTGTCTGGGGTAATTATAAGAAATGGAGTGTTCATTAGACACATCAGAACCATGGCATCTATTTCCATTATTGTCATTCATAGGCCTAACACTTGTGTGACTGTTGAGGTCTTACAGACCTTACATACCCAACACAAGCTCCTAAAATTGTTTAGCATTCTTGTATATTTCACAGACTAGTTTTCCATTAAACCTCCACCAGGGGCTTTGAATCTAATGTTGGTATATTTTGTTAATTGTTTTTCTTTTGGATACAAGATGGATTCGATGTTTAGAAATGTAGGTGTTCCCTAGATTTCTTTCTCTGTCTTCTTCTGCCCCTGTTTTGTCTTGTTTGAAGCAGATTTCTCAGTGGGCTTCAGAGACCCCTTCTTACCAGCTCTAGTGCTGCAGGGTTTGATCACAACCCAGTGCAGATCTTTCTACTTGAAATGCAGTACAAGGAGAGATGAGATTCTCAGCTACACTACTTCCCCTGAAATCAGACCTAACTGCAAAAAAAGCCCTAGCGTGAGTTTTCAGGATGTTCATAATATAAGCCCTACTTCAGAATTAAACCTCAATTTAGGCTGCCAGCCAGATGGAAGCATTTCGTATATCCATTACAACACAATGAATATGTTATTTATCAAATAATATTAATAGATAAATAAATGTAAATGAATAATATTATTGACATTAGCACTAAAAATAAGTGATAATATAAATTATAATTTAAATGTTATAGTTTAGATACCCAGCTGGTTGTCTTTGGACAAGAGGTAAACGTCTATGTAAACCAATGAACTCAGCACTTTTTGCTGAATGACTACTCCAAGTGCAGACACAGCATGTGAATAGCACATGCCTTGATAATGGACGTGGTTGTGTCTAATATGAATCTTACTAATGCAGTATGTCATGGGTATAACAGATACATTTAATGCACTCGTGTGAAATAAACATTTTCTGAATTTTAGTGCCTGCAATTTTTCAGTGCCTTTATGTGGACCATCGTTTTTTTTTCTTTTGAGACAAAGCCTTGCTCCGTAGTCTAGACTGGCTTCGAACTCAAGGCAGTCCTCCTGCCTCAGCCTCCCAAGTGCTGGGATTCCAGGTGTGTGCCACCATATCAGACTGGACCATCATTCTTAACTGTCACCATTTTTGTTGCCACTCTCGTCTCATAACTCTTCAATTAACATTTGACTTCATGGAAACTCTGTGAAGCCCAGCCTGCAAGCTGGTGTGAATGGGTGAAGAATCCATGGGATGGAATCACTGCCAGCTGTATTGCCGATAAACCGTGAGTAGGCTGCATGGACAAGGGGGTGCTCATTTAAGGAGCGCTCTGTGGCTGGATACGAGCGATCGGAGCCGATGGTTCTACAGGACATGGAGTCACAAGAAATTCAGAGTGGAATTCAGGGTTCAGAGAGTTTTGACAATGTTCCAGAAGATGATGACATGACTGTATTTGAATAAATGTATATTTTTATACATGAATAAAGTAGGGTTTTATGCATAAATCAATATAGATTGTTATACATGAAAAAATGAGATATTCTCTGAAAATAAACCTTGCTGCATCTTTTGGAGCAAAAATTAACAGAAGACCTGGTGTATCTTGAGTTCGTCTGCTGTGGTTTTCTCGGAAGTAAAGTAGAAGCCGCCCACGGGTGTGCAGAGGGATGGCAGGCTGCAGGTGGCTGCTGGGAAGGCTGCAGGTGGAAGGCAAGGGCTGGTTTCCCCACAGCCACAACTTCTCTTGGCATTTGTTTACAGGTTCGCTCACCTCTAAGCCTGGGTTAATTCATTCTTAGACTTTGGTTCCTGCCTGGGGAATTAGGAAAGGAGAAGTTGCCACATCTTTAAGGCTTTTTGGTAACCTCCTATAGTAAAGGAAGCTGGAGAGGCTCTGGGGAGGAGCCTAGCCAGCTTGCCTGCCAACAGAACACATGGCTGCACTACTAGTGTGCAGTCCTATGTGATGAAGCATCCTGGACATGAGTGGCTTAAATGCATACCCGTCCAGTTTCTGTAGGCTAGGAATCTGAGAGGTCCTCATCGGCGGCTCTGGGCCAGGGTCTGTTGTGAGTTGGCAGTAGACCTGTCTGCCTGGGCTGCTGTGGTCTGAAGACTTGATGGGGACTAGGTGATGTATTCCAGCTGTCTCGTGTGTAGGGTTTGTTAGTTCCTACTCATTGTTCGCAGGAGGCCACGTGTATTTCTACAGAGCGTTGCTAGAGTGACCTCAGGACATGGCCACCTGCTTAAGTTGGAAACCATAATGTCTTTAGCACCTAACTTTAGGAGGCGTACCCCATCACTTCTGCAGTACCAAGTCAACCCTCTTTCCTCTATGTCAGGACTACTTTGGAGCACGAATCCTTAGAAGTAAGACTCACTGGGTGGGATGAGTATGTTTGTGATCCCAGCTACTTGGGAGGCTAAAGCAGGAGCATTGCAAGTTCAAGGTCAGCCTTGATAACTTAGTAAAAGCCTGTCTCAAAAATTTAGGGAAAAAAATAAAGTGAGGGTTGTGAATGTGGCTCAACGTTTGTCTTGCATGCTCAAAACCCTGGGTTCAGTCCCTACTAAAGTACTGCAAAAAGAAAAAAGGGCTTGTGGGTATCACTGTACATTTGATGTCCACTTGTACCATGCTGTCCCATGGCGAGTTGCTTGCTTTCCAGTAGTCTGTTTGTTCCTAGCCCTGCTTTCACCTGTTACCTTGTTACTAGAGTAATATGGTTTGATTAAATATTATGTAAACCAATGAAACATAAGTGAGGAAAAGAGCTGTCATTTCCTTGAAAACTCATTTGAATCCACCAGAAAGACTTGATAAAGATTGCTTAAAAATTGCTGTTAAATTAGGTGTAGGTGAGAACTGTAAAATATAAAAAGGGGTCATAAAAGATCTAAAGCACTTAAATTGATTTGCAGGTATTTTTACATTATCACTCCATTTCAAATAAACCCAAATTGGAAATAATAGCCTCTATTATCAATAATTATCAATAATTATCAATAATAGCCTCTAAATTATGACTATCAAGAAAGAGCCTATAAAATCCCCAACAGGGAACTTAATATTCAAAAAAATTTGTCAATTTACTGTAAAAGATGCATGAAGAATGAACACTGTGTGTCCTTAAAGTTAAATGCCTCAAATAGCGATGGAAAATCTTCTGTGGCTGCTTGCTCTGTGCAACTCTTGATTAATCCATGATGTGCTGACATCTCAGAGGTGTTGGGAAGAGGACTTTGTATGACTGAGAGGTTCCTTGGGGTCTTTCTTACCTATATGTTATTATGAAAGAAAGTTTACCATTTCTCTTAAGGGTCACGTGAGTTGAGATTTTAATGCTTTCCAATACTGTGCCATATTTGACCAATTCTAAGGTGCATAGTTTTATACACTTTTAACATTTCAGAAATTAAAATGCATTCAACAGTCAGTGGCATTTTGTAATTTAGTTGGCGGTACTTTTTTTTTTAAACCTTATCCATACATTGTAAATGTTGCCTTAGATTTGATGAAATGTAGCCACAAGCCACAAGTTTGTTAAGAGTTGAATCAGCTTTGCTAACATTTGGCCGAGTTTGTCTCAATTTATTAGTAAAGTTTTATAAGGCTGTGGCTGTTTTAAAAATGAGAAATTTCTGTTGTTTTCTTTAAATGAAAGTAGTAAATGTGGCATCTGTGTGTTTTAGTTTTGTCAAGTATAAAATGAGAGAATATGCAAATTATTTCTGAAGTCTTTTTACACTAAACATCCTAAGACACTGAATCTTTTCTAAGGAAACCAGATTTAATTTAATAATTTAATTTAGTTTAATTTATTCAGTATGGGAGTGGCCTCAGATGTCTTTTACAGTGGAATAAAATAGAATGAAATACACCAACTCTCTTTAACAAATAGTATCCCCATTTAAGTTATGGCTAGATAGAAAACAAGTCAGGGTGTTCCATTATACTGTGGTTTGACTATAGATATCAGTAATTTTAGATTTTAAAAAGCTAGAACCATTTTAAACATTTTCACTGCAAAGAAATGTACTGTGTTTTAGGGGACAGATGTGTTCATCTTGATTTGAACGTTACATTCAATGTGTATACATGTATCAAAATATTTCATGGTGCCAATCAATATGTACCATAATTATTACATTTCAATACAAAAAATAAATTTTTAAAAGAAAACGATGAATATATGCACTCTCTTACATAAACAGCGAGTGCCTATTAATAGTGGGCCAGGGAGTGTAAATTCCCCAAATTTGTCTTTCAGGGGTTTTTGGACTCAGATTAAATGCATCCTTCTTCATTTGGAATTTTCTGTCTAGTAGATTTTTTTCTTTGGGAAGGCACCTAATGTAGAACTTTTTAAATTCCGAGCTTACCCTTCCGATTGTCCCTGCAGCCACACACCGTGGCTGGTGTCATCACCCAGGTCCTGCTGGAATTCTTCCTTCTGTGTACGCCCTGCACGGACTCTGGCCGGAGGCCAGTGCTGATGGTAGGGAAGGAACTAGGAACTGTGTGGACGTGGGAGTGAAGGGAAGCACTCCACACACACTCCCCACACATCGTCAGACATCCCTTCCCAAAGCTCTGCCAAGTGGGAAGAATTAATAGTGGGGAAAAGGAATCATTGTTATGTCCTCCAAGTTTCCTAGTTGTGTTTGAAGACCTTTGAAAGCTTTTTCTATGTAAGAAGTACAGCGTTTGATGAAAACCTTAAGTGTTTGCTAAAGAACTGGAGAAAGCATCAGTTTTAACACTCAAATTCCTTCAGCAGCTTGATTTTGTATTTTCTTTTCATATCTGCTGTCCTGGTTTTGATTTACTAAGGGAAGGGTGTATAAGGACGAACACTTCCAAAACGTGGACTTTATTTGTATGGATGCAAAAACTGGTTTCCATGGATCACTTCCTGACATGCTCAGATCAGCTAATTCAGTGGTTCCTGCCAGAACTAATCTCTGAGGCAGACGTCTTCCTCCCTGACTTCTCCATACAGGGAGACCTTGTGGGTGCCGTAGCAGGAAACCCCCCTCACTGGCTAACCTCAGCATGTGCCTTTGCATGAAATGGGTTCACTTGGTGAGTTCTTTTTTGCCTTCACAGTGTTGTTCCTTTCATATGTCCCTTTATGTTTCAACCCCTGGCATATTGTGTTTTGTTTCTGTATGTAGAAGCAGTTCTGATTTACGCCATTGCTATGCAATTTATCACAGAGGGATAGCTCCTTTAAAAAATTAGACTTTTCCTTGCAGTTGTAGCCCCTCCTCCTTATTTCAAGATAAGTGATGGTGTATATTTTTCTTCATACCATCCTAATGCATGTTTTAAATTTTAAAGAGACAAATTTAATGGAAATAATGTGTCAGTTTCACTGAAGAGGCAGAAAACCAACTCTGATATCTTCCAGGTAATCCCCAATGTATGCCTTAAAACAGTATTTTTACTGTCACCTGGAAAGACATTGTTTTATACTACATATGTGGTATTTTTCTAAACAAAAAGCTTTGGAGTTAGATTAGTTTTACTTTTGCATCACACAGCAGCCACATGGACATGGAAAAGTATTGTGGCCTCTGGGCCTCCATGTTCTGCTTTGTCAAAAGGAAATAATGATCTCTACTTTGTTGGGGTTTGGGGAAGACTAAAAGGGGAAAGTAAGTCATGGTATGGCACCATTACAATACTAGAATATTAGTGATAAGGAATACAAGAGACAAACATTTGCACTACAGCACAAAGGAAGAAAGTTAAAGCAGAAATAAATTTGAAATGTTTAAAGTGGTATGTGGATAAGTATTTTCATATTGGTAATTGCTGTTTTGGAAACACAATATTGAAGAATCAGTAAATCACCTGCAAATGTCTTTTGACTTTTCCAATAGGTTTGTTTAAATATCGATTGGAAATTGAGATAAAAACCGTTTCTTCCTTGTGACCCAAGATAAGAAGAGTGGGTAGGAAAAGTAAGCAGTTATTCACTCCTAGGCTCTGGGATACAATTTGTTTTTTATAGGACTAAGTGACATGAAAAAGTCTTCCTGGAAATTTTCCTCAAATGCTTCTTCAGAAATGGATGTTCTCAAAGAGAATATGTTTGTGAATTCACTAAAGAAAATGAATTGAAGAATGTTGTTTTCATTGTTGCGTGGCATTTTTTGAGTCCATCTGTTGTACAGAGGGTTTGAGCCTTGCGTGTAATTTGCTTCTTCCTGGTGCCTTGAGAGAAACCCTATGCAGCAGACCCTTGTTACTGGCGAGCAAAGTCATTTAAGTCTGATTTAGTGTTTTGGCCTGAGAAGGTTGTCCTCAATTTCTGTCCTTTGTGTTAGAGCAAATATTTCCATTTGTGAGTTCATAGCCCACTGTAGTGGAAATAAATGCTTTTAGGTCATGGATGAGCTTTTATACCTAGTGATATAATCCATTCGTTGAGTTAGTGGTTATCCATACAGATCCCCAGGCCCTGCCTCTGACAGTTCTAAGTAGATCTGTATGGAATATTAAGCATTGCTTTTAAAAAGCATCTCAGTTGAAAATCAACTATCAAGGCAGGCAGGGAAACCCTTCCATGTATAGCTAACCCGTTTGAAGTCTTGGCTAAAACCCATATGTTCTTGGAAGTGAAACTGGCTGAGAATGCTCGAGGAGGAAATAGATTCTATCATCTGTTTTGATTACACGCTGTTTGTTGATGGTCTGTCAACTCTCTTTGTAGTACCATTGCCTGTTTTTTCTTAGAAAATGATTCGACTTGCAACCAACAGTCATAAGGTTCCAGAGGAGAAACCAACAATGTGTCTGTCACCCGTGAAGAATAAATGTCAACACATTAAAAATGGAAACTTTGAAGCACAGATGGAGGCGCTTTCTCCCCAGGCTGGGCACTTACGGTATCTCCTCTAGCAATGAGGAAGCCCAAGAAGAATGCCAGCAACACTCCAAGGATGAGAAAGCCTGCTTCTCCTGGCTTCTGAGCCTGCAGAATGGTGGCAGCAGAGCTGGCGGGCTGGGAGACTCGGATCTGTTGCTGTCTTGCTGCTGTTCATTGACTCTTGGTGGAAAGCAGTGTGGTACCCACATCCCTATTGAAGCCACATTGCATACTGGAATTAATAGTGGAGGAGACTCTGGTATGGGACTTGTCTGCATTGATACAGCCTTTTAATTACCGTCCAGTTTTAAGGCTCACATTGCATATGTCAACTCCCTACCAAAAGCAAATTTAGCGAAGTGATTGAGTTACTGAAGGAAAGCCTTGCCAGTATTAAAGCTGTAGCGAGTAATTCTCTTTCTCAGGGTTTCTCAGGGCTACATTTTGCTGATCACAAAGCTGGGGAAGCACCATGGTGGGACCCGGCCTGGTGGATCCTGAGCTGCACCTGTTTGGTGTGACTGTGCTAGCCCAGAGGCAGGACAGCCTGCACGGGGCAGGAGGGCTGGGGGCGGTCTGAGCGGAGTGAGCATGGAACCTGGAGTATTTCTCTTCTGTTGCCTTAACCGCATACCGGAGTTTGGGAGTGCAGTGCAGTGGGGTGAACCTGGCTCCTGAACTCAGAGCAGGCACCTTCCGCTGCCCATCAGGCTTACAGGACTCGAGGCTGGTCTGGCTGAGGGCTGCACCGTGGAGCTCAGGTTGCAGATGTTTGCGGCTGTCCGCTGGGCAGGCACACAGGGTGCTGGGAGGGTGGCACAAGGGCTTTCATCTGATCCAGCAGGGCCCTGCCACGGCTTCTGCAGTGCTGGGTCCTGTAAACCAGTCTTTGAAGGCTGTGGTAGAGAATCTGGAAGTGCTGGAAGGGAGGAAAACCAGACACATCGTCCCTGGCCCATTGGTGGAGGCCCTCCGGCCAAGGCACTGTGCGTAAGGTGCCAGGGTACCTAGGGGTGAGATGTGACCAGGGCACAGCTGCTTCCCAGCAGTCAGAGTGTGGCTCCCCAGTTCAGGCTTCCAGGTAGGTGAAGAGCAGTACAGGGAGAGCAGAAAGAATCCGGAAGGAGGGGCGGAGAGTGTGCCTAGAGAAAGAGACCGGGCCATGCAAGGATTTTGTTCTTTGGGAACTTAGGCTAGAGGTGACATGGTGAAGTTTCTTCTTTAAAATCTCGGTCTGTAGTGAGTAGTATGAATTACAGGGAGGGAGCCAGCTTAAAAGCTGCTAGCTCTCCAGGTGTAAGGTTGTTGCGACCGAGGATCATGGCAATAGAAATAGCAGTGAGTGGGTCGCAAAATGCATTTAGCAGAAAAGCTGGGCAGGACGTAGACATGAGTGAATGTGTTGTCCAAGACATCTGCAGGTGACATTCACAGATAAAGGAACCCTTTAAAAGCTTTGAAAGTGTGTGACAGAGTGGTCCAGAAGCAACAGCCAACAGTGTGTACAGGGAATCCATGCGTCAGGACATTCAAGTGCGAAGCCTGCAGGGAAGGCTTTGCCCAGGAAGCCTCGCGGCCACCCAGCCTCTGCAAAGCACACTGCATCCTCAAACCTTGAGGACAGGTTTTGGGTTTTGGTTTTAAATTATGTGTGAGTAGCAAATATCTGACAAAGCTTGATGGGGAGATTTTGGGGTATCTCTTTTGGTAATCCTTATATTTTAAAGCAAGTTGATGAAATTTTTAAAATCTCAGTTTTTGGCTTGTTAGTTTTTGGTAATATTAGGCTCCAGTGGGGGCCTCCTGCGTAGTAGACAGGATTGATGTACTGTAGCCCTTGTACATTGTCCTCTAGTTCTTGTCTATTGTACTAATGAACTATAGCCCTCATTGTTTTACTTTTTACTTTTAAAGTTTTGAAACAAGGTCTCACTGAGTTCTCCAGGTGAGCCTCCAACTTGCAGTCTTCCTGTCTCAGCCTCTCACGTGGCTGGGAATACAGGTGTGCGTCACTGTGGCTGACAAGCGCATATAATTTTTAACAAAATGCCACCTCCACTCCCTTAACTAAGTCTGTGTACCCTAATGTTGACATTTTATGTAAATAAAGAATCATGATCAGAACCAGGAAATTAACATGGACACAATAGTAGTAACTAAGCCATGGATAATTGGGTTTCACCTTTTTTCTTTTTAACTGTCCTTTTTTGGGGAGTAAGGAATCCAACCCCATAGCCATGCAGCGGATCTTCCTTCCGTGCTGTGCGTATGGCCGGTGGCCTTTGCAGCTGGTTAAGAGTTCTGGGTGTCCTTGTCCCGCTGCTATTGCCCTTCCCTACCCCCTAGGAGGGCTTTGAGGTTCCTGCCACCCCACCCTACCCCAGCCCCTGCTGGATCCAGGCTCTGGCTTCCTGAATGTCAGCACTGACCTAGCCTCTGTCACTTTGCTTTTTTTTTTTTTTTTTTTAACCAAAATGGGTCCCATTTCTCTGAATCTGGGGACACAGAATCATGTTTACTTTGTTTTTCTTCATACCACTATTCTGTTTCCTAGAACTTCACAAGTGCCCTGTGCCAGACCCTGGGACACAGCTTCTCAGTACAAAGCCATCGCCCCTGAGGGGTGGACATTACTTACTGCACAGTGAATTTACTGTGTTTTATTTTATTTTTTACTTTAAAGAGATTAAAAGAAACAAAACAATAAAAATGAAATGAAGCAATAGAAGCTATACAGGATTTCAAAACAAGCTGATAGGAAATTAACAATGGTCACTATACTGCATATTATTATCTTCAAAATATTTGCTCAGATGACAAGATATGAGCAGGTGAAACAGGTCAAACAGTATAAGCAATCACAGTTTTTTTTGCATGAACTAATAGAATCAGTAGTACAATTATCTTAGTTATCTCATATATATATGTGTGTGTGTGTGTGTGTGTGTGTGTATATATATATATATATGTATGTATTTTTTCCTGCTTCCTTCTTTTCTCCTTTCCCCCATCCCAGTTGTTGTTTCCTTTTGAACAGTTTCTTTCCCGTTCACAGTATCTGTTGTACCTCTTGGATCTTATTTTCACTTTTATTTTCTTACACTAGGGAGATAATATGATGTTTACACAGGTGAGTCTAATTTATTTCACTTAGGAGTGTTGTCTCTAGTTGCATCCATTTACCTATGAAAGCATCAAGTTTATGCATCTTTATAGCTGAGTAGTACTCCATTGTATAAAAATGCTACATCTTTTTTATTGATTCCTCAGTTGATGACCATTGGGGTTGCTTCTAAGATGTAGCTATTATACACTGTGCTGCTATAAACTTAGGTGCACATATATTGCTGTGGTATGATGTTTCTAATTCTTTTGGGAAAATACTGAGAAGGGAAATAGCTGGATTGAATGGGATCTCCAATCCTAGTTTTTTGAGGAATCTCCACACTGATTGCCCAGTCTACACTCCAACAGTAGGGAAGAGTTCCTTTTTCCATACAGCCCCACCCCACCAGCATTTGTTACTGGTTGATTTCTTGATGTTAGCCATTCTTTCTGGAGTAAGGTAGAATCTTAGTGTGGTCTTAATTTGCATCTCTTGAATGACCAGTGACACTGAATATTTTTTCATACATTTGTTTGCCATTTGTATTTCTTCATCTGAGAAGTGTATATTCATCTCAGGTGCCCACTTTTGGATTGAGTCTTTGAATTTTGGGGGCCTGGTTTTTTTTTTTTTACATTGTTTATATGTTCTACGTAGACGTTCTTTGTCTGAGGGACCATTGGCTAAGTTTTTTTTCTCAATTTGTGGGTTTTCTTTTCACTTTGTTGGTGATTTCTTTTGACAAGCAAAAACTTTTTAATAAGATGAGATCCTAGTTATTGATTCTGTGAAGTATTTCCCCTTGCTGTGTTTTATGCATAAAGATTACCAAATAAACATAAAGGGTCTTAACACACATACAGTACATCTGGGGCATTAAATTATGATTGGAAAGTAGGAGTTGGTTAGATAGGAAAAAAACCAAAAAGCACATTGGTAAGAAAGGAAAGGACTGAAAAACAGCACTGTAGACCAAATGATTTGCTGGTATGATCTCATTTAACTTTACAATTAAATGAGAAAGTACTCATTTTCAAGGAAATGTATTAAGAAAAGTATTCGTATTTTCTCCATTAAAGAATATAAATAAAACTGAAAATTAGCAAAATTGTGTTCCTTGACTAAGGTCACAGAACACATGAGTGTGGACTGGGGATATGCACCCAGCACAGCCCTTTAAATATTGTTCATCCCTGTCCATTTCATCTTATTCATACTAAACACCACTTTGAAACCCAATAGAAAAAAATATGCCTGAGACCAAGGTGGTCTTTTCTGGGCTTACTCATTTACTTGTATTTTCTGCTGCACTGCCACGACAAGGGGTGACTGCTTTACACATCTGTAGTGCCTGTGTTACATTCTTCCGATGGGCCCAAACACACCACCTGTGTGAAGGCCGGACCTATTGCTAGTCTGCTGTTGCCTCCCCATTGTCTGGAACAATGCAACAAATAGGAAAGTGCTCAGAAATTATACATTGCATGAAGAAAAGGGAAAGGAGGAATATTTTAAGAAAAAAAATGTCACAGCCAAGCTGGATGATTCTGATTGATGTTGAGCCCAGAATGTAAACAGTTTGAAAAGTAAATAAACACCAGTGATCAAAATACAGGAAAAGATTCATACCTACCACAGAGCAAATGAATGTGGAGTGGCTAATTGAGTTTGATGTAGACTTTTGCCTCTAGCTGCTCAACTCCAAATGTATGACTTAATATTATTATACCATAAGCACAGCTGATAGATTAGATCAGAGTTAACTTTTCTGTCCTTCTTGAGCAGGGAAGGGAGGAGGGAAAGAAGGAAGGAAGGCAGGCAGACAGGTGGACAGGCAGGCGAAAAAGGAAGGATGCATTTTTTTTTCTTTCTCAATATCAAAACTAGCTCTGTATATTTTTAAAGTTTTACTTTATTAGTATGTTTTTGTTATACATGAAGTTTACATTCATCTTAGGGAGTAAGTACATGACATATACATATATACATAATACATCTTTCTGTTTCATTCCCCACCTCTCCGTGATATAGGGGAATGAAACTCCCAACCTACTATGTCCAGTGCGAGTTCCTGTTCTCTAAAATTGAAGAATGAATTTTAGAAACAATGGAGATTAAGAGCAGAATATATTTATTGAGAGAAAGAAAGCTTCTGTCTGAAGAGAGACAGAAGGGGTCCTGAGCAGGTTGCCAAGGACTCTCTTTTCCAGGGACTTTAGTAGAATAAAATCATGGGGGAAGATGGGTTCAAGGTTGGGAAAACTACGAACTCACAAGGCAGATGGGCATAAGGTGGGACAGAACTATGGTTAGCCAATATGTTTAATAGTTCAGGTAAAATTGATTCAATTGGGGACAAATGGAGAAGCGAGTGGCGAGTGGCGGCGTAGAAAGTGGGCATTCTTAGAGACGGGAGAGACCAGTGATTGATTCTTCCATAGGGGGCTAGAATGGTGACTGCTGACTTACTCAGGGTGATAGGGAGCTATTTAGAATATCAGTCCTTAGGATATGGATGCATTTGTTTGATCTTTTGTCTTGAAGTCTGGCCCACAGCAGGAGGTGTCTGTCACCCCTATAGTTGCAAGGTATCTGGGCTTTTGCACTGGCTCCTTCTAGGACCTCGCCCTGTCTGACTGCCTATAATATTTCTAACTAACTCAGCTGCCTGCAACATCTTCACCCACCTCAACCCTCCCTCCTTCATGCATCCATTTCCCTACAAATGTCTCAAACTTCTTATTCTTTATTGTAGAGTAGTATTCCTTACTTTTGCACCAACAGTATAGGTTTCCTTTTCTACCACAGCTACTCCAGCACTTGATTTCTTGATGATTGCAGTTCTTTCTGTTGTAAGATGAAATCTTAGTGTTTTTTTAATTTGCATTTCTCTAATGGCCAGAGATGTTGAACATTTTTTCATATATTTATTTACCATTTGTACTTCTGAGAAGTGTATATTCATTTCACTAGCCCATTTTTTAATTAGGTCTTTTATTTTATTTAGAGGAGTCTTAACTTTTTGAGTTCTTTATATATTCTAGATATTAGTTTAGATTTTCTCCAAGGAACAGTTGACATTTTTTTCCCCAGCTATTTCTGTTGGGGTTGTCAGCTGAACCTCCATAGATGTCACTGTGTACATTTTGGGGGTCAGCAAAAATTTCCAAGTTGTATGAGGATATATTTCGCTCTCCTGAAGAATGTTTACATGCTGCCTGTGAATCAGATCTAAAGTACTTACTATGTTGCACAAAGCTGTGACTGTCACGGGCTGAGTCTGAGTGCCTTTGAGGCTGAAATGAGGAACTTAATCTTCTGTTTAGAATAAGGGAGTTGATTCACTGAGTCCCACCATGGAAGACAATTTTCAGTGTGGAAAAAGAATCACTAGAAGGATGTATTGGAGGAAGATACAGGATGCCCCCAGGAGCAGAGTGGAGGTGCTCACCAAAATGAGGCTCTGTACAGCTGAGGTGGGACACACATTTGAAGGCCATGTGCATCATGGGTGGTCACAGACTGACTTGCAGGCTCACTGCTGGGTTATAGGGCAGGCTGTCCACACAGGCTGGAGGTGGAGATATGCCTTGGACAAGCTGTCTTCTGCATCTGGACTTAGCTGCTTTCTGGGCTAGAAGAAAAGGGCAGTTCACTGCTGAAAAGGAAATGGCAGACACATTTACAGGTTTTCTGTTCTGGGAGAAGGGAAAAAAATAAATACACCGGGTTAGTGTTCTAAAGCACACTTTTTCTTTAAAAATACAATTTCAGACTCTCAATTTCTTGCTCTCTTTTCTACCTAGTTTTATTTCTCCTCTCCAACCTCAGCTGCATCTCATGACCCTGTCCAAGGCTCGGCCCTGCATGGGGCTAGGGCCACTGCTTGCCCTCTGTGGCAGGCCTGAGTGAAGAGGGCGCTGAATTTCATTTTCCAAACCACCCGCAGGCAGGTGGAAGTGTCAGTTTTTGCAGCCCTTTCCCAAAGACATCATTCAGAGGATCAAGGCCCAAGAAGCAGCAGCAGGGCCCACAGGAAACCCATTTGAACAGACAGGAGTAGGAGTAGATGAAGGGGCGACAGCACCACCAACCCTGCTTTCTTAGCTCCAGTGGTCCCAAGAAAACCTCCCCCTGCCCCGGGGCAGATAGGCGGGGCTGCCTCACTCAGAGCTTGCAGGGAGGGAAGACCCTGCTGGCTGCCTCAAAGAACCAGCCGGTCTCTCACCCATGTTAAATGCAGGCTTCTGGGTGTGGGTTCAAGTGTCTCTTTATCTAAACCATACTTCTAAGAGCGTCCTCAAGTGGCTTTTTGTTTGCCTTTGCTTTCACTCTGCCCACATCTCCAACCCCGCCAGGCTTATGATCTTGGTGTCCTTAGATGCTAATGCCAGGGAGAGGGACAATGGGAAACACGGACACACGCTGGGTCCCCTTACCTGAGCAGGCCTCTCGCTCAGAGGGCAGGCCTTCAGGGTTTTCATTGCAGCTTTCAGCCTGACACTGAGGCCTGAGAACCTCTCTGCAGGCAGGAGCTGAGCGCCAAGCGCTGCCCTCGCTCCGCCCCACAATCCCTGACCCTGGCGATTCCTCCCCTGGCGATTCCTCTGAACCAGAGCCCACCTCACTCTAAAGAACACCTCTTTGCCCCACCCTGGCGGAGCTGCCAGCCTGCACACTGCTCTCTGCCTTAGCAGAGGAAGGCTGATCCCCGGGGAAGTCATACCAGCCTGCTTTGAGGAACCCCTCATGCCCCAGCCTTGCTTGGTGACAGCTTTTAAAGGAGTGAAGGTTTTCTCTAGCTAATGCTTGCCACACTCCCGAGGGAAGAAGCCTGCTGGGAGCCTCCGGTGAACTTTGCCATCCTCCACCTCACTAATTCACATGGAGAAAGGAATCGCTTGACTCGTATGTGAAGTCTGTCAGATTACTGGTATTTGGCTGCTTTCTTGAGAAAGAGGTGATCTATTCCACATGTGCTGAAGTGAATACACCTGGCCAATGGCAACTGAGACTGATAGTCCTCCATGTGCGCCCCCTGCACCGTGCCATGGCTGCCCAAACTGGAGCTGAACTATATAAACCAAAAGGAAGAGCTGGCCACAGGTAACCTGCAAAGGGTGCTTCTGTGGCCTGCCGTGGTGGTGCATGCCTGTAATACCAGCATTTGGGAGGCCGAGGCAGGAGGATTGCTGCTGGGCTATGAAGTGAGTTCAAGGCAAGCCTGTACTACTTGGCAAGACTCTGTCACAAAAAACCACACCAAAACAAAAAGAGTGCTTCTGCAGTCTTTTTGTTGGCCTAGGAAGTCCAGTGTTTGGTTTTATTCTTGCCCGTGAGTTGGTAAAAATAACTTCACCGAGGGAGTTTGGTATTTTGTTGGCATTAAAAGTTGACAAAAGGTAGTAGCTCCGGGAGACCAAGAGACACAACCTTGAACTTGTTCCAACCTGGCCCTCAACTCTGATGCCTTTCACTCCCATGCAGTCCTAAAATGGGTGAACAGTTTCCCTTTCAAAACTCAGGAAAAGGCTCAGACAAGTTAAGTAACTGTCAAGTCCCTGCAAAACAGCCTGTAGAAGAGAACTGTGGCTCACAGAAGCCGATAAAATGGCAGGTGGCACCGAGGCGTTACTACTCAGGGTGAAATGACCGGAGGCCCAGCTTGGGCCCAGCCTTACTGCAAAGCAAGCCCGGTGGGCAGCATCTCCAGGTCCAGCTCCAAATTGCAGCGCCTCGCTGCCCCAGACCCACCGGGTTAGGATCACGTGACCCTACTGGGTGGGGACTCTTCAGACAGCCCACCCCACCCTGCCTGCTGGCGGGCGTGCACCTCGGTCAGGGCAGCCGGGTGTGGGGGCGACAGCCTGCCCTGCCCTGCCCTGCCCTGCCCCAGCCGGCAGGGAGCTGGGGATGCGCGGGCGCCTGAGGAGCGCAGGTGAGGCTCTGCGGCTTTGGTCCTAGCTGGTGAGTGACAGCGGGAGGTGGGCGGGGTGGAGACTGCCGCAAGCCGGAAGGGAAGGGGCGGGGCCGGGAGGAGGGCGGGAGAGAAGGGAATGAGACCCCTAGGTCTGCCCCGCCCTCTGTCGGGCGGGGCCCGTGCGCCTGGCTTCTCTAGGGCTCGGGGTGCAGGAGCCAGGGTCCTTTCCCTGCTGCCCCCAGTCTTACGGTGCCCACTTCATAGAGCAGTGCAGCCGCGGGCACCGTGGGCTCAGCCTGTATTTTGAGCCCCAGGGAGAGTGTTGTCGGTAGAAAGCTGGTTCCGAGGGTCTGGAGCCGAGGCCGTGCCTTTGTGCGGAGCCTTGTTACCCAGTCACTCCCTCTGCTAGCCCTGCGCTTCCTAGAGGCGCTGATCTGCTGCAGGAAGGGTGGCCTTGTCTGTGCCAGCTGCCTCTGCCCTCCCGCACGGGCACTCGTCAGCTATAGGCAGCTTCCTCTGACGCTGAGACGTCTGATTCACCGAGGATGACCCGGTTTCCATGGTGCCCGGCCCACAGGAACGGTGACTCTAGGCCATAGCGCCCCATGGGTCAGGAGCAGATGCGCATCCGAGGCTGCCGGGACGCCAGTCTGGGCTGGGTTCTTGGGTGGGTGCTTGGAGTGCCTGGGGAACTCCAATGAAAGTGGTTCTGAGTTTTCTCATTGCAATGAAGCTTTGTAGTTGGCCTTTCCTGCAGGTGGTATTTGAACTCCAGGTGCTGGCCTGAAATCATCGTGGTTGTGATTTTGTTACGGTGCTCCCAAGTATAGGGCAGAGGCTATTTTCAGTATTTATCTACATCATTCCCTAATACATGCAGCCAACAGGAATGTCACGCCGCACTCAGGCGATGAAGAGAAATGAAGTGAGATTAGTCCAGCGTCTGCCGCTACCCTTGATTGTGCTGGGATTTGGATCTAGGCAGGATCACCCCAGGGCTCATGTTGTTACCTACCCCTCCTGCTTTGGGAACGTGAGTAGTATAAACCGCTTTATGGCTTTAGACACCAAGTGTAGAGTTAAATATACATGGGTTGAACTTTGGATGTAGCATTTACAGAAACCATAAATTAGCCTGTATACATCCTACATGATATATCGTCCTGTGATCAACATAAAATGAGTAGCAAATGATTTATAAGCAGGTGTTACTAGAGTCCTTTTAAAGTCAACAGTAGCACAGTATTACAGTTGTAAAAGCTGAGACTGTTTACATTCAACTTGGCTCCTTGAGGACCGAAAGACCATGGTGAGCTACTGATGCGTCTCAAGGTCTCCAGTCTTCACATCTTTAAATTGGGTTGCTTTCATAAAAGAAGAATTTACAATAGCATAGGATCTGGCACACGTGTGCAGACAGGGTTACTGTCTATAAATCAGTACAGGCTCATGTTGTTTGGTGTGTTTTTATTTTTTAGCATGGATTAGTGTAGTGGTGGCTCAGCATGGCTCCTCCAGCTGCAGTTTTTCATAGACATTCTATAAAGTACTTGCATCCATGTATGAACACTCACACTTGTGTGCATGTGCATGTAAACATATGCATGCATACACACATAGCTTAAAACATCTACACTTGAAATTATAAGAACTGAGTGAATTCTGTCTTAAGAACTTTTTCTTTTAGTAAAACAATCACTAACTTTAAAGTTAGAGTAACTTAAAGGTTAATTTTAAAACTACTTTTGCAAAGTAGGCAGAATTGCTATAACACCTAAGAGTTGCAAAGTAAAGAAAATGGATTGACTGTGCTATTTATTTTCCTATGAGACTCTGAGAAACTGCAACATAATCTACTAAACTGTTACAAATATCAACTGGAGTCTTAGTTAAGCTCCTCTGTATTGAATATCTTCTCTGATGTGGTTTTATGGATGTTGGTGAGTGCAAAATAAGTCATCCAGTGAAACATTTTCGAAATACAATGTTGATGTAGAATAACATGTTTTAAACATCTGTTCAGGGCTTAGCCACAGTGTTTGTTTAAAATAAGAAGATGCTGTAAGACCGATACTTACAAAAAGAATCTGTTATGTGGAAAACCAACCAAATGCTCATTAATAAGAGATAGTTAAACTGTAGCATGCACAGATGCTTCTGGATTTACAAGGGGTGTTACATTTGGGTAAACCCATTTTGAGTTAGAAATACTATATCAGAAATGCATTTGAGGTTTGGGGTAAAGCCTAGAGGTAAAATATGTCTCACTTTTGTAAGATTCTGACTTTGATCCTCAGCACCCTTCTTGCACACCCGTGTACACACACACACACACACACACACACACACACACACACACAGATTCACTGCTTCACCTGACCTATCAGAGATCTTACTTTAGCAACCCAGAGCACTTTAGCAAATTCCTTTTTCTCCCTTGCAATCGTTTGACTGACTAGAGTTGTAGTTTATTGCCAACACCCTTTGAAGGGGACGCAGTTATCTTGCCCCATATTGCTAGTCTGGGGAAAAGTTGTAAATACAGTTTCTACTGAATGCATGTGCCTTTTGCACCACTGTAAGGTTGAAAATCATAAATGACGCCATCTAAATTTGGACACCATCAGTTTTCACAGTGGAGTTAATATGCAGCTATTGAAACAACATTTCTTCTAAGTTACTGTTAATTTGGGGATAGGTATCAACTTGGTTCCTTATGGATTCTTCAAGCACAGCATGGAAGACTAGGAAAGGCAGTATATTTTTTAAAGTTGTCTTTAAACTTTCAGTGCATGTCCCTTTCTAAGATTTGGGTGTTAATTTCCTTCATCTTTGGCTATTCTGGTAAACTGAAGGTAGCATCCAATTTCTGTTGCAGACCCCACAGACACTGATCCTTCTGTACTTAGACAGGATTAGCATAAATAGCAGTAAAGGTAAAGATGTTAGCCATTCCATGGTGTACATATAGCAGTTTATAAATTACACTACATTAGTTCTTTAATCTACAGAATCCCATTAGGTTTGCATTGTTTGTAACCCAATATAACAATAACACTAATCATACTACTTTTTCTTTAATGTTTCTGTTTTCTTTCTGTCTTCCTCCCTTCATCCCCACCTTCTTCCCTCCTTCTCTTCCTTCTTTCCTTCCTTTCTTGAGATGATAAGGATCAAACCTAGGGCCTTGTGTATGCTAGACAATTACTCTGCCTTGGAGCGACAGTAGTAGTAGTGGTGGTAGTAGAAGAAGAAAAAGAAAGAAAACAAAACAAGACCACTTATAATCATGTCTTAACACAGGTTAGACAAGAACATTGTGGAGACCACAAAAATGACCAGATTCCCTCCCCTCTTGGCTAATGTGAGAGCCTACTGCTCCTCCACCTCTCACAGTTGTGCCATTGGTTTGCTCTTCTGGTATGAAGACTCGGTAGGATACACAGTCATCAAGTTACCTCTCCTTCAGAGTTTCATTCAGTCCAAGGCAGAGCCCTGCTTCTTTGAATCCTTTCCCAGTCCACCCAACGTGACATCTGCCAGAACTCTCCCTCCCACTGAGTTCTGCCTGTTGTGGTTATTTACAGACAGAACTTTCCCAGAGTCTTACATAGTATGTTAAAGGAAATCATTTTGTAATCAGATGGGAACTCGCATTATAGAGAATCTGGAAAAAGCACAAAGATGCCAAGAATAAAATTATCATTTCTTAATAATTCCATAATCTAGGAACAGTCATAGTGCACATTCAGGTGTAGCTCAAGGGTCTGCATCTGTATACCAATGGTGGTGAAACTATGGCATGCATGTTACTTGTTTTTCTTTTAAGACAAAAGATGTTAATGTATGAATTTTTCCTAACCTAAAACCTTAGTATTCAGATTTAATTTCAGTGTTAGCACTTTCCAATAAATAAGTGGGTTTTGCCATCACTGATCTGTATCTACACCTGCTTTTCCAGCCCACTCTACTATGTAATAATGTTCTCTCTGGATAGTTTTTGTTGTTGTTTTGGAGGGTTGTTTTGTTTTGTTTTGTTTTGTTGAGACAGGTTCTTGCTATGCAATTCAGACTGGCCTTGAACTCGTGGTGGTTCTCCTGCTTCTGCCTCTCCGCAATGCTGGCAGAGTGCCACTGCTCAACCCAGCCCCTGTATAGTTTTTTTTTATTATTTTTTTTTTATTTAAAAGAGAATAAAACAAAAGGGGGCAGTGCAGAGCAGATCAGAAGAGGACAACATAGGCAACACAGTACTTTACATTAAGTCAACTGGACATCAACAGTATCTAACGCCATATCTCTTACTCTGCTATAGTTGAGCATAGTTTCAATTACAATAATATCAAACATAACACAATAGTATAAAGCC
>PVJX010001046.1:0-185860 GCA_004027295.1 Dolichotis patagonum | reverse complement strand
ATCTCTTGTTTAATTTGAATTAATATTTCCGTTTTGGTCCCACTTACGAGGTCCTGAAGATATCTCTTTATGTCTGCTAACACTGTGTTTGATGTTTCATTTTTGCTGCCCTCAATCTCTTTTGTATTTACCTCTCCTGGATCAATGTTCTCAGGGTTGGGGGCTGGGAGTGTTTTCTTATTTCTCCCTTTCGTCATGTCTTTGGTTCCTTCCACACAAGTGTACAGTGTAATTCCCAGACCCTTTTCTTGTTGGTTAAGGCTCCTCTAGAGGGCGCAGGCTAGGAGCTTTAGCCCTCTTCAATAGGTTATCAGAGATTAGAGTTCACCCATGGGCAGTGTGCGCTAGCTCCTCCCTTCCGGGCCAGTCAACTTTTGCAGGCCTTCACTCCATCAATGTGCAGGCCTTCACTCCATCAGGGAAGTAATATTGTAGCGTGGCCTAGTCCAAGCAGATTCCACCAATCCACTCAGCGAGGGGATCAACCAGCTGAAGCCACTTCCTTATGGAGTTAGGGATGTCCTGCCCAAATCCAACATGTTGTCCAGTCGGTTTCCCCTTTCCTGTGGGAGGGTCTTATTCCCATCACTCACTGCATCCCCGAGAACTGCTGGGCTCCCCGACCTCCAACTTCAGCACGGCTGCGGTGGGAATTCACGGTGCCTCTGGACGGGTCACGTGCAGGGCCAGTCCGGGTGAGCTGCACGCAGGGCTGTTCAGCTCCACGTTCTGGTGGCTCAAGCCAGTCGCTTCGGCGCTGATCGCTTATTCAGGTCGGGCAGGAATTCAGGTGGCTCGATGAGGGTGCCATGCTCGCTGATCGTATCTTCACTAATAGTAGCCCCAGGACCTCATATTCGAGTGGTTTTTTGCACTTTAGTTTCTTCGTGGGTTGTGAGAGTCCATCTCTCTCTGTTTGGGTCTCTCCAGGGTGTTTTATTCTGGCATTTGAGCTGTCTCTCTCAGAGAGGGTCTCTCTCCTGCTACCTACCAGTCCACCATCTTGTCTTCCCTCACCATGCTTCTTTTTTAAACCACAAATTACTTTTAATGTTTATTATGGAAAATTTCCAAACTTTATGAAAAACATAATGTGGACCTCCAGCATCTTGTGCAGCAGTTTTATTTTGAATCTCTAAAAAAATATCATATTTTTGAGCTCTTTGCAACATATATCTGTACCTAACTAACCACTTTCTATGTTATTAGGAACTCAACAACTGCATATAAAGACATCCTTCTATCCAATTATTGCTTATGACTTTGTTTTAAATACCTGAGAAGTGCCTTCCAGCCTATATATTCATCACTAGCTCCAGGAATGCTAGGTGGTAGCTGAACAGAGCCTGGGTATTACTATTTTCTCTCACTTCTTCAAGTGTTCGCTCATCTCCCACCTCTCAATCAGATCGCATGTGACTGCCATATTCTATAATAAAGCCTGGTTCCTTCTCCCCCTTAACAACTTGGACCTGGAATTCTCAATCCTTTTTTTATCCTGATTGGGATCATCTTAATAATTTTCATCATCCTTGATTTCTCTACTCAAGTGGGGAAGCTTCATTCCCTGTCCTTGAGTTTGACATGACTTAGTGATAAACAGAATGTGGAAGAAGTGATGTGATGTAACATCCATGATTAGGATATATAAAAAAAATCTATCTATCTATCTATCTATCTATCTATCTCTCTCTATCTCCTCATTTTCTTTGAGTAATGAAAGCTTGTATATGGTAAACAATCTAAGGAGAGACTTGTATGGTGAGAGATCATGAAATCTCCTGCCAACAGCCATGTGAGTTTTCAGGTGATAACCTGAGCTGATCATTTTACTTCAACCTTGTGAAAAACTCAGAGTTATAAACTTCCCAGAAAGTTCCTCCCAGATTTGTGATCATGTGAAATAATGTGAGACAATGAATTCTTATTTTAAGCCATTAAGTTTGGGTATAACATGTCAGCAACAGAAAACCTACATAATAATATAGGATTTCTTTTCATTCTACATACCATCTCTTTAATTTTTTATTTGCTTTGTTGATTTTGATAACCATGAGACACATCTGGTCACTGAAAAATTAAAATATGGATAGTGTCACTAAGGAATTAAATATTTAGCTTTAATTAATTGAAATAGTCACCTCCAACCTGTAGCTACTGTATTTTACTGTGCTTTATGAGATAGTCCACCTATTATATCATTAATTTGCCTAGAATGGTATACGATACCTAGGAGGTCTCCTTAAACATTGAAAGTGTATCTTAATGACAGTGTCTTCAACAAATGGTGCTGGAAAAATTGGCTATCCATATGCAGAAGACTAAAACTAGACCCATGCTGATCACCATGTACTAAACTAAGATCTAAATGGATCACAGATCTAAATATTAAAACAGAAACACTAAATCTGTTGGAAGACAAAGTAAGTAAAAACCGCAAAGACATAGGGCAGGTAGAGAATTCATAAACAAGAATCAAACTGTATGGGAAATACTTCTCAGAATCAATAACTGGGACCATATCTTATTAAAGAGCTTCTGCATGTCAAAAGAGATTTCCAGCAGAGTGAAAAGAAAACCCATGAATTGGGAAAAAATCTTAATGGATTGTCCCTCAGACAAAGGACTTCTGTCTAGAACTTATAAAGAATTAAAAAAAATCAGACCCACGAAATTCAAAGACCCAATCCAAAAATGTGCATCTGAAATGAATACACAGTTCTCAGATGAAGAAATACGAATGGCAAATAAATATATGAAAAAATGTTCATCATCATTAGTCATTAGAGAGATGCAAATTAAAACCACACTGAGATTCCATCTCACCCCAGAAAGAATGGCCAGGATAGAAAAAACTACCAACAACAAGTGCTGTAGAGACTGTGGGGAAAAAGGAACTCTTCTGCACTGTTGGTGGGAGTGTAGACTGGTGCAACCACTGCGGAGGTCAGTCTGGAGATTCCTCAAAAAGCTGGGTTTGGAGGTCCCATTTGACCCAGCTATCCCATTTCTAGACATATTCCCAGAAGATCTGAAAACATCATACCACAGTGATATACGTGTACCCATGTTTATAGCAGCACAATTTGTAATAGCCAGATCTTGGAAACAACCTAAGTGCCCATCAGCTGAGGAATGGATAAAAAAAATGTGGTATTTTTATACAATGGAGTACTACTCAGCTATAAAGTATGATCACATTGAGATATTTATAAATAAATGGACACGACTTGAGACCATACACATCAGCAAAATAAACCGGACTCACATGTGTAGATACCGTAGAGTCTCCCTAGTATGAGAGTTGATAAGAATATATAAGATTTTATGGTAAGCATGAGTCCCCATCTCATAGCTTTGAAGACTTTCAATATTTTCATTCAGCAGTTGGAATGATTTTATTCTGTTTTGTTTGACCATATCATGCATGATGGTATGAACAGCTGTTTTGAAGAAAACAAAACATTATGACAGCTATTGCTGATTTAATATCATTCTTCTTAGAAGTCCTACTATGCTTCTATTCTTCTACTACCACTGGTTCTATCTATCACATTGTGTCTTATTGGGATTTGAATGTGTGATAGTAGAAACAAAATTTTTTATTGAAAATGAGATATTATAGTACCCATTGATCGTTCTCTGTAATTCAGTTCAGAATGCCCTGTAATTCTTTCACTCTTTAAACGGTTTTATACTTTTGTTATGTTTGATATTATTGTATTTGAAACTATGCTCAACTATAGCAGAGAAAGAGATATTGTGATAGCTACTGTTAATGTCTGGTTGTTTTAATGTAAAGTACTGTGTTGCCTATATTGTCCTGTTCTGTTCTGCTCTGTTCTGCCCTCTTTTGTTTTATTCTCTTTAAAAATAAAAAAAAGAAAGTGTAACTTAGTTTAGGTAGCAATAACACCTTAGGCAACCATTTATTTCTCACAATTTTGAAGGCTTGGAAGCCTATGATAAGGTGTTAACTGATTAAATTCTTGATAAAAGTACTCTTTCCAGTTGCAAAAAGTTAGGTTCATTTTTTATTATTATTTGAGAGAGAAAAAAATCAAAATAGAATAGTTTCCAAACAGAGTAACATGCTGTAGGCAATTCATTAATTATTGTTACTCTCCTTTTAGAGTTCACTTCTTAAGGCATCACACGGTGGCTGGATCATCTCTCACAAGCCTCTTCAGTGACTGATACCAAGGTCTTGAGAATTAGTCATCTCTTACCTCTGAGCTATATCTCTAGCATCTCTTCTGCCTTTGTTTAAGGGCAGTGTTTCCATCATGAAGGTTCATGAACTAATTACCTCCAAAAGATGTCAGTTGTGGTGGCACTTGTCTGTGATCCCAGTGCTCAGGTAGCTGAGGTAGAAGGATCACAGCCAGGTTGGGGCCAGCCTGGGTTACATACTGAGTCCAAGAAAAGCATGAACTAAGCAAGGCTCTGTCTCCAAAAAATCCATAAAATCTGAAATACACTAAACTAAACTCTCATATCTTTTCTACACTTAAAACTATGTAATTCTATCTCTCCTGAAATGACATTTTAGCAAGGTTTAATCAGCTCTTTTGCTGTCAGTGAATGAAATATCCAGCAGATGTCTAGACAATTGAATTCTCTAACCACTAGTAAGTTCTGCTGTGTTAGGCAAATAACTATTATTCTAGACTGGCTATTTATTTATTTATTTTTGGTGCCTGGGATTGAACTCACAACCTCACATATGCCAAGCAAGCACTTATGCCACTGAGCTAAACCCCTGGCTCTAGACTGGTTTTGACTGGATGGTCCTTTCTTCCGTTCTCATCTACCCACTCATTATCTCAGACACTCATTGTGTTGGTTATTTTTGTACAAGTATCTCCTTAGCAAACAATTCCATATTGCATTATGCTGTCTTTAAACAATCGTGGGTTTACATTTCTCCTGTTTAATCATGTGTCACATCAGTTTGTGATTTTTTAAGACCTATTTTTATTCTTTTTAATTTTAAAATTTATGATAACTGAAAACTTCTGAAGCTTTATTCCTGTTTTCTTTTAAGGATTTTTTTTAGTCCTTACCATTATTGAGTTTTTCTATGCTTATGTCTTTTTGATTGACTTCAATCATTTGGAACCTTTTTTCCCATATCTGTATTTGTTTGGAATCCACTGGATCAACTTTTGATGCCCTAGGTAAAAATATTACATTCAGCCCTGGCATTATTGATGTGATAAACCTCTCTCCAGTCTTTCATTGAAATGAAGTGAAACATCTCTCTTCAATTGAAAAGAAGAGAAACACCTCAAGCACTTCAAGATCAACAGGGCTAAATTCATGTGTATTTTACCTGGGATATCTAATTCTTCGTGAATTAGAAGAAGCAGAGAATGGTCAAGTTACTTGTTTTTGTCAGCTCTCCATATGTCGCTAGGCACATTCAGAAGCAACACTTCAAATTTTCCAGGGCTGGAAATGCAGCTTAGTGGTAGAGTATTTGTCTGTAAGGTAGAAAGCCCTGCCTTTGATCCCCAGCACCGCCAAACCCCCCCCCCCCAAAAAAAAAAACAAAAACAAACCAAGAACCATGTCTTACTGCCTTGGATATCTCTTAGCTTTCCACATCTTCTTATTAGGTTTATTAAAAAGATTTATTATAGTTAACAATATAGATGCATCTACTCTATTATAAGAAGTGGATTTACTGCCTGCAAGAAATCATAACTTCTAGTTAGCTAATATGCTCTGCATTTTATTCTTTTTCTCTTCTTATCACATTGTTTTATTTTTCAATCTCATGATTCAAGTAAGCTTTCCTTCACTGTATTTGAATTTCTTTGACTTTATTAACCTCTTTTCAAAGCTTATGTCATTTAGAATTTTGTCTATGAATCTCTTCTTTCTATGGCTTTTAGGCAATCGAAGCATAGGGAAGAATCTTTCCTGCACTTGTTTTCTCTAATATGAACATCAGTTTGCATCCATGACAAGCAGAATTAGTGACTTCTTCAATTAATAACTCAAACATATTACTCTCAGAAAGATTGTACAGATCTCTCAAACATCTCACTTTGAATTACAGTGCTATGTCACCTAATGATGACACATATTCTAGAAAATATGTTCATAGATGATTTTATCATTGTGGGAACATCACGGAATGCACTTCACAAACCAAGACAATTATGGTATCACCTGGTGAGTTTAACCTTGTGGGACTACTGTTGCATAGTGTCCATCTTTGACCAAAATATCATAGCTCTATAGTTTTAGTGTTTCACAAAATGCCACTGCAGGTATTACCACTTTGCCAAACATTTTGCCTCTGGGATTCTTGGAAACTTGCTTTGGAGAGCAACAATTTCCTGCATAACCCCCATTTGATCTTGTATGTTATGTCTGTGGCTCTCAAACTTGAAATTTTGGCTCATTAGAATCACCTAGAGGATGTGTTAGAACACAGTGAACCAGTACATCAGAGGTGGGGATAAAGAATTCACATTTATTGCAAGTTCCCAAGTGGTGCTGAGTGCTGCTGGCTAAGGAACACACTGCGCCACTGGATTATGGAGTCTAGAACTTGTTAACATGCCTGGAAGCCCACAGCATTGAAAAAATGCAGCATTTTTAGTTTACTATTCACTTAGTGGGAATTTTGCTGCCACACACACTTGCTTTCCAGATTTCTTGGCATAAGTTGAGGCTCTTCCTGAAACATTCTTATTGTTCTTGTAATTTAACAATTTATAGGTTGATTTAATTTTTTTTTCCCCTCAGCTCAGGTAGTGATTTGTCAAGGTGTAGAAACCAGGAAGATACATCCTAGTGAGAAACATTCTCAGTGTCTCTTCAGCCCCTCCAGATATTTGAAACCACCTTTAACCCTAGCTGTGTTGATTTTCAGATAGATAGGTGTCAAGTGTAAGCAACAACAACAAAAACAATGACAGCAACAAATCTCAGTAGATTCAGAAATCGGCTTCTTATTTTCAATTCATTTCAAAATATCCCACTCACTTTTCTCCCCAAATTCCAAGATTAATTATCAGCAGCTTTACATGTATATATGCATTTGGTGACTTCAGGTATATATTAAATTTGACAAATTGAACCAATTATCTGTTATGTGTATTTTGGAAAACTTCACAGAGAATTCCATCTTTGTGTTCAGCCAACCAGGACAATCCCAGAGCAGTGAGCTCCAGACTGAGCTTGAAGTCAACCTGACAGTTTCTTTCAACTGACAGCATCTAGGTCTTACTGACATATTTTATGTAGAGATTTACATGAACTTTAAAATCTTGAAAAATGGTGTATCGGTTATTAAAATAGCATTAGCTTACATAGTGAAAATAGGAAGTCATAAATCATTATATAGTTGTTTTTTGATTACATTTTTAAAATTAGGAAATCCACCTTAAAATAGCTATCACTCATTTTCTCTATTGCTGCATTTACTGTCCTTTTGCATTTTAGTGGTAGTAACAGTTATAAGGAATCCTTAATCATTAATTGCAGAAGATAGGGTGATCCGGCCCGTGGATCAGTCCATGGGTCTCACCTGGAGGAGGAACAGGGATGGTGGGCAGGGCAAGAGGAAAGAGAGATGGAGACAAGATGAGCAGTTCCAATCAAGTCTCATTTATTGAGGAAGTGAACATGGTTTATATAGGGTGAGGGCAGGAAGTTGTCATCAGGTAGAGATGTTGTGGAGAGACCGGATAGGTCAAGGTCATGTCTGGCCAGGCAGAGAAGATCATGGGTAATGTAGGCAGACACACCAAATGCCCACAGGAGGGCGGGATGGGGCGGCAGCAGTGAGACTATCATGCCGCTCCCTACATCTCCTCATCATTTTATAAAATCAGGAGTATGGTAGGCCTTGTGAAGACGGTGTCTGTCTTGGGACATGGACTCCATATGTGAACCCGACTGAGCCTTACCCATCATGGGCCTGCGGCACAGCAGTTGGTCCTGTGCCTGTCTTAGGTGGCTGGAGGTGTAGCACAAATGTCCAAGTTGCCCGTCTCTGGCTGCCCGTCTAGTACCTCAAGGCATCTGGGCCACATCATCAATATGGGCCATTTGTGGGAAACGTTGCCCGAAAAGTTTGTTGATCTGCCATCTCCAGTTGATGTTAATGTACCTGAATGGGCTTTGCCATGAATGCGGCAATTCTATCCTTAAGAAGCCTCATGATCCTCTGGAAGATGCAAGGGCCAACAGTTAGAAATAACAATAAGGCAGCTAGGGGTCCCAGAAGGGGGGCAATATAAGGGAAGAGGCCCCCCCACATGGAGGAGAAGGGGCTAGTAGCCATTTGTTGCCGACATTGTCAGTCGATCTTCTAATTCTTGGAGTTTTCCGCGCACAAGGCCGGACTGGTTGACATAAAAGCAGCACTTTTCCTGTAAGGCAAGACAGATCCCTCCCTGTTCTGCTGTGAGTAGGTCTAGTCCTCATTTATTTTGTAGGATGACCTCTGCTAAGGAGTCTAGTTGATTTTGGAGAGTCTGTTTAGTGAAGGATAAGGCTTGAACATCTTTAGACAGCTGGTTAGATAAGTCAGAATATTTGTCTAGGGCCACGGCAAGGCCAGCAGTCCCTGTGGCTACAGCACCAGTGAGGCCCATTCCCACCAAGAGCAGGATTAGCATTATCGCTCTTTTTTGGCCGCCAGCAATATAATCGAATGTTGGCACTGGGATAGGTTGGTCACCTGGGACAATATCTATGTCGGGCAGGAGGGAAGCGGTCATGCATGTACCTGTCCAGTTGGATGGAAGATAAGTGTAGGCTGTATTATTACCGCAGACAAAAATGTGTCCTGTTGGGGGGCACAGGGGGCCCGTATGATTGATAAATGAGACACAGGCGGCGGACAGGAGATGGCCCATATCTATAAGGGCGGAATCATTTTGAAGAGAGCCCTGTAGGCAGGTAATGGATATGTTAGGCGTTATCAATGGCTGGACCAGAAATGATTGGAAAGGTCTACAGTTAAGATTATGTGGGTCATGAGAAAGCTCAATTGTTGAGTTGGAGGGGATGTCTAAGGGCATAGGAGTGCGTAAGGCCATACATAACCAGCAATCTTGCGCTAGAGCAGGGTTAGTGAGATTAAGTACATGGTGAGTGGCTGAAAGGATATCATAAGTTTGTGGGTCTAAATCCATAAGGCGAATATAACCTGAAAGATCTTTTTTCTTTTTCTGCTGTTTAATTGCAGCCTGACAGGTAGAATTTGCATTTTCGTAAGCCAATTGTTTGATTAGATCAGGATTGTTCTCAGAGGAGCCAAAAAGACGCTCAGTTGCCTGTAGGAGGCGATCAACAAAGTCACAAAAAGGCTCTTCAGGTTTTTGTTTAATTTTTGTGAGAGAAGAAGAACTCTGCCACCAGAAGGGAGCTTTCTCCAGGCTGTAGTTGCTGCTAGGATAACGTGCAAAAAGGCCTGCCTCATAATGCATTTGGGCCTGTTGCATTGCATAAGGGCCTGTCCCTGTTAACATGGGAAGGGTATAGTAATTTTTTCGATTAGCACTTTCTTTGGCTAAAAGTTCACATTGATCTTGGAATTCAACCTTCCAAAGCAGATAATTGCCCCCTGAGAGTGTAGCTCTAGTTAAATCTCTCCAATCATTAGGTGTAATCCAACCTTGGGTCAAGGAATCTAAGACCCCAAGGGTAAAAGCCGTAGTAGGGCCATATTGAGATGCTGATGTTTTTAATTCTTTTAGGGCGGTTACAGAGAATGGCTTATGGGCCCTATTAGCCCATGGCCCTGGGGGTGGAGAGTCTGTTTCTGAATCACTATCATGTGGGTCAGAGTCATTTTTTTCCTCGCTATCACTAGTTTCTAAATTCCATTTGTGCAGACTTGGTGGCTGTCTCTTTCTATCTCCCCTAGTTGTTGTAGTGGCTCCTGTTTTATCTCATGTATCTTCCTGACTTGAGGACTGATCCTCACGTCTAGTTTGTCCCTTTGGTCTCGCTCTTTCTCTAATCATTTTATTGTTGTCATTTTTTTGGCTAATATTATCTTGGGCAGGCCGAATTGTCTCTCTGCCGTTTTGTGGGTCAACACCAGCTGTGGCAGCTTCTGTTACTGGGAACATTAAATGAGACGCCGTTTTTGAGACGTTTGTTACTGGTGGGTGAATCATTTCCTTCACTGGAAACATCATTGTTGGTGTGCCTAAAAGAGGGTTAGAGCCGACATCTAACGACTGGAGCTGTAAAGTGAGCCTTTGTTTTTCCTGTTTAAGTTGAAGTTGTTGTTGCAAATAATTAATCTCAGTTTCTAAATCTAGAAGGGCGGAAGGGGGGCCCGAGAGGCTTTTGGAGGCCAGGCGGGGGTTGACCCAGTGTCGCTAGCACAGGGGCTACAACAGTGGGAGGGGAATGATATTGAGTAGCCTCCTCTGCTAATTGAGACCAATCGACTTCCTGGAAATCGGAAAGGTCAGGATATATTGGCCGATATGGAGGAGGGAGTGTGGCTGTGCCATTTTGAGTCGGACAGGGCAGCGCCACTTTGGGTGCCGGACAGGGCAGCGCCATTTTGGGTGCCCTCGTGCACTCCAGAAAAGGAAGTGGTGGCAAGTCGCCATCTTGAAGGGGCTCCGGGATATCAAGAATCACCGAGCCGGGGTGACTGGGCACACTGAATGTGTCTGATGGTGGCTTTGGGGTATGATTGCTGGAGGAGCACAATGCAGCCTCCCCTTGAGTAAGCATTTCGTTAATTTGGGGGTCTGAATGACGCTGGGTCAGCAGCTCAGAAATTAAAGTCCAATATGAAAAAGAAATAACCGGGATTTTTTTGGGACCAAAAATTCTATAATAATCTTTGAGAGCATCTCCTACTCTTTCCCATCTCTTTATATCAATGGAGCCCTCTAAAGGAAACCAAGGGCATATCTTATGGATGAACTGAAAGTACTGTAATAAATTCCTGGTTTTAACCTTAATCCCTCTAACCTTGAGTGCCTCCCTAAGGCTATTCACGAACAATTCGTGCTCACTAAGTACTTGTCCCATGCCGATAAGGAAAAAAATTCCGTTCACCTACCATGATTCAGGAGAGACGTAAGGTAGCTCTCTGCGCGGATCACAGGGACGAGTCCCCTGGAAATGATCACTCTGGCCAGAGCTTTCTTCAGTACGGTCCCTCGTTGAATTCCCCGTGCCAGGCGAGGCCACGATGGGCGCCACCTGATCCGGCCCGCGGATCAGTCCGTGGGTCTCACCTGGAGGGGGAACAGGGATGGCAGGCAGGGCAAGAGGAAAGAGAGATGAAGGCAAGTTGAGCAGTTCCAATCAAGTCTCGTTTATTGAGGAAGTGAACATGGTTTATATAGGGTGAGGGCAGGAAGTTGTCATCAGGCAGAGATGTTGTGGAGAGACCGGATAGGTCGCGGTCATGTCCGGCCAGGCAGAGAAGATCCTGGGTAATGTAGGCAGACACACCAAATGCCCACAGGAGGGCGGGATGGGGCGGCAGCAGTGAGGCTATCACGCAGCTCCCTACAATAGGGGGCATGCAGTTTTATGTATTATTATATATCTCTTACAAAAATGCTATAAGGTAGATTCTTACCCATATTTTGTAGATGAGAAATTTGTGATGACTTATGTAACTTGTGAAAGGCTATGAAACTACCAATCAGCTCTAATTTCCAACCCAAACATTAACTCATTTTCTGCTAGCATTGTAGCAGTGGCCATTACCACCTTGATGATTTCCTGGTTCTTCTTCACAGTTTTCCTAGGTTCTTGTATGGCAAGAGCCAAAACAAATAGGACATATATGAACCAGGCCTGTGATGTGACCGGCTGAATTTTGGAATGAAAAAAAATACTGTACCAATTTCACAAGAGACAACACTGAGTAACTGGGTATTTTGTAACCATTAGAGTCAGTTCCCAGGATTTTTTTGAGCATTTTACGCTAAATACTATATAAGGCTTTGGAAAGTTTTCATCCATAAATGCATTTCCCTGAATGAACCACCATTTAATATGTCATTATTTTACCTCAATATTTTTGTCTCTGACTGATTGAAGCTGCAATTGCATGGGCATCCTGAGATTTTTTTACATCTCTACTTACATATATTTAGGAATGTTTTTAAAAGCCTTTTGCATACCAATTATTTTTCTTTTCTAACATTTGGAGTGAAAATGGCAATACTCCTTAGTTTCAATATTGTGGAAAGGGCTAATCAGGATGCAAAATTAGAATGATCCTTCTTTTCATATTAAAAATCACATAAAGGCCTGGAGTCATGTTTTTGTACTTTATTTATAAATTTCAAAGGACAAGAGTCCCATAATTTACTCACCCTATTACTGAGTGACATAAATGGTGAAATAATAGTGTTTTTAAAAAGTGGCATCCTATTTTTCAAAGTGGTTTCACATAAATTACCTTATTTGGTCTAATCATACTTGAAAATATAGATATTCACAAAGAATCTGATGCTAAAGGAACTTAAATTGAAATGTAAACAGTATATATCCATCAATTTAGATATATAATTATTGAATTATAAAATACTCTTTTAAGCAATAAAGTCCAAAACAGCCATCAAATAATATGGAACAAAATGTGCAAAAATATACTTATTTTTATACTTACTGCTTTATCTTTACATGAGTCACTGTATGGTGTCTTTTCATTTACCCTTATAGTACTCTAGAATTTCTTATAAGACAAGTTCATAACAGCAAATTTTCTTCATTTTTAAAATTTGGAAATAAATTGGTTTCTTCATTATTGAAAATTTGTTTTTGTTGAGAGTTTTCTCTTTGAGCATTTTGACAGCTGCGTTATGCTACTGGTGGCCTCCAGGAAGTTTGACAATTTTAGCGGTTTATCATGTTTTACATTACCTTGTACACAATGAGTCATTTGTCTTGCTGCTTTTAAGATACTTTTGCTTTTGATTCTCAAAAGTATTTTTACAATGCATCTCAATAAGTCTGCGTTTAAGTTTAACTTTCTTGAAGTTCGTTAGCTTGTTAAATGTGTACATTAATTTTTAAAATCAAATTAGGAAGTTTTTAGTCATTATTTATTTAAATATATTCTTTTAGGCCTCTTTTATATTTTCTTGCTGGGACTCCTATTATCTACATTTTCATACATGATAGTGACTTCTAATTCTTTGAAACTTACTTTTGTCTTTCACCTTTCCATTCCTCAGAGTGGATAATACCACTTCATTTACTTTTTCCCCACCATAAAGTTCTGAAGTGAATAATCTTTGCTTTAAACATCCTTCTTCTTGAATTAGCAGCAAACCTTACAACCGAGCACCCTAGCATACTTGATTTTAGAGATAATCTGGTAGCAATCTAGGTAGGATAATTTAATAGGTATATTGAATTATAGTATTGCTTTACTTGGAAAATCATGTCTCATATGACTATTGTGAGTATTTTAGGGCAAAAAGAATATAATATAGCCTAAAACATTTTCAGATCTTTAATAAGCAATTCAGAAATCCTGATATATTTTAGCAAAATTTGAATTTTTTTCCTATGTTTATTTTATTCATTCATTGTTTTTCTGAGGAACTTTCTTTGAAGAAAACCACATTTGATTTTATTTTTTTACAGTCTTTTGGAAATATATGTTTTACCAACATAGATACATATTATGATGAAATTATTTTAATTACCACTATAAACCAAATAGTTATTTGGTTATAGCTTCAACTAAAACTGTGCCAAATCTTGGTATAAATGCTGAAAAGTAAAAAACAATGGAAAAATTAGGGACAATGTGACAAATTATTGTGAAACTGGGGATGTATGAATTTGAAATTTTACAATTTTTTCTTTTAATTAATTCATTTTCTGAGATATCTGTTAGGTAAAATCTAGACCTACTCTTATTATGTAAAGTACATTTTCATTAAAAAAACTTGTGATAGTAATAATATCTAGTATTTTTCCAGTGCAAAGAAGTAAAGAAGTTTATAAGCAAAAAGATGTAATATAAATTAAAAATTCAAACCCCTAATTCAATTTATGCTCTTAAAAACAAATGATTTCTCAAGTTTAGTACTTACCATTACTACAAAGGCTTAGTTATAGTTAGATGAGTCTTCTTGAATGACCTAGAATAGGAGAAATCATAAAATGAAATGAATAAAAAATTAAATATAATTAGTGTCTGTGAAATATCTATGCTATGATGTACTTAGGGGTCAATACATTGAACACTTTAGAATTTGGAAAATGCCTTCAGTGTGCATGTCTTTTATGAATACTCAGCATGTTTCAAAATGTTGAAAAACCCTTTAAAAGAGGCAATGGATTGAGGGAATGAAATGCTATGGAATTTTCCCTCACTTTGAACTTTTTATATATAGCTTCCAGGATTGGCATATAGGGATGTCTCTGATGAAAAATGAATAGATACTAGGCAGCTAAGATGTAAGACAAATCATATAGATCAATGATTATTTTACAAGGGCAATTTTTTTTCTCTTTATTAAAGGACAACCATGAAAATACTATGATGAAGATAAAGTCTTATGTCATAACTTCTAAAATGTCAAGTAATGCCACAAGTGCTTTATGTATAAATGCATTTATCTCCTTCGACTATTTTAAGAATTTTTTTTTGTACCAGGGATCAAACTCATGACCTCATGCTTGCCAGGCAGGCGCTTATGTCTCTGAGCAAAATCCCCAGCCCTCCTTTGACTATTTTAAGAGAAACTTTGTCATTTGATTCAAATTTCTGGTGTTTATTTTCATATATCGTGCTTGTTGATGTGTTCTTATTTATTCTTTAAGTAGGACCTTAGGACAATAATACTAAAAGTATTGCAATTCACATTTCTTTTCGTTTTTATTATTCCAAACTTCAGATTTTAAATCTACATTTAGAGAAACCAGGAAATCATGTTAAAATCAAAGACAGATTCACTAAGATGTACAGGTTTCAGTATTTCTTAATATATTCCTTATTTCTTCTATAATATGTGAATCAGATAACTTCACCATTTTTTGTGTCATTAAAGTAAACCCACATAGATGCTAGGCTAATTCATGTATGGATTTTGAAAGCTCTTCTTGCTGGTTTTATAATTAGACCTTCCCAGGTAGCAGGAAACGTTGCTTTCCCTTCTCATTTAACAGCTGTGTTCCCAGCTGGGTCTGTTTGTTATAAATGAAAATGGCTCTTTAAATTTACATTCTCTGCATGACCAAGCTTGGCATCAGATGCAGCTTGTGGATAATGCCAAAGATAAGCACCAAAGGGTGGCAGATTGAACTCTGGATCATGGTGTGTTTGATAGCATTATCAGCCACAGTTGTATCTTTCTATTAAAACCAAGTGGTGTGACCAGTGGATCCTTGGAAAGTAAATCATTTCCCTCTTTGAAAGTTTTCATAATGTGATTGAGATGAATCCCCAGGAAATGTGTATAGAGCATAATGAACTGTGAAATATTCAAGAATAGAGGTTGTGGCAAGACAGGACACTTGTTGATCTGAATGATGATGATATTACTTTGCTTTAGGGCACAGGCTTATGGAAGAAGTGAATCATTTCCTTAAATAGTACCCTTTAAACATCGCAGAATAAAATAATGTCTTCTTATCTCTTGCTGTTAGAGTTGATTTTCTTTGCAGTTTACCCTGTTTTGCCCTCCTTATTGAAATCAATGAGTTCTTCAGACTGTGGCCTGGGAAGGTCTTTGTGGGGTGTGTATCAGTTCACTAAAAATTCAAACATTCTATCACTATAAAAAGACCAAGGAAAGTTAGGGTTTTTTTTCTTTCTAAATTGCATATTAGTTAAAGTCTATGGAAGCAGGGGGAATGAAACAAAAATCTACAACGTTATAAACATATACTTTGATTTCTTTAAAAATGGTTTAAATTATTATTTTTATTCAAATGTTCCATCTGTGAAAAAAATCTGTACACAATTTAATAGTGACTTTTCTCTCATTTTTAGAAAAGAGATTACTAAATGCATCCTTAAATCCACTGACATGGTTTTAAAATAATTATGTGTATTATGCATTCCTCTGGGGAGAGAGTTCTTTAGTTTTTACTTTTTGTATTTTATTTTTAATATCTTCTACCAGAAGTGATTATGAAACACAGCTGTTGAGTGTATTTTTCTCTAACTCATTTTAGTAGCATTTTTACTGAAGTATGTTCAAACCTGAAATGCCTGATTCCACCCCTACCTGCTAGTCTGTAATTACAGAGCAGCACAGTAGAAAAATGCCTCTCAATCATTTGCTCTTTTTTTGATTTAACAAATTTTCATAATTCACTACTCTTTTTGTACTATCTGAAGGAATTTTGAATAATGAATAACTTAATTAAAATAAAGTAAGGCATAATTCAAATGTAATCTCAATGAATTAAGCAAGCACTGTTCTTGAGCAAAAATTCTTGGTTAATAATGGATAATGTGATTTTTTAAAAATCTTTTTTCTGTTTTGGTATCACAGATACTGAATAGTTGATGGTTAAGTCTAAAAATGCCTTTTTAGAAGGTTTGTCAAAAGTAAGTTCACTAACAATAGAAAACACTTGAAGTATATATAAAAAAGGAAAGATGAAATTTTAGGTCATGTGACAATGTTTGTATGCATTTACTTTTCAGCATTTAGAACAGATTATTTGAGACATAAGCTCATTTTTCTTGGATTAATCTATCCATATAAAATTAACACCAATAATTCAACTTTTTATTCCATTTGTTTTAATTAAAGTTTTAGCAGTGGGCTCCAGCTAGAGATCAGTTAAGACAATCAAAATAATACTATTAATTTATAATATTTCACTAAAGTACTTTTATATTAGAATGTCACTTTATATGTGCCACTAAAATTTTTTTCAAATATATGCAGAAAAATAAGAAGAAATAGCAAGTTATTTATCTAAATATTCTTTCTTCCTCCAGCATTTTGAGATACTAGAAAGAAAATTCTATATAGAGTGAGAGTTAATTCCTTTTTCTTTATGTGTTTTTTCTTGTATTAGTAGTTGATATTCTTGATCACTTAACATATATCCAATAAACACTTTGCATGTAGCACCACTTAATGTGCATTGTAAACCTGCAGTATTAAAGATGTTATTAAATTTTAGCTCACTGGTGGGAAACAGAGACTGACACTTGGCCATTACTACTCAGATTGCAAGCAATGAAGCCAGGGTTTCTGATGAGATTATAAAGTCTTAATTACATTGCGTAGTTGATCCTAATTATTCCAGGATTCCATTTTCACAAATTTACTCATTTACTCAATTTTATTTTTAACCCCATAATCCATATTTGCAGCATTTGTAGATGTGTATATTACTAAAAACTTAAATCATTAGCCTTTCATGTTCCCAGATAAGTAGAAGAGAGGTTTTTATCTTCTCCTTTTCTGTCTCATGCTTTAAGCAAATGTCATCTCATGAATTATATAATTTCACAGTTGTTTCTTTTATGTCTTTTTTTGTGATTTTCCTGTTTTATACAACCCCAACAAAAACAAAGAAGGCTGTGATGTGCCTTGTAGAGATAATATTTGTGTCAAGTAAACTTTGTGCAAATGTGAATTATCACATCTTTGGCAAGGAGTTAAAAATTAATAAATGCACAATATGTAAAATAAGATATTTAAAATACAGCCACGTGTAAAACAAGGCTACCTATTGATCAGTTGACAGATATATAATGACAGGTTTATGGGAATCCAACCCCATATTTCTTTTGTAGCAGTGAACTGCTCAGTGTGCACTAATATAATTCAGTTTTGTCCTATAAAGTTTTTCACAGCAACTTTATACAACAAAACTACAGTTATTTGTTTTCATTTTTCCCCAGCCAAGATTTTTTAACCCTCAACTGCAGATACAAGGGTAATGTAGAAAAATCACCTGGATACTGGAATGACTATATGATTCTTGGATGGGGCTACTTCCAAAGATAGAAACTCTTTATCCTGGAACACAGCATAGCCATGAACTCCTTTTGTTAAAACTTCTCAATAGATATATGAATCTTTGTGCCTTACATTCTCACCGTAGATGTTATGTAGCACACAAATATTGAAAAACCTAATAAAACCAAGTAGAATGAAACAAGAAGACTTAAGTAATATCTGTACATCAGTGCTAGAAGGGTAGTCCTATGTATTTTCAGAATTATGTGCCTATCTTTGTGAAGTGACTTTGGGATGACTTAAAGTTTCCTTTTTACTAATGATTGCTTTTATTCCCCAATCTTTCTTCTTACTTCCAATCCAGTAATATGCAATTCAGTAAATAGTGTAAAAACCTTCCTACTTCCTTTCTAATACAAATTACTTTGTTGATACAGCACTATCTGTCCTGCTTCTAACAGACAGTAAGTATTTCACTCATGCAGACAGCAAAGAGTCTTACAAAGTAGAGCTGGCTTGAGTGATAGAAAGCAGGAATGGCTGTGTCTGCCATTGCCTGGGGGTGAGAGGGAAGCAGGCAGATGAGCTAGGAGTAGGGGGACTAAAATTCTGTCTCATTAAGGTCCTTTTCCCCCTTGGGTTAACTGTGAATCAGTGGAGTGCTGCCCCTTTTCTGCCATGCTCTGATTTGTTTAATTACCTAAGAGAGCTTTTAGAATGCTTTCTCAAGTTATGATGCTTGAACTACCTGCATCCAGAAAACCCCAAGATACAGAGTTTAGACTCCAAAGCTTCATGGACAATGACTTGCACGTGTCTCTGTGGCTGAACCCTTGCAACTGTAGCTGAAAGCCATGGAAGGGAAGAAGGAACAGAGTAGTATAAGGATGGTGAAAGCAATAGGGCCAGGGATTTAGCTCAGCGGCATAAGTGCCTACTTTGCAAGCAAGCAGTTGTGAGTTCAATCCCTGGTTAAAAAAAAAAAAAACCTCAACTAAAATACAGAAAGCTTGACACAGTGCTGGATCTGTCACTAGTCATATTATCTTGAGCCATCCAGCTAGTTCCCCACAGAATCTCAGTTGCTCCACTTCTGAAATGGGGATTATAAAAAAAGCAACACCAAGGGCTAGCCTGAGGCTTCAGCAGGTTCTGGCATGTAAAAATTGTTTGTAAGAATAAAAGCCATGATCAATATAAATTTATCTTGCATAACCACCCCCCTAGGACATGGGACTGTGGCCCGAGGTTCCAGGGCCCCACTTCACCATGCTCAGCTTCCTGCTTTCAATTTAGGGAGCCAAGATCCTGCAGGGGAGTTAGGACGATGAGAGGTGAGTCCCACTGCCCCCCGGCGGGCTTGGGGAGAGCTGGCGACCCACGCTCTGGGCTATTGAGTTTCTGGCTAGCTACTGGGCACTGGACTGAGCTCTGGAAGTTCCATGGCCTAAATGCACCATGCCCAGTGGCCTTCTTTCAGTTCAGAAGGTGGAGACCATGCAGGGGGACTCTCAGCCTGGTTGAACTGGCCTGAGGAAAGCTTAAGACCAGCACTGCTGGTGCTTGAGGTCATATCCACCCCCCTAGGACATGGGACTGGGGCCTGAGGTTCCGCTGGCCCCAGTTCACCATGCCCAGCTTCCACCTGTAAATTTAGGGAGCCAAGAACCTGTGGGGGAGCCCATACTGCTCCAAGAGATGATGGTGCAGGAGGTAATTCACCACACACCCAGAGGAAGCTTTGGAACACACTGCTCAAAGCAAGGAAATATAGAAAAATGACAAAAGGAAAGACCAAAAGGCAGGCTCAAAACTACAGCCCATTCCAAGAAAGCCTACAAGCCATGTACATAGAAGAAAAAAGAAGCCATTCACCTGAAATGTCTAAGATAATATCAAATGAAATAAAGATGCAACTAGGGGAAGCTATGGAGAAATTCAAATCAGAAATAATTGCCCAGATAAAAGAAGAAATGATAAAAGTAGTGACAGAAATAGTGAACACATCTAGTGAAGACACAGCTAAAAAATTAGAGAAACAAAGCAAACAGATAGAATCCCTGAATGAACACTATAAGAAACAAACAGAATATATAAAGAAGATTCAAAGAGATATACAGGAAATAAAAAATTCTATTGAAAGCTGCCAAAACCACCTCAACAAAAGTGAAGATAGAATTTCAGACCTTGAAGATAAGATCAGAGCCAGTGAACAGGAAAGGAAAGATCTTTTAAAAATAACAAAGAATCAGGAAATAACCATTCAACAGCTGCAAGATGATGCAAAGAAAAATAAAATAAGATTAATAGGGATAAATGAAAAAGAAGGGGACAGCCAAAATGACATCAAGAGGATATTTACAGAAGTAATAGCTGAAAACTTCCTAAACATGAGAAGGGAAACTGGATTAGTGACACATATAGAACTCCCAATAGCCATAACCAAAAGAAACTAAATCCAGACATATAATAAGAACCATCCCAGAAACCCACCATAAGAACAGAATACTAAAAACTGCTAGAGAGAAAAGACAGATCAGCCATAAAGGAAAACCTATCAGATTCAGCAGACTTCTCAACACAAACAATGAAGTCAAGAAAAGCATGGAGTGAAGTACTTCAGATCCTAAAGGAAAACCACTTCCAGCCCAGACTGACGTACTCTGCAAAACTGTCCTTCAAAATGGTTGGAGAAATAAGATACTTCCAGGACAAAGAACAGCTGAAGAACTTCGTGAACACCAAACCAACCCTACAAAGAATACTGAAAGACATTCTAGATACACACGGGAGAAAACCAAGCAAGGCAGACAATTAAATAGAATGGAAAGCTAAAGATACAACAGCAGAAAGATAACATGTCAACAATAAACCAATATGTAACAGTTACAACCATTAATGTAAATGGCCTCAACTCACCAATCAAAAGAAACAGACTGGCAGAATGGATCAAGGAACAACATCCAACCATATGCTGTCTACAAGAAACCCATCTAACCTAAAAGGACACTCATAGACTGAAAGTCAAGGGATGGAAAACAATACTTCATGCAACAGGAAACTAAAAAAAAAGTAGGAGTAGCCATTCTGTTTGCAGAAAATGTGAATTTCAAACCAAGAATGATCCAAAGACATAAAGAAGGTCACTACATACTAGTTAGGGGAAAACTTCAAGAGGATGAGATAACAATCTTAAACATATATGCACCAAATTACAGAGCACACAGCTATAAAAAGCAAATATTAACAGAAATGAAAAATTAAATATGCAATAACACAGTTGTAACAGGAGACTTTAAAACACCATTGACACAAAGGGACAGATCAACTAGACAGAAATCAGCAAAGAAATAACAGAACTGAATCACACCTGTGAACAAATGGACTGGATAGACGTATACAGAGTGTTCCATCCAACAACTTCAGAATATACATTCTTTGCAGCAGTGTATGAGACATTCTCTAAAATAGACCAAATACTTTCCCACAGAACATATCTAAGTAAATGCAAAAGAATTGAAATTATCCCATGAATGTTATTGGATCATAGTGCCATGAAACTAGAAATTAACAATAAAAGCAACTGCAAACCTCACAAACACATGGAAACTGAGTAATGCACTCTTGAGCAATCAGTGGGTCATGAAGGATATTAAAGAAGAAATTAAACAATATCTACAAGCAAACGAAAATACAAACACATATTACCAGAATTTCTGGGATGCAATGAAAGTAGTCCTCAGAGGAAAATTTATTGCACTGAGTTGTCACATCAGGAAGACATAACAAACACAAATAAACAACCTGATGCTACAATTCAAACATCTAGAAAAAGAAGGGCAAGCCAAGGAAAAAGCCAAAAGAAGGGAGGAAATTATAAAGATCAGAGCAGAAATTAATGCAATAGAGACTAAGAAAACAATACAAAGAATCAATGAATCAAAGAGCTGGTTCTTTGAAAGAATAAATAAAATTGATAAGCCCCTGGCCAACCTTATTCAAAAAAGGAAAGAAAAAACTCAAATTCATGCAATAAGGAATGAAAAAGGTGAAATTACTACAGACTCGGTGGAAATACAGAAGGTCATCAACACCTATTTCGAAAACCTCTACTCTCATAGGTTCTATAACACTGAAGAAACAGACAGATTCCTGGATACATATGAACTACCAAAGCTGGATCAGGAAGATGTAAAACTGCTGAATAACCAATTTCTATTAATGAAATTGAAAATGTAATTAAGACCTTGCCAACAAAGAAGAGCCCAGACCCAGATGGAATCACTGCAGAATTCTAAAAGAAATACAAAGAAGACTTGATTTCAACACTCCTGAAACTCTATAATGAAATTGAAAGGGAAGCAATTCTTCCTAAGTCATTCCTGGAAGCAAATATTATTCTAGTACCAAAACCTGATAAAGACCCAACTAAAAAAGGGAACTACAGGCCAATCTCCCTAATGAACATAGATGCAAAAATTCTCAATAAAATATTGTCAAATAGGATACAGAAAATCATCAAGAAGATTATACACCATGATCAAGTGGAATTCATCCCAGGAATGCAGGGATGGTTCAACATATGTAAATCAATATATGTAATCCACCATGTCAATAGAGCCAAAAGTAAGAACCACATGATCATCTCTATAGATGCAGAAAAAGCTTTTGATAAGGTCCAACACTCATTCATGATAAGAACCTTACAGAGAATTGGAATATATGGTCTTTACCTCAATGTGATAAAGGCCATCTATGACAAACCAACAGCCAGCATTGTATTACATGGCCAAAAACTAAAACCCTTTACCTTAAAATCAGACACAAACAAGGATGTCACCTGTCACCACTCCTACTCAACATAGTACTAGAAATACTAGCCAGAGCAATAAGAAAGAGAAATAAAAGGAGTAAAGATAGGAAAAGAGGAAGTTAAATTATCATTATTTGCAGATGACATGATACTTTAAATAGAAGACCTCCCAAAACTCTATTGAAAGACTTCTAGATGTAATAAATAAATTCAGCAAGGTAGCTGGATATAAAGTCAATACTCAAAAATCAATAGTATTCCTATATACTAACAACAAAAATACTGAGAGAGCAATAAGAGAAGCCACACCCTTCACACTAGCATCCAAAAAAATGAAATACTTAGGAATTAATCTCATGAAAGAAATAAAAGAGCTATACAGGGAAAATTATAATACCCTGAAAAATGAAATTGAAGAGGACCTCAGAAAATGGAAAGACATCCCTTGTTCATGCATAGGGAGAACAAACATTGTGAAAATGGACATTCTCCCAAAATTACTAAACAGATTCAATGCAATCCCAATCAAAATACCACTAACATACCTCATAGATCTAGAGAAATCACTCCTAAAATTCATCTGGAACCAGAAGAGACCTAGAATAGCAAAGGCATTTCTAAGCAGCAAAGGCAAGGCAGGAGGCATCACAATTCCTGACTTGAAATTATACTACAAAGCTACTGTAATAAAATCAACATGTTACTGGAATAAAAACAGACCTGAAGATCAATGGAATAGATTGGAAGATACAAACACAACCACAAACTCACCTAACCACCTTATCTTTGATAAAGGGGCCAAACATGCTTGTTGGAAGAATGACAGTCTCTTTAACAAATGGTGCTGGAAAAATTGGCTGTCCATATGCAGAAGATTAAAACTAGACCCATGTCTATCACCATACACTAAACTAAAATCTAAATGGATCAAAGATCTAAATATTAAAACAGAAACACTAAATCTGCTGGAAGACAAATTAGGTAAAAACCTCAAAGATACAGGGGTCAGTAGAGAATTCATAAACAAGAATCAAACTCCATGGGAAATACTTCCCAGAATCAATGACTGGGACCATATCTTATTAAAGAGTTTCTGCATGTCAAAAGAGGTTTCCAGCAGAGTGAAAAGAAAACCCACAAATTGGGAAAAAATCTTAATGGACAGTCCCTCAGACAAAGGACTTCTTTCTAGAACTTATAAAGAATTAAAAAAAAAATCAGACTCTCAAAATTCAAAGACCCAATCCAAAAATGGGCATCTGAAATGAATACTCAGTTCTCAGATGAAGAAATACGAATGGCAAATAAATACATGAAAAAATGTTCATCATCATTAGTCATGAGAGAAATGAAAATTAAAACCAGTGATTTCATCTCACCCCATAAAGAATGGCCAGGATTAAAAAAAAAAAAACCTTCCAACTAAAAATGCTGGAGAGGCTCTGGGGAAAAAGGAACTCTCCTGCACTGTTGGTGGGAGTGTAGACTGGTGCAGCCACTGTGGAGATCAATCTGGAGAGTCCTCAAAAAGCTGTGTGTGGAAGTCCCATTTGACCCAGCTATTCCGCTTCTAGGCATATTCCCAGAAGAACTGAAAACATCATACCACAGTGATATGTGTGCACTCACGTTTATAGCAGCACAATTTGTAATAGCCAGATCTTGGAAACTACCTAAGTGCCCATCAACTGAGGAATGGATAAAAAAAGTGGTATTTTTATACCATGAAGTACTATTCAGCTATCATGAATGATCACATTGAGATATTTGTAAATAAATGGATACAACTTGAGACCATACTCATAAGCGAAATAAACCAAACTCACATGTGTAAATACTGTATAGTCTCCCTAGTATGAGAGTTGGTAAGAGATTTTATGGTAATCATGAATCACCATTTCATTGCTTAGAAGCCTTTCAGTGTTTTCAATCATCAGTTGGATGGTTTCATTCTGTTTTGTTTGACTTTATTATGTGTGATGGTATGAACAACTGTTTTGAAGAAAACAAAACATTATATGAATCAGCTATTGCTGATTTAATATCATCTTGCCTAGAAGTCCTACCATGCTTCTATTCTTCTATTACCATCAGTTTTATCATATTGTGTCTTATTGGGATTTTAATATATGTGATAGTACAAAGAAAATTTTTTTATTGAAAATGAGATATTACAGTAGCCATTGATCATTCTCTGTTATTTGGTTCAGAATGCCCTGTAATTCTTTCATTCTTTGAATGGTTTTATACTATTTTGTTATGTTTAATATTATTGTATTTGAAACTATGCTCAACCATAGCAGAGAAAGTGATATTTTGATAGCTACTGTTAATGTCTAGTTGTCTTATTGTAAAATACTGTATTGCCTGTGTTGTTCTGATCTGCTTTGTTCTGCCCTCTTTTGTTTTATTCTCTTTAAAATAAAACAATAAAAATATAAATTTATCTTTTTACTTTTTGAAATAGAGTAATAATAAATGAATTAAAGATTAATTTATACACCACAGAATGTATTCAAAGTTTACCTTACATAGAGAATAATAGGGGCCGGGGATTTAGCTCAGTGGCTTAAGTGCCTGCCTGGCAAGCGTGAGGTCGTGAGTTCGATCCCCGGTACCAAAAAAAAAAAAAAAAAAAAAAAGAGAATAATGAATGTTTGTTTGCAGTGTGGTGGAAGACAGACCAGGAAGACTTGCTCCTTCTCCCAAGTGTATCTCTCTTACGTGTTATAGATGCTGAAATCTTATTGTCATAGACTATTTTATTCCAATTTCCTTGAGAACTCCAATGTTATTTGGGAGGAAGCATACTTTTGCTATAAATTCTTGATAAGATTTTAAGCCAGGGCCAAGGAAAGATACTTTAGGGAATATGAAAGGTCTTCAGGGTGACATATAAAAGTACAAATTTTGTTCTTATCAAATTTGGTCTCTTCAAGAATGCATCAGTCAAGAAACAATTCTCTCTCTCTCTCTCTCTCTCCTTCTCTGTCTTGCTCTCCCTTGCTCTCCTCTCTCATAAAATAGGAAAAGATAACTAGTAAGGCATTAGAGAAGAGGTCAAATCTACTGTGTAAGTTACAACAAGGAAAGGAAATACTACAATCAATGCCAAGATATGCAAGACTGCTTTGTACATCATGGGATAAAATTATAGAAACAATGTCATGTTTATCTTATGCACTTTCTTTCTTTGTCAGTTGATTGCTACCTATGAGTACTTGGAGACTTGCAGTTAGGGACAATTTGGCTTTGAAATGGTTGGTACTTGTTTTAGTGTCTGTTTTGTTTTGTTTTAAATGATCTTACTTTTAGTCATCCTTTATCACATGCAGCCCACCTGCATTTCCCTTCACCTGGTCAATAGACAATAGCTCCTGATTAACCGTCATTTTCAGTGAGATTTTTGGCACTCTATCAAAGAGAATCAATAATTTTCCCAATAGCTCCTGGTCGACCAGCAGTTCTCAGTGAGATTTTGGCAACTCTATCAGAGAGAATTTAGTTTCTCTCTTTAAGTTTTTAAAATATTTTAGCTGTATATCTACAAAGGAACTTATCAAATTGTACTTTTTTCTCATACATATCTATGTCTAAAATGTCAGCTTCTAGAGGTCTGCAAAAATTCTCTATTTACTTTTGCATTCCCAGCACTTATTAGAGAGATCAAGCAAGGTTGCTTTTAACAAGTGTTGAGGGAACTAATATTTTGACTATTAAATTGTTTATGTTGTGATTTTCTCCACATTCACCATTGTTTTGAGTTTTAAAAAATTAGAATATTTAATTTTTCTTTTTAGATTATCAGTGGTTTATATCTTTCATTGCAGGTAAGCTGCTTACCCTACTCTTTAAGGTTGTTGTAATGCCTACAGCATACTTCTTTTCTTCATATGAATAAATCTGTAATTTTGGCTACATTTTCATTTCCTTCCATTATTGAGCTTACATTCCATTATGTTAATGTCACTTAATTTCCAAATAATTGTTTTATAGGAACAGTTACTGACTTTCTTAACAATACTTTTTTTTAGCACAGTTTCCTAAATCTTCAGTCATCTTAGAAAATTCTAGTGTCAAATAAGTTTTCCATCTCTCAAAAATTTTTAGTTTCTTTGAACAAATAAATGCTATTTTATCCTGATGTATCATCATGATACAATTATGCTCTCATATTCTTCAAAAAATGATATGGTACTATAAGACAAATATTTCTCAAATTTTGAAGATTTATTAAATATGTCACTGTAAAAATTAATAGCAAATAAATCTTTCCCAATTACAATTTTTTTGTAAAATAAATATATATAATATTAGTTTTTTTATTCACTCATTTAAAAATATGCATTGTTTATTTGCATAATATATTGATTATACATAAATTTCTTTCTGGTAGTTATGGGAGTTTTTAAAAGTTTGCAGCCTTACTCAGATGAGTCAATCTTAAAGAATTAGAAATCTAAATATGACCTTGTTTATTGGAATAATTTATGTCTATAAATTGTATATATTTCATATTAGATACAACTTAATTCAGAGGATTTCTCTGAAAGGGACATCTAATTTCATTCCATAATCACCAGGTTTTCCATCAGTTGACATTCTTCATTTCATCATCATAGAACTTCTATTTACTGTGCTACAGGAAAGGCAAGTTTTTCTTCTTATAGAAAAACCTTGAAAATTTTATTATTCTAGATTCTTGCTTCACATTTAATAGATCCTGAAATCCTTTCATATTTGTTTATTTGTGTTTGTGTGTGTGTGTTTGTTTGAAAGGTATTGTCACAGGAGAAATTTTAATTAGATTAATGTGCATAACAAGTCAAAATGTTCAGAGCACTTCCTGTCTTCCTGCCTCTATCTGTTGCTTACTGCTATTCTGAGGTATTGCAAGTGCAACAAGAGAATGGAGTGTATTTTCATGTAGTATAGATTTGGGGAAAATCTTAGGGCAAAAGCTGGAATAATTTTTCCAGAAGCCAATGGACCATATGCTAATGGCTCTTGAATTAAAGTCTTCTCTGCACACTAACTGGAGGGACAGCTATTATCAAAACTCAAATATTTTAGTTTAGGTGTAAAACTCAAAGAATAAGAAAAAGCTAAAGTAAAGAATAAGAAAAAGCTAAAATTGTTATTTTACTGAAATCGGTCTATGCTCTGTAAAGCACTAGTCACATTTACAAGGAGTCTTGGCAAAAGTGAGCACAGACACAGGGGCTGTTGACACAGATATTCATAAGCCTCAGTCACTTTGGAAATGTGATGGACTTTGAATAAATTAAATATTAATAAAAGGAGGCCTCTGAATCTCAGGGTGGAAGTCAATGACATCAACATTTGAGCTACTATCCTCACTGAGCATTTGAGATAAAGTTGATATTTTTGACATTAGTCGCTATAGAAAATATTATCCCAGCTAGTCATTGTTGAAAGAGAAGAAAATCGTGATACTAAGAAATTGTTACGGTGGATTAGTTTTTAATGCTCACCTAAGCATATTTTCTACTCCCCCATCCTAGCTTCCTATCCCAGACTCTTAGTAATAAGTTGGGAAGTATTTTAGGAAAAGATCAGGTGTTTCATATGGGTAGACTTAGGTAAATACATATCTTTTATTTATTTTTAGTTTTTTAAAAGTTATAGTGAAATGCACCTAATATAAAATTTACCATAATAACATTTACCCCTTCAGAAAGTTGCACCAGCATTACTATTGTCTATTCTGCCTCAAAAGAAAAACCCAGTGTCCTACAAGCAGCCACTTTCAATCCTTTCTTTCTTCAGCTTGTGGCAATCATTAATTCCTTTTCTCTCTTTATGACTTTATCCATTCTGCAGATTTCATGTAAGTTGAATGAAATGGAACCCTTCTTATGCCTGACTTCTTTCACCCAACATAAAGTTCATCTGTGTCATGTATACTATGTGGCTATGTCCTTTCTTTTTATGCTGAAAAAATATTCCCTTATATGTATTTGCCACCTACTGCTTATCTGTTCATTAGCTGATAGCCATTTGAGTTGCTTCTACTTTTTGGCTATTGAGAACAGTGCTGTTATGAACATTTGTACCGAAGTTTGAACATGTATTTTGAGATACTTTGGGTATATTATCCAGGAGAAGGATTTCTGGGATCTATGACAATTCTTTGTTTAGTTTATTGAGGGAACACCTATTTTCCACAGGGTTCCCACCATCTTGCATCCTCTTTCCCAGTAATATACAAGAACTTTAATTTTTTCAGACCCTCACCAAGACTTCTGATTTTTCAGGATGATTTTTATTGCATGTGTGGTTTATTAATATATTCTATTAGTTGTGAAGTATTGTGGCTTATTTGGGCTCTGATTTACATGAAGAAAACATTTTAAGAAATCTTCTAGGCACTATATTGTTTTCCTAAGCCTGGAAAGTTTTGAAACTGAGGTCATCTCTTAGAAGTCTTTCCTGGATTAAAAAAAAATGGAGAGAAACCAATTTTACTGAGACTATTGTATTTCTGTGGGAACACAGGAGGAAGGCTTTTCTTGGAGGGTGGAACACAGTTCCAAGACAGTCATGGTTGAACTGTTTAGAGTTTAGACATGACAGCTATCTAGCTGTAGTCCCTTTGTTATGGGGATGTTATTCTAGGTTAGATAACTGGGTGCTGTGTCCAGCACAGCTCTTGAAAATTCTTTGGAGAAGGACTGTGAAGAAATGAAGGCAAGAGTGAAAATGCAGCAAGCTAAAGTGAGATGCAGCCCTATCTCTTCGTAGAGAAAAAAAAAGCTGCCCAGTGACTGCAGTGTGTTTATTTACACAGTTGGCAGGTTGATGTCAGGTGAAATCTCTCTGCCTAACAACTTGTTTAGCTAGCTGGCCTCAGGTATCTCATATTCTCTAGGCTGGCCTTGCTGTATCGTGCATGTGTGATCCACCTTCAGCTTCAGTTGCTCCCCACAACTGGGACAACCATGGGGCTCAGGCTGATCCAAATTTGTTGCTGTTTCTTTTCTTTTCTTTTCTTTTCTTTTCTTTTCTTTTCTTTTCTTTTCTTATTTTTAAATTTTTTTTATTTAAAGAGAAGAAAAACCACAACCAAACAAAACAGAAACAGGGTAGCAACAATACAGAATTCCAAAAAAAAAAAGAAAAAGATATGAACTTTTCAGTTTTTCTGGGAAAATATCCAGGAGGGGAATAGCTGGGTTGAATGGAACTTCCAATCCTAGACTTCTGAGAATTCTCCCTACTGATTTCCATAGTGGTTGGCACCAGTCTGCACTCCCACCAACAGTGGAGCAGTGTTCCTTTTTGCCCGCAGCCTCGCCAACATTTGTTATCAGTTGATTTCTTGATGGCAACTATTCTTTCCGGTGTGAGATGATATCTCAATGTGGTTTTAATTTGCATTTCTCAAATGACCAATGATGGTGATTTTTTTAAGAGAAAAAAAAGAACAGAAAAAGGGTAGAAATAATACAGAATTTAAAAAAAACAGTAATAATTCACTAGTTGATAAATTACATATTGTCCTCTTAGAAATATTTGTTCAAGTTAGAAAATTAAAGCATACAAAGTGAACATTCAAACAGTGAGACTGCAAACAGATCTGTTCAATGATCTAACAAAAACTTAGTAATATGGTTATCAATCCTACACACTTAAACATACATGCAGTTATATCCTTTAGAGCACTTTCTTTTACTCTCTGCTGTTTCTTTTGAAAACAAAGTTGACAAAGGGAAAACACCTTAGAAATCACGAATTTCTGAATCAATCTTTTCTACTAGAAAGTGATTCTCATGCTGCAGGCAGAGAATAGATACTCCTCCATATTGGACCTCTCTTTCTGGGGTGTTGATTGACTGGTGTATCTATCTCATCTGAGTTTGCTGTCGAAGACCTTAAAAAATGCAAAAATGCCAAGGCTCAGTAAAGAAGCGCAGTCTTCAGTGCAGAGTGAGAGAGACGGGGAAGAGGAAGGGTGGCTTGGTCATTGGAAGAGGGTGCTTTGTGGCAGCTTGAAGATTGCCTTTTGGAAGCACAGCTGGTCACTCAGTAGACCCGCTCTTGTGAGGGCTTTCACCGAGCAGAGTACAGGGAAAAATTCATGCCCAAAGCATTCTACTGGAGTGAAGAAGGCAGAGAAACTTATATGCACATCTCTCACTTACCTTGTCCTACTAGATAAATTGTCTCCCACAGAGAATTAACTCCTCCCATTCAACTGACGTTTCATAACCAGTTGATTTCGTGCCTACTGGGAAAGCCTTGTACTGGGGTGGTTCATCCAGATCTCAAAGTGGGGTAGAGGATTCATCCATGTGACTGGTCAGCCCCGCTCACAGAATCTTGAGTGCCCACTCACCTGTTGTTTTAGTGGAGGCTGGTTCAGAACAAGATGATGAAGGTGAATGAGACTCATAAAAGCTAAAGAGACACACTGTGTGAGTAGAACAGAATTAGTGATTAAATTTATACATTGCAGGTTGCCATGACAATGTATTTAACAGATTTTCTAGTTTAGTTAAGGGCCTTCACTCATTTACATGTTATCAGTTAATTCAAACATTCCAACATCAAAGATATAAAATACAAAGTTGAAAATCAGTCTCTCTGTATAATCTATAGAAACAATACTGTTACGTGTTTTGATCATTTTAGAATGTGAGGCACTATTTTCTCAAAAAAAAAAAAACCGTGAAGTTTTATCTCTTTATTGCGTATTCTAAATGGTTATAATTCAAATATCATTATCTGCTTTAACAGTTATAAATGGAGAATGAAATTATAAAAAAATGAACACAAAGACAGAAAAGCAAAAAAAATTGAGTTAGTCTTCAAAAGCAAGAACCTACTGTTTAAAAAAAATAGGATAAAAGACTAACTTTCCACAAACATATCAAGGAAGAGAGACCATGTAAATAACATACTAAACAACAAGGAAAATAGCCACATCTGTGAAAAATATCCAAAACTTGTATGACCATCTTATAAACAGCTAAATGCCACTGATTTGAAATGCTACATGGACATTTTTGCAATACACCAGTCCAAAATTGACATGAATAGAGAAAATCTGTACAGATAACTACTACTATATCTTGGCCTCTAAAAATATGATCTTATAGGTGAGTGTCACCAAACTGTCAAGGAATATATGTCTATTTTACACATTTTTTTCTCATAAAAGAAAAGAAAAAACCTGCACAACTCACTTTTGAAGTAAATATAACTTTACTCCATCTGTGTAAGACAGAGTCCTAACAGAAAAGAGCTAGCATATTAACACTGGGGAAGTGAAGAGAATTTAATTAAGGGACTTCACCTTCTACTGGAGTGGAATTAATACAACTACCAGGAATAATTTTGTACCAGGAGAAATCAGTACCACTCTTAGACCTAATGGGGCAATTTGAGAAAGCTACCAGCCAAATCTATGCACCTAGCCCTTTTGGTAGAGGGATGCATTGAATTTTGCAGTGGAACAGAAAGGCAACTGCAGAGTGTAAACACTAGTACCTCACTCATTTCCTGTCCTTGAATTTACTACCAGTAGATGACTTTATATTGCCAGAAGGGAATGGTAGGGAAGCCATCGATAGAGTCCTTTTAATCATATGCCAGGACACAAAGCAGGAAGAATAGAAAACAAATCTTGAAACATAAATGGAAAAATACTCAGAACAGTAACAAAACTAGATGGAGACAGTATGAGAAAAGGAATATATAGGCCATATATCTTTTGAGCATAAGTAAAATTTTCTAAATATTAATGGGCCAAAAAAATTCAACAACATATTTTTAATTGTACACTATGAACTGAAGAGGATTTAATCTCAGGAATGCAAAGAGAGTCACCATTAGAAAACTTAATAACATGATTTATCACATTAATGGACTGCAAGGGAAACATCACATGGTCATCTCAATATATAGAGAAAAAGCTTTGGGGAATGTTCAGCATGCATTTGAGTTTTTAAAATGTCTCTTATATACCTGAAATGAAAGAAAACTATCATCATATAAAAACTTTATTTCCTCATTACTATAAAATCCATCCCCAAGAACAAAATAAAACAAAACAAACAAGATAACAAACATAAACCAGTACCAATCAAATGTTATGTGTCATGAAGAAATTTTTGAAGGTGACTTTGAATATTAGAAATTAGACCAAAATTCTATTGTTTAATATATTCCTGGAAGTTCTGATCAACTAAATATAAAATAAAGAACATGTTTGAATAAAAGGAAGAAAAGAAATGTTCAGTGCTTATAATTAGTTGATCATTTACAAAAGAAATTCTAAATAATCAGCAAACTATTACAACTAACAAGTCATTTGAGGCTGGAATGTAGTGCAGTGGCAGAGTACCTGCCTATCATGTGCCAGAGCCTTGATTTCATCCTCAACACTTAGCCACACAGAAAGTTACAGAAGGACCAACATGCACAGCCAAATAGCAGTAACATGAACAGCAATAAGCATTTAGTAATTCAGACAGAAAACAGGGTACTATTTACAATATAATATTGACTATGAGGCTTCTAGAAGTTAATGACTCTATTCCTAAAGTAAAACAAAAATTCACTGTCAGTGTCTTGTTTTCTTTTGTACCATTACCCAACTGATTATGCTCTACAATATATCACAAGTCAGCTTTCCTCACCTGCCTACTTCTGCCCATACGACGGTTGCCAAAGCAACCATCATGTCTAGGTATCATCTCAGTGAAGTCGCCATAAGCAAAATTATTAGACAGTTGAAAGACTAGAAGACAATACTAGAAATATTCAAAAATAAACATTTAATTTTAGAATATTTTTATATTTACCAAGCAGTTGTGTAGAGCTTCCAAGTAACCTGCAGACAATTCTATTGTTAACCTCTCATGTTAGTATGGGTCCTTTGCCACAACTAGTGAATCTATATAGCTATTGGACTATTAACTGAAATCTGATCTTTTGTAATAAAAATAAATCTGTCTTTTTCCTGCTTCAGGACCCCATCTATGACAATACACTCCATTTAGTCATTCTTTCTCCTTAGGATTTTGTATGCTCTGATAGTTTGTTCCTTCTATCTTGTTTTAGATGACCTTAACAGTTAGGGAGTGCTAGTCAATTATTTCATAGAAGACTCCTCAGTATGTGCTAGGCAGATATTTTTGTTGTGATTATCCTGGGTGTCATTTATTAAAAACTGGTGGTCAACTAAACACCAACCGAATTAAATGAGCATGGTGCTGAGGAAAGTTGCCAGCATAAATAGAGACGGAGAAGACAAGTGAGGCTTTGTGGGTTTCTTTAGGTGTTGCTGTTTGAGCCGCTGGTTCTCCTGAAGGAGCTCATCATGACTAGCTTCCCCAGTGTGAGTTCGACCACTGTCATCTGAGGAGCTCAGGACCTTGTTGGTGAGAGTGGCTGTGGTTCACTTTGGGGGCGCTCTGGTCCTTACACAGAGCATAGCTTCCTGGCAGATGTGTGCCATTTAATCTCCAGGACAAACTCATCATGCTGGCTTCCTGGCATGTACTCAACTGTGCTTATCATCAGAGGAGCTTGGGACCTCCGTGTCGCTGATGGCTATGGTACTTTCAGGGCAGCCCTGGTCTTTGTTTTGAGTGTGACTTCTTGGCTCCAGTGTAGAACCGTCAACCTATCAGCACAGCTCCTTCACCCCGCTGGCACAGACTTTCTAGCTTCCACCACTGAACTTTCGGCCTTCCCAGCATGCATCTGTAAAAGAGACTGGTATGAGTCCTTCTTGTGGGCTCTAGACCTCCAGCTGGACTCGTGGGAGGCATTGTCATGGGCTCTGCATCTTCATCTGGACTCATGCAGGACACTGCTGTGGGATCCAGGCCCTTGGCTTAATAGTCTGGTTCTTTAGTGTTGTGGATAGATTTCCTGCATTTTCTTGTGTTTACCTCCTGGTGACCATCATAAAATAATAGTACAAATGCTGTTCTGATTCTAGTTGTTCTCCTCACAACCACTGACTACACTGGGTTATGTGCTTTAGAGAAGATGATCAGAGATAAAGTATTATTGCCTTCACATCAAGTAGAAGATACATTTCATTGGTGAGACTTACCACTCTTGATGTTAACCTTTACTGCCTGTTGATATAGTATATATTAGGCTTCTGCATAGTAAGAATCCCTCTTCTCATACTTAGAAAGAAATCAACTATGAATAATCCAAATTTAAGAATGAGAAGGTGTTATATTCCTTTTTTTTGAGGTGGCAATATCTAAATAAAACACTCCAAATTTTGCACAGATTTGTCCGCTCTCTTCCTTAACTTGTGTGTCAATCATTTACTTAACTCAGTAAGTACTTGTGGATATATATTTTGTTTCAGGGCTATGGAAAACTTTTCAGATTGGCTTCTGTTTTTATTAAAGAAAAATTCAAAGAAACCCTTTAGCTTCACTTGCTCTTGTTTGCCTTTTTAAAAGTCACTAAAAAGGGTCACACAGTTGGGCAATGCATTTGTTTCTCAGTAGCTTCACTACAGATGACACCTCTGAATGAAGCCATCTAACGTGTTAAAAACTGATTGCCAGAAAATCTTATCTTCTCTGGCCCTCTGAAGGCAAGTTGCTTCTCCAATGGTCCTGCTTGGAAATTTAGCCTTTCACTATCTTCCTCTGTTTTTCCAGGATAAGATGTCTTTGTATCTTAATAACTACAAAATTAAGAACTTTAGAGAAAAACAGCTGAAAAGACACGAGTCTTCCTAATCAGTAACTTTTTAAAAAACTTACACAACCTAAACTATCCAGTAACCTACAGAAAAGCAGACCATGCAGTTTGCATCTACCCTGAAATTTGTAAGCATCTGGTCACCTGCCTTTTTGATATGCCTCCCCACATCTCTCCCTTTAAGCCTAGTGTCTTCCAGCCCTAAGGCATGATGATACTTTTTGGTCATAGGTGCCATCTTCTTTGTTTTGATAGCTCTGAAAATAAATCATTTTTCTTGTTCCAACAATTTGCAATTTATCTTAAGTCATTTTCTTTCTCAAGTGGCCAGCAAGGAATGAATGTGGTATTATTGTTACACTGTGCTTCTTTATACATGCAAATTTTTTGTGGGAGGGGTCATTCTGCAGCTTTTGGCACTATGTGTAATATGTTTAGCATGCAGAAGTCTAATATTAGATATTGAAAAGTCTTCATATAGAAATCAAGTAAAGCTTTTTAATTTAAAAAAGCAGTTTAAAAAAGGAAAATATAGTTAGGAAATGCTGGAAATACTGTCACATTAATTCATAGTGATAGCACTCTATACCCATTTAATAGGCAAAAATGAGAACATTGGAAAAATTAGTAGTTGTTAAGAAATGGAGATCTTTTGCTGTATTTTGTGCCATTTTTAGAGCCCAAACTCGAAATATTTCAGTAAAATTAGGTGAATGCCTATTCATTGCATAACATACACTTCCAAGAGACTCTCTTTCAGGTAGGTCACAAAAAGATATTTACAAAGGTATTTGTAAGATACTTACTTTATTAGTGTATGAGTACAATAATTTGATGTTGCGTATATATCATATTTCAATGGGTAAATAACATGTATATATCAAAGAATATTGATCACAAAACAATTGTAGATTTGCATATATCAGTAGACATCAAACAATGTTAAGTGGAGAAAAGAAATAGAATGTAATTTATTATATCACCATGCCATGCATAAAATGTTAAATGTGCATAAGAAAAATAGTATTTTTATGTGCATGTACATAGAAGTAAATAAATGTATAGAAATAGATTTATCATTAAGAGCACACTATGACACTTAAAAAGTTAAGTGGACTAGGTTGCCAAGTGAAGAGCACTGACAAGTATTAATATACAGGATGTTATGCTTGGAGTCCAGGTGTCCCCCAAGGCCTCATGCAGTCATGGAGGCTGCTGAGTCTAGTGTTTGTGATTGGTTCATTGTCTAATGCTGAGCTTGGTGCTGTAAATGCTGCATCTGCCCAGGTGTGGGTAGCCAGCATATAAAGGAGGAAAGGAGGCACACTTTTCTTTTTTTACCATGTTCCCTCTTTCGGCTTGCTACTGTTACTACACTTGACCTTAGCCAAAAGGCCGAGAAGCGATCGGCTTGCTACTGTTATGAAGGGCTACTCCTTAGCCATGCCACTCTGCCTTGGAGCCAGCTGAGTATGGATTGAAATTTTCAGAAACTAAATAAGCTAAATAAACTTTCTTTCCTTCATTTTGAGCATTAATTAGTTTGTCTCAGCAAGGACAGAAAAGTAACTGACACACAGGATATGAAAAATATGGTGCATATTTAAATTTGAAAAACTTACTATAGTAAAGTATTGCCAAGAATGAGATAAGTATGATCAAAAGGAAGAAAAGTATTAGAGGAAGATTAATGACAATGTGCAGTGGTCCTTCAGTTCTCAAATGCTTTGCAAACAGTTTGGTTCTCAAAAGAAGCATTTGGCAAAATTTTGCTCTTGTTCGCAACCTCTTGTTTGCTTTGGGTCACAAACATGGCTGCGGCCATCCATCCCACAGGAACACATCCTTGGACATCTTCTCCAGCATCATGGGACAAATTGTTAGTATCCCAAGGTACCACTGTATTTTGTACTGCAATAACTTTTCGAGTTGAAACATTCATTGTTTTTTGATTTCCCCTTGTATATTTTAAAAGTACAGAACACAACCTGACGATGTGCTATAAACTGAAAACTAAGATTAACTCAGTTCTTGAGTTTACATGTCCTATATCATTTCAGTCAAAGCACACAAAATGACCAAACATCATGACCATCAATGAGTTTGTAAGATAAAAATAAAATCATTCATTACATGAAGTCAGATATTACTATGATAATGTTATGTTATCATTATTCATTTGCTACTTCAAGGACTATTTTTGAGCATTGAAAGTATTGTAATGGGTTTAAGTGATGAACACAAAAATGTATGTTTAAAACAAATTTAGAATTTTCTAAGATGTTTTATTACATCACTATGAAAACTAATGTGACATATCCCAACATTTCTGAAACTCACATTATTTCATATTGTTTTCCTGATCATCTTTTTGTTGCTGCATCTTTATTTTTAAATTTACTTGTTACATAGTGAAGTCATTGATTTAAAATCTTGGGAGAAATTCCACTATTAATGTACTCCATTTAGTTTCTAAAACGTAATTACCCTTTGAAATATAATTTGGCAATATTTATGGCACCTTTGTCTGTGAGGAATAACTCAGAAGATGATTTTTGTAGATACTATTGAAATTTAAACTTATACTCCCTTTTCATTTCACTTCGCTGTGAAACTTGTCAGATTCAATGTTATTCTTAGATTCAAAGCTATTATTAATTTATCATTACCATGCAGCTTTTTTATATGCAAAAGATTAGAGAAGCAAAGTGTTCTTGAATACATTGGCTCTACTATTTTATTCCCACAATAAGCTAATGTCAAGAAACAAGTAAAAAATTTTCCCTGAACCAAATTTTATTCTAGAAGTTATATAACAGTCTTCTTATAAAACTTAAATGATAAACACAAAATATTATATATATATATATATATATATATATATATATTATACACACACACACACACACACACACACACACACATATGTGATAATATATTCTGGAAGACACATGGTACAACCAGTCCCTAGATAATGGATATTTGGAAAGGAGAAACTGATTAGGATAACCTTTCTAGCCTTCAAGTATTAAAGTAAGTCAGTATTCTGACTTTTACATTTCATGGTCCCCCATTGTCTCCTATTGTCTCCCTGTTCTGCTAATTTTGGATTCTGTTCCAGGAAATTTCTCTTTTTACAATGAAAGGACCTAGAGTTTGTCCATAGACACAGCGGATTCCAAATACGATAGACCTTGCTGTAAACTCCTAGAAATCACTGAAACCTGCAGAATGGAGAAACACACCCAATTCCTTTTGTTTTTGTGTGGCTTCCTGCTTGTTCCAGGTATCATTTGTTGGGCATCAGGCTTCTTCCTAGCCTCACATCTGTGGCGTATTTCACAATTTCCCTTTCACAGAAATGTTGGTACCACGTATGTTGTATAGTTGTACAGTTCGCTACTCAGTCTAGTAAATGAAGTATTGCTAGAGCTAGGAAACATTCAGAATTTTTGATTAAATTTGAATTTATATGAATAACGTATAATTTTCAAACTGTAAGTATGTGCCATGTAATGTTTGTGACAAACTTAAACTGAGTATTCAAGCTTTACTAGGTGTCTTATGTTTTGTCTGGAAATCTAATACAGCTTCTATTTTTAAACTTTTTATTAAATATTGTTGTTTTATTGTACATCTTACTGCCTGCCTGCTTTTATGGATAAATTGAAGGAGTTTCTAAAGTAACGCCAATCCCATGGACTTCAACCTGGAATTCCCAGGTGTTGTTTTGGTTTGAGTTTTTATTTTGGACATACCTTCCAGTTACTAAGTGACACTTTTCATTTATTTAAATTACAATAAAATAATATGTATTTTCAAGAATGATATGGCTTTCTAATTTCACCTTTCTGTAGGTGTCCAGAGATATTTGGAACTACAACTAGAGATCCTTCAACCATAAATTCATCTAGCCCTGCTTCCTGTATGTGTGATCGAGATATTGATGTGGTTGGTGGTAATGGTTGTTGACAGGCCATTTCTTTATAGCTTATTTTGAAGTGCTATTCCAACTCAATAAATCGTATAAAGATTTAAAGGCAGAATGACTTATGGATTTGAAATATGGAGATCTTCTGATAATATTTAAAAGGGAGAGTGACTTGGTGGCCTCAGTAGAGATGGACAAGAGTTCCCAGTAATATAAAGCCATACTAAATTTATCTGTTTATAAAGGTTACAGTGGTAGATGACAAAGAGAGGAAGACATAACATTTTCTGTTTAGAGACACAAAAAGAGACTAGAAATTCTAACTAAGGTTGGAACAAACATATATGTCAATAGGTAACATGAAGCTGGGCATGTGGTGTATACCTGTAATCCTAGAACTTTGGAGGTTGAGGCAGAACAACTGCAAGTTCAAACCCAGCCTGGGCAACTTAGTGATTTAGCACAAAGTGATCCTATCTAACAAAAGAAGAGGTGCTATAGATCACAATGAAGGTCCTAGGTTCAACTCTCAATGCCACAGGGAGTGAGAGAGAGAGAGAGAGAGAGAGAGAGAGAGAGAGAGAGAGAGGGAAATGTAGGTTAATAATAACAACAAAAGACACTAATTTTATAGGCCAAAGGGGAAAATATCCAGGCAACATTCTTCAAGATAGGAAGAATATTTTCACTTTAGAATAACAGAGTGCTCTAAATCATATTTCCCTATCTGGAAGATACAATCTATGCCATGCAGACTCAAGATTACAGGCAAAAAAGCAACATAACAATAACCAAAAAGGCACAGTGACCACACCAAATGGTATATGTGCTGGTAAGCAATTTTATTGTGTAGTGAGGACTGTAGTAGGGTTTTATGATGTTTGAAGGAAGAAAACAAGGAAAAGATCAGAGAACTATAATAGTATAAAATTTTAATGAAGAAGAAATGAATCTAAAGTAATGACGGTCCATTTCTGCTAACCACAAGGCTGAAATGCGTTCCACCAGTGCGGGAGGTAACATAACAGAAGAAAGAATAGAGGAGGACAAGAAAGAACATGAAGTCATTTCTGGAGAGACTTTGACCTTTACAGCTTGGCACTTCAATAGCCACCATTGAGCTACCTTTGAATATGCTCTTTTAAATACACTTACGTGCAAAAAGAAAAAAAAAAGCCACACTAAAGAACATGTGCTATTTTTACAGTGCTTCTAAATGTAGTTTACTACATTTGAAAATATTGAGTTGTAACTGCAATGTAAAGGAATGGGAAAATTTATTTTCTCTAATAGTTAATAGTGCTTCCTAATCAGTTTGGTTGATGACTTAGGTAAATTACAGATATTTTCAAGGATTTTACATACTTCTGGAGATATTTATAGACTAGGATAAAAATACACCATGCAAACATCCCTTTTGGGAAAAGGAGGGAGTACACGCCATATATATATTTGCCAAAGGGGCAAATATCCAGGTAATAAACAATCCCCAATGTCTAGATAGGAAGAATACTCTCACTCTAGAATAACTGAGTGCTCTAAATCAGATCTCTCTATCTATCTCACAGAAAACCTATAGACTTAGACAAATTCTTCCCATAACCACCAAAAACATTCAAGTGAAAGATACACTATTTTATGGAAGTCATATTTTCTGAGGAGCCACATATTTAGATTTCTATTCCCAGATAAAATTGTTGTAGCTTGTCATAACTGATGCCATCTTGAGCCCTGCATTTAAATGGTGCCCTGTATTTGACCCAGGAAAGTGGAAAATTATTCAGGGTACAAGTCCTATAAGAAAAGCAGAATGAGCTGCACCCACAGGAGAAAAATTAACCTGCTCAACAAAGAAGCAGGATACAGGTGTCAACCAAAAAATAAGATAAGATTCTAGCTAAATTGTTTGCAACAGGATATGTTTATATAGCTCTCCATTTTAGAAGCTTTTTTGCTTTCCAGTTCAGGGCCATTCATTTGGACTCTGAATCAGGGGTCCATGGGTGGTCACTGAGCTCAGCTAATTAAATCCAAAATTTATCAATTTGGCTGCTTGAATTCCTATATTGTGCAGGAACCCACTTCAAAAATTACCCCCATCCCTGGCTTTGAAGAAATAGTAGGTGACTATCAGAAGAACTGGATCAATGTTGATAACAATGTAAATAAAAATGTATCAAAAATTGATAGGCTCATGGTGACCTATTTCTCATCATCATATACATGTACAGACCTCACAACTCCTCTGGGATGAGACTGTATATATATATATATATATATATATATATATATATATGTATATGTGTATATATATATATATATATATACACATATACATATATGTATACATACATATATACATACATATATATATGTATACATACATATATACATACATATATATACATACATATATATATGAAATATGACATAATAATTAATAGAATACAATGTATATTTCCTAGAGTCACAAGTTACTGTATGTAAATGTTACCAGGATAAATGGGACATTGCCTGGCATTCTGGTGCATACCTCTAATCTCAGTACTAGGGAGGCAGAGGCACGATTGCCATGAGTTCAAGGCTAGGTTAGGCTACACAGTGACACGGTGAGTTCGAAGCCAGCTTGGACCATATAGCAAGTCCCTCTCTCAAAAAAAATAGTATATTAAATATAGTGCAAAAATAAAATACAATAAAACTAGAAAGTTGAATTCTTTAGTGATCTTAGAGTGTCAGTTTAAGAGAAAATTGAAAACAAATTTAAAACTGAGGAAGGGATTCCAGAAGAGTGAAGGCTATGCAAATAAGGGATAAAAACAGAGACTTCAGATGGATGGTAAAGTGGTTACTAATTGATATGATTTAGAAAACAAAAACAAAAGCCCATGTGGTTTAAAAATCAGCTCTAAATGTGATAAAAGTTCTTTAACAATGTACATATTTAAACTGTAAATGAAAATATTACGAAGCAGTGATAGATATGCCCACAACTTGAATAAGACTTTGAAACCCTCAGTAAGGATGAGGAGAGAACAGAACCGTACTGGCTGCATGGCACGGCCTGTATGTTTGCTATAACTCACTCAAAATGTAACTAGTCCAGGTTGAAATGTGCTGTAAACGTAAAATACCCACTGAATTTCAAAGATCTTTCCTGAAATATGTAAACTATTTCAATAATATTTATAGTGATTGTATATTGAAATGATAATATTTTGGATACATTGACCTAAATAAAGTACATTATTAAAGTTAATTTTACGTGCTTATAGTGATGAATACAACTTAGGCCAAAGATAACTTTGATATTTGGCTTGAAGTCTTGGGAGGCATAGACACAGATACAGATACAGATACAGATACAGATACAGATATATCTCCTTTGTAATATCCTACTTAGTGAATTTGTCTCTGTTTACCTGGAAGCCTTGGATCAAGGAAAATTACTAATAATACGATCTATAATGGTGACTTTGAGTCATATAGTGTCAGGTCAAACTTGAGAGAGACTGGAGACCCTCCTGGAGCCACATGGGCAGCCAACCATAACTGTGTACTGAATTCCCCAAAACTTTGACACTCAAGCTCAAAGTCCTTTGAGCTTTCCCACTTGGCAATAATTTGTTACTATTGGCAAACACTGAGGCTGGGCAGTGGGTGCGACCCGTCACTCTGCTAAGAGAGGTCAGTTGAAAACTGCATGTATTGAGCTTTCCTGAACTCTACCCCATGGTTTTTTCTTTTCTTTTGTTTTCCTCCCTGTACTGATTTGAATCTATATCTCTTCATTATAACAAACCCTACAACAGCTCACTGTGAATTCTGAGATGTAGCAAACATCAAAACTGGAAGTGGTCTTACAGGAGCCCTGAATGTGGCCATTGGCAATGAGTGATGGTTGGAGGTCCCTGAACATGAGTTGGTATCAGAAATGTGGTGATCTTCTGGGAAATTTTATGAGTATCCCTTTTATTTTGTTCAATATGGCTGCAATAGACCGGTACATATTTCACTTTTCAGCAGTATTAAGAATAGAACCAAGAGCCTGTACACTGAACTACACCCCTAGCTCTTTTTTGTTTTTTATTCTGAGACAGAAACTCACAAAGTTGCTAATTTGATGAGACTGTACTCAGACTTGTGATCCTCCTCCTTCAGGATCCCAAAATGCTAAAATTACAGATATGAACTACCACTCATGCCTATATGTCATAATTTTGTGACTTCTATTTCTTTTTTACAGCACTGGATAGAATGTGTATCTAGCAGGAAAATGCAGGATATGGCAGAATGTGGGACTACAGTTGAATGAAGTGAGAGTTACTTAAGTACACAGATTTGAATGCCAATTTTTGGTCTGGTGCATAGAATTACAGATATGAGGTGTTGGAATCAAAAATGGTTGAAATGTGAACCTCAGGGAGGTGTTATGGAAGTAAAAGTGCTCTATAACTTATATTAATACTTCCTTGTGTTAATGAAAAACAAAACAAACAAATGGACTAAGAATTAGTATAGAGAAAGGGTTATTGTAACTCTGTCATCAGACTGCCTGATTTTCAATCTCATCTCTACTATTTGCTATTTGTGTGAAAGGGAAGTTATTTAATTTTTGGTGTCTCCTTTTAATTCTAAAAGGGTGAAATGTTAGCGTACACATCTTTTAGGACTGTTTTGAATATTAAGTGGCTTAATAGCCAGCTGCTTACAGTAGCTCCTGGTGAATAGTCTGCCGGCCTAAGAATTGAGTTACAGCTATTACTGCCTTTTTGTATGCATACACTTAAATGAATGATGTCATTACTTCTGTAATTATCAGTACTTTCTCCCTGTCTTCTGCCTCCCAGTATGAGTGTTCACTGTTTTCCCTTAACATACTCTAATAATCTCACACTACATATTTATACAATAAGAACAAAACTACTTATCTCAGGATTCTAGCTTTTCTTTGGCATCATAATTTCTATTCAGTCTTTCTGTATTCCAATTGTGAGAGTTTATTTAAATTTATCTAGAAACATCTAGTCCTTTTTTCTTAATAAGCCCTCAACCAAAATATCACTTTTCCTCCAAATCCTACATTTGTGTTCCACCTCTTTCTTGGCTCCCAGCTCCCTTTGCGTTTTATTGTTGCTATCATAGTCCTGTCACCTTGGATTAGTGCTATGCCCTGGATGTCTCTTTTTTGCCCTTCCAGTTTCATTTTCTACCCTTCTATCTACATTCTTACCTGGGGCCTCAGAATGCTGAACCATATAGAATAAAAAATAAACCCTCGTGTTGTCTCTGGCTTTGTTAAATGAAGTGATGATTACTGGCAAAAAATAAAATAATAAACCACAACGAGGAGAGTAAGAGTAGAGTGCTTATTTCTCCTTTGCTCTTTTCTTTCTGGGTTGTTTGGTTTGATGCTTGTCTACCAAAGGCTTAAGTCCCTCAAAATAGCTCCTTCTACTCAGTTTTAACTTCAAGCTTGCAAGAACAGTTTCTTCCCTTCCCCCTTTAATTGGGCATGGTGTGGCCTTCTGCGATTACTAATCCCAGGGCTTCCTTTGCTTGCATTTCTTACAGTCAGTACATACCAACGCTTGTCAAGGGCACAGCAGAAGTGTCCCACTGCTTGCCTGCCTATACCCTGGCTGAGACAGTGCCTATGGTCTTTTAAAGAAAGAAGACTAAATGAGAAAAATTCTAGGTGTGAAGGACTACACGGGACGTAATTCAGAACAACATATACATTTTACTGTTACTTTGCATTTCACTCTTGCTCAAACTCTTTTCAGTAGTGTTTAAAAGCATATTTAATAAGTTATCTCATTGATCCTGGCCAGGGTGCACCAAGCATCAGAACAACTTATTAGCCAGAGATAGGATTTAGAACCCAGGAGAAAAATGTGAGGCTGGAAGCAGAAACCAGCATCGAGGTTTGATGATATCAGGATCTGTAGTAAGATATAAGATTTTTCAGTACTGTTAAGAGAAAAGTATAAAACTATAGGGGAAAATAGAACCAGGAAAGATTCTGGTTCAGATTAAAGGTTCAAGAACAATAGCTGATTTGGGAAATGCTGCCCAATCTGCGGCTCTGGGTCATTTTGAAGGTGTCCTGGGTACTGACACAAGGAGGGAACTGCATAAATATTTATTAAAAAAATTGAAAATGAAATAACAAATAAATGCCAGACGTTTATTGCTGTTCTATTAAGGATTCTTATCTAGCTGTCAGATCTCAATATGTGCTATGTGAGGATTTAAGGCCCAAGAAGGAAAGAACTTAGTTATTGATTTTTTACAGTGTGCAGGACCCAATCTAGGCACCATTTGTAATAAAACTCAAGTATGTGAACATTAACATTTTATTTTTAGGAGGTAGGTTTGAAGGTCTCACAAGATGTTTAACTAGCACAAAATGAAAAGTTCAGAAGTTGAACTAAATTTCCCAAATACCATACAAATTTTAGGCAAATGGCATATCCATGATGAATGGTGAACCATAGTTATTTTGAATCCCAGGATAACTACACATATCCAGAATCACATTTATGATTGATGCCATATAGAGACAGTAAAATAAAAAAATACATGGAGCAAAATAGGAAAAATGGCAACTTGATCTCCTTGCTCGTTAGACTTTCTGTAAGACCTAACAGCAACAACACATTTTACTCGAAGAATTTAGTTTAAAAAATATAAATAAACCACAGGACATTTCTCTTCAAACCTGCTGAACACTGGGGAGTATCATTTCTCTGGGCCTATAAGTGATACTGCTTTCATCATATCATGTCCTAGGAAGAACAGTTCTGTGTCTCTGTCAGGGTTAATCCCATTATTGATTTATCTTTCTTTAGACTTTGTTCTACTAAACACACAATGTATGAAAAAATAGTGCCTTCAGGCTGTGCACATCCTTATTTTTTCCATACTCCACCTGCTATTTTATTTTCAATTTTTCGTGTCATGAAATTTTGTGATTGACTACTGCCTATAGGCTTTGTCTTTACCAACTTTCTATCCTTTACAGATCATCTTTTACTTTCAGGAGCCTGGATACAAATATAAATCCAAACTCTAATAACTATTAACTGCATGATCTTTAGTTATTAGTAAATATCTAGTAATCTCCACTTCTTGTTTTGAAAATACATGGATAATTTTATTAATGCCACCTATGCAATTGCTTTTACTATGCTGTATACTAACATACAGATTTTAGCTCTTGGTCAGGATAAACAAATATTAATATATAATGTTCAAATATATATAATCTCCAATTATATACAGGTTAGGTATATTATCCAAAATATTAACCATTATTTTATCCTGAGCTGAATTATATAGAAAAATATTTTAAAAATTAGTTTTCTTAAAATGAATAGTCAACTTTGTTTTTGCTATGGAAAATTAAATCATATAACAGATCATATTTTGCTTCTTCTAAGAAGTTCATATGCCACATGAATAAAATTTCCTAGCTGAAGATATTAAGTATATATTTAGTTCTTTGTGTTTTATTGTTCTCAATCTTGTATCTTTTATTTCCCCTAATCTGACTTCAATATATTTGTATATTTTATAAGCCACCCATCTGAAAACAATGTATGGGTATGGATTCGATAGATGAATAGTTAGATAGATGGATAGATGTGGATATATAAGTCAATGACATAGTTATTAACTAGCCCACATTTTGTTTATGCTGTAATTTCAATTTATGATACTGTTCTCATCCAAATTTATAAAAATTATATATTTTAGTGACTATTGTACCCACTACCGAACTTTTTAATCATTTTTAAATTCATCAAACAGATATTCTCTCATCCTCTTCCCCCTGATCCTCACATCACTTTAAATATTATTTTCTTATGACATTTATCTTACTCCTTTCTGTAGTTCAGTCTCTATTTTGGGGGTTGTCTAATTTTGCTTTTTCATTTATAAGTTTTAAAGGACAAGGTACATTCACTTCACTTATTCACTGTTTTAATCATAGTTTTCTTTGTAGAGTATGTAATTTCTAATCAATAAACACTTCAGTTTTATTGAAAGAGCTTGAACTTAAATAGTGAAGCTACCTGAGAATTTATTACAACATCTGTTTTTCTTAGATATTTGGATAGAAGTAAGAAGATAGAAGAAGAAGAAGATAGAAGTAAGAATTTATTATAACATTGTTTTTCTTAGATATTTAGATAGAAGTAATGGATAGTTTCCTTTGATCCAAAGATCTTTCTGATCTTTGAATAAATATAATGAGCAGAACATGGATAACAGAAACAAGTGAACCCGTGTACTGCTAGACAAAACACAATGCTTCTGTAGGGGAAAAAGGTGAACTTTGGAACACAGAGATGAAATGTATGCAGTGAAACTATATCCATTATATAATTCTCAGAGTAAGTTATTGAAAATAAAGTAACAAGTAAATTTTAAAGTGTTCACAGATGTATTTGTGCTTACTAGGTCAGCATCAAAAGATGAAAAGAGATGATTCACTGAGGAGGAATTAAAGTTTGCAGATGTTATAAGGGATGCTAACAGAATGAGGCAGAGGGGAGCTCTGGATTAAACAGAGCAAATGTAAATTGGCTGAAGCAATTTATTAGAGCAGAATAAATGATCAGGGTGAAAAAATGGAGACTCTTATTAAAAATGAAGGAAACACCTGGCCATCCTTTCATAATCTTTAAATATTGGCTTTTCAGCCAGCCATAATATTGAGCTAGCTGCCTGTGCACGTGCGTGTGCCTCTTCGTGTATATGTGTTCCCTACATCACTGTATCACAATTAGATATGCAAATGCTCTAAAAATGCATTCCACAGTAAAATGTTATGGTTCAGTTTACAGAACTCTTTCTGTATAAATATCACATGGGGTGTAGTGGTACTTCATTCTCAAAGCTTCTGTGGTAGACAATACTTTCCCAAAATGTTCACAGTAATATTTTTGATCTTGCATGCACTTTCAAAATGTTTCTCTGCTCCCTTCAAGGAGTAGAGTCTATGTTTGTTTCTTCTTAAACTTAAGCAAGTCTGCTATATCAATTAGCCAAGTACGATGGTAGGAGTACTTTGTGATTTCTTAGGCTACGTTATAAAACATGATGCAGTTTCAGCTGGATATGTCTTCCTCAAACATGAAGCCTCAGGTCACCATGATGGGAAGGCTATGTGCACAAATGAGAAACAGGAGAGAAGGAAAGAGACAGGGAGAAGAAAGGGGAGGGGAGAGGGAGGAGGAGGGAGAGAAAAATAGAGAAAGTCCAGTAATCTTTAAAGAGCTCTAACTTTTTCTTATCTGTCTGAGTCTTCACAGCACAAGCATCAGATTATTCCTGCCCTTTCCATTGTCTGATTTCAATTTTGGGAGAGCTCTTAAGTAAGAATCTCCAGGCTGAGCTATTATAGAATCAAAAAGACAGTGACAAAATAATTGTTGTTAAAGTCACTAAGTTGGGGTGTATATTGGTCAGCTTTCCCATTACAGGGGCAATATACTGTACCTACAATTTAAGGGAGGAGAGGTTTACTTTGGCTCATGTTCTCAGAGGGTTCAGTCTGTGTTAGGTGATCTTTGAGCCGTAGACAGGGCAGAAGCGCGTGGTGGAGGAAAGCTCATCAGCAGGCGGTGACTGGGACGCAGAGCAGGTGGAAAGATCTGGATAAGAGGGTGGTGAAGACCAGTTATAATCCTCATGGTTCTGCTGCAGCAGACAGAAACACCACATGACACCCAGGATTTGGAGACAGATTTATTTATCATCAGATGAGACTGACAGAGTGTCAACTCTCCCTCAAAATATAAGGCCCTGAAGGCCCAGGGAGGGAAATTTTTATGGGGTTGCAAAGGAGGGACTATGGAGGTAGAGTTCTTGGCTATCTTTAATTGGTTCTTACAATACACATTGTACCGACCTGCTATGCATCACAGTGACCAGCTGTTTCTAAGGGACAGAAGCAACAACACTGGAACAGGAAATGAAGCAACTGGGCAACTGAAGTATACAGGCTGGGGCAGGGGAGGGGGGCATTTTCTGCTACAGTCTTGCCCCCAGGGCTCATTTCTTTCAATGAAGGCTGGGTCCTAACAGCCTGTTCAGCTAGGAAGCCATCGATGGGTTAATCCATTGACAAGGCTTCTCCATCCAATCAGCTCTAGGAGCTCTAGGATGAAGAGCTAGGAGTCTCTTCATCTAATCACATGGACAATCAAGATTAACCAGCACAGGTGGTCTATTGTGCAATGATACATAATCTGTTATTTCCTAGAAAATCAGGACATAGCCTTTTGACAAAGTAGTAAATGGATCAAAAAAATAAACATTTACGCTGGGTCACTTATTAAACCCATATCATGATTAGAGCTGCAATTAAAATTCAGTTTCTGTCACTTGTTTAAATATCTGATGCTCTCTAATTATATGGGAATAAAACAACATAGTAATATATATTGTCATGAAATTTGTTAACACATAATTTACTTAAAATCTGGATTTTTTTAAGGTATAATTGTAAAAGTTCTTTTTGAACCTAAATAACTTAGTGTACATTAAGTACACTAAAGGAATCCATTAGCTGATTATACACATTTTATTAGAACACTTTCCCAAATTCAAACATTTTGCTTTACAAAGTATAAAGGAAAGATATCCAAATATTAACATTTTCCTACTTAGCAGTGCACAGAGGAATTAACAAGCACCTCAAATCAAAGGAGAAGACTCAATGCTACTAGTCACAGTTTAGATAAAAAATCTACGCATCATCCATCATTTAAGTCTTCTAAAATGCAAAGCACCAAGCTGAAGTTAACGCAACTGGAGAATGTCTCTGTGTCCAAAGAATTTGTTATGTAGGTAAAGATAAAAAAGACACATACAAGTAACAACTGAGGACACATAACAATCCAAAGATCCCAGTCATTTAAAAGATGTCCAATTATTCCTCAAAAATTCCAACAATAAGAGAAGCAGTTCAACTTATTAATAAATAAATGCTGTATGTAACTTTACCAAACTAATAGAATTCCTAACCACATTTTAGATTTATAATTTTAAGAGTATATAACCTGCAGACACTTGTTTTCATTACTTCATTTCACATTAAGATTGTTTTCAAACCATTTACTATCAGAAAACATTTTTAAAATTTTTTTTATTTTAAAAGGGAGTAAAATTAAACACAACAAAACAGAACAGAATGGGACATAAGAAAGCATAAAATTCAAAGCTAGACAACCAGAGATCTTCACTATCTGTCATATTGTCTCTTGTTTTCTTCCAAATGGTTGTCCTTATCCTTGCATATGGAGAGCTCATAATAAATAACATAGACAATCTTTTCACAAGATGTGTAGCTCACTGGATCCCACTTGCTAGGCAGGGGGGAGAGACAAGGGGATAAGGGATGGGGGACAGATGACACGAGATGTCTGATCCTCAGCCCACACACAGGCAGGATCACAGTCACCCCCCCAGAGATGGGAAGAGTTCCCTGTTCTCCCAGCACCCTGAGTCAACTGCACGGTGCAGGTCCCAATGCACCAGGGTCTTTCTCCTTCAGGCCTCCGAAAGTCTGCCACACTCTCAGCTGCCCCCGGAGAGGGGTGGAGCTCCTTGTTCTCCTGGCACCCCATCACTGGGACCTGCACCATGCGGTTGACTTGGGGTGCCGGGAGAACTATCAGAAAACTTTAGCATGAAGGACTAATGTCATAAATATATTTCACTGTTTGCTCCTATTAAGGACAAACATCTAAGGAGAATAATAATATCTACAACAATGCTCTTTTATTTCCATAGTAACTCAGTTCCAGGAGTATGCAGTGCCTTATAGTCATTACCTAAATGATCCTTTAAAGAAACAATAAGCAGGACAAGAAGTTACAATAAGTGAAATTTTGCTATTTTTAATGATGAGATGATGGAATCAAACTCAAAAGTTAATGGTCTCTGGTCAAGGTGCCAAATAAATTTTACAATTTGGGACTATTTTTAAAGGAAATTGTGATTAACCTGTTAAACTTATATATTAAAGCTTTTCCCAAGCATTGCACAATTTAACACCATAGTACAGAGTTTATGAAATGTCTATGCATACAGCATTATTATTAGCCTCCTCTTTTATGTTGGTTGAAAAGAGTCATCCAGTTTTAGATTATCCTTTTTGTCTCACCTAATTAAAATTACTACCCAGAAAGTCCTAAGGTTATAGGGAATTAGTTTGCCCTTTTTTTATGGGTTTGGGGGTGTAAACTATATCAAGGAGAGGGCGAGTTAGGAAGATAAAATTCTAGAACCTGTTATTAACCACTGTGTGGACACTTTTATGTTTTAAATTAAATAACCACTTCTGAAAGCATGCTTTTAATATAAGTTAAGATGAAAATGGTTTGCAAATGATTTTATTTCATAGACACCACACATTTTATATAATGCCAAATACTATTTAACTGTATTTAATTATTAGTTGTATAAACTGTCATGCAGCTTGCAAGTATTTAATTTCATTGAATTTTATTGGGTGTTACCTTTAATACTGCTTGTTTAATATTTTAATTGTTGGCCTATGCTGTATAACATGAATCAGGCATACATACTCTGAATTTCTTGAAAACTTTATTTGCAATAATTTCAAATTTCATGAAATTAGTGACACTCTCAAAATTGAGGTATGATTTAAGGATAAACTGGTTTTTATACTCTGCTTTCCAACTTTCTTTAGATTCAACAGCAAATGCTGAATTTTTAGTCTTTCTCATCTCTTTAATCTCGTTTTTGTGAAAGTTAGCCCTGCTCTGTTTGGTCTACCAGGAAACTACTTCATACCTTGCAGGAGACTAAGATCCATAAAATATTCTCTGGCCATTCATGCTTTTTCCAGGAGTGATATGTGGTGCAAAACTTGGTCAAATGTCATCAATATAAGGGTTGACAAGGAAACATAAATCCATCAATTATTACATTTTTTCTTTTCTTTAACAACTTTTTCTCTTTTTTATTCTCCCCACAGGAAGTACTCATGGCCCCTATTCCATGTGTTAAATGACTCTACTGAAACACTGAATTCCATGGTCCACTCACTACAGGCCTGTGAAAAAACGTCCTGTTTTCTTAATCTGCAAAGCACATAGTTTCTTTCTTTTTCTTTTTCTTTTCTTTTTCTTTCTTTCTTTCTTTTTTTTTTTTTTTTTTGAGACAAGATCTCACTATTTAGTGCAGCCTGGCTTTGAACTCACCTGTGTAGCTCAGGCTGTCCTGGAACTCATGGTGCTCCTCCTTCCTCAGCCCCCGAATGCTGGGATTAGAGGGGCTGTAATCACGCCCCATAGTTGTTTTTAAACCACACATGCATAAAGCGATGGTGTACAGAGCAGTATCTATTAGCCATGTGCAGTTATTAAGTGTTGGAGACCACTACTAAGGTGCTCTAAGCAGGATTTAAAATTAACTAATTGGCTGTCTATGTTTATCTATGAGTCTGTCCTAGGCCTTGAGCCTGGCGATGGGAGCTGATTCAGAGTAGGTGAACCTCTGTGAATCACTGGTCCTGGCTGAGGCCTGTAGTGGCCTGTGAGGCCAGAGATACCTCAAAGGGCAAGATAAGGCCACAGCTGAAGACACCTTGGCTCCTTCACTAATTAAGTAAATGGAGACAGCAGTTAAAGGAAGTTCACTCCTGCAGTCTAAATCCTACCATGAATGTTATCTTGGAGATAAGATCATCTAAATTAGCATAATTTACCACTTGGAGAAGTTGTGGAGTGACTCCCAAGGTCCTGCTCATTCCCTGTGCTTTTGTCAGTCTTTCACCTTTTGTCCTTGGTCCTGGAGCCCTATAAAAGTGGCTGATCCAGAGAGATCAAAGTCTCAGCCCTCAGAGTCAGGAGCTGAATTAAAGGGTTTTGACCCTCCCAGAGCCCTAAAAAAATCATACAACTGTCTCTTTTTATTTAACCTCCTCAGTATGCTCGTTTGGAAGATTGGCGATCTAGAGCAGGACCCGATAATTAAGCACATGAAATACAGCTATACTGAATCGAGATGTGTTATGTATAAATTATATACTATATTTTTCAAGACCTAATATGAAAAATGTAAATTATGTTAGTCATATATTTTGTGTAGATCACATATTGAAATTATAATATTTTTGATATTTTAGGCTAAACTATACAATTTAAAATAATTTCACATGCTTCACGCTTACTTTTTAAAATGTGGCTACTAGAAATTTAAAACTAGACATGTGGCTTATATATTTTTGTTAGACAGCACTGCCCTTAAATTGCTGTTTCTGAAACTGGAAAAAAAATCTCAGTTTCTTTCTTTTTGGTGTTTTTTGCTTATAATTGCATGAGAAATTTTGTTTGGTAAAATGTTCAAATGTCTGAACAAGATAATAAGATGCTAGACAGTTACCTGAAGATTAGAAGCACCATTGACCTTGGACACCAGCAATCTAAAAGGAGTAATTTCATCCACAATCAAAAGACTGAACAAAGCTGTGTAACAGTACACCCTGTAATCCCAGTGTTTTGGGAGGCTTAGCCATGAAAAGTTCCCCTTGTCTCAAAGAACAATATAAAAGGACGGGAAGTGCAGCTCGGTGTGAAGGCCCTGGGTTCATCCTCCTTACTGCAGCAAGACAAGAAAAACAAAGAGAAAGACTGACTAAACTTCTAAAAGCAGAATAAAAGCAATGTAAATTTACTCAACTAAAATATATCAGTGTCTAGGATGAAACTGCAATGAAATGAAAAAGACAATAAAGGATTCAAAGTAGGAAGGTTTTGGAGATACAGAGACAGGAGGGCTAGGTTATAGCAGGCCTGGGGTGAGACAATTGGTTAGACAGTAGGGGGAGCTACTGGAATCAATTTGAAGCTTCTGAACCTTGAATCTATCTAGTTATGATGTGGTCCTGCTCCCTTCAAACAATGGTTTGAAATGGATTTGGTAAATATGGTGGATTCTACCAAATTTGGATGGTGCCATTACCAGAAGCATCATTTAGTCAGGAGCCTGTGGATTCTATTATTTGCACTTAGTCAGGGGAGAATCTGAGATTGAAACATGCATATAGCTTGCTGAAATTCTGAAGCTTGTAACGGAAAAAGTTAGATTTTTACCCTGGTTCTACCTGACTCTAAATCCCATTGCTACCTTTGTGTTCATCCTTCCTTACCAAGGAAGGTGTGATACCTGGCATTAAATAACTGTTTGCCTAGTGAAGAAATAGTCGAACTATTATTTTGTTACAAATCTTTCATTTGCTATAATCTGTGTTTCATACATATATCTTTTATTGTTTATTAGCTGTGCTTTTGGAGACACACAGTTTAGGGTTGTGCACTTTTAGATGTGTTGGGAAAGGCCTTTAGTGTTTTTTTCTTTTTGCAAAAACTTGATATTTGCCTTGGCACAGCAACTGGAGATCTTCAAGGGCCCACAGTTAAGATCAGTTGGTCCAGGGAACATTAATGGCATCTGTGGTTTGCAGCAAAATGGTTCTGATTGCAGGGTTTGGTGTTGATTGCTCTGTGCACCAAATAGTTTGCTCCAATATTTTCTATCTCTTTGTTTTTTCTCCCTGTCTTATTTTGATGAGATTGTGTTCTCACTTATCTTGATTGTACTTGTGAAGGACCAAATCTTGTCTGTAATTTCAGTGGTCAGCACACAGGTGGTGCATTGCCACGTATTCACAATGTGAATGCATTTCTAGGCAATGAGCATTGCTCAAATAGAAAGTGGCTACTGTTTATGTACAAAGCATTTCTCCAAGGACAGAACAGTGCCTGCGGCTACATGCCATACTTAAAAATCAGGTGACATCCAAGTGAATATGTTAAATTTTGCCTACGTGGAAGCACAGGATCCTGTGAAAATACCTTTAAAGGGAACTTAACTCAGCGGTGAAAACAGTGAAAAGATTTTCAGAGGAACTGATATTTAACCTGAGATCTGGAAAGAGGAGGAGGCAAGCAAGGAGGCAGAAAGGATGTGGGATTCTGTAGAGAAGAACAGAGATTCCTAGAAGAGCCATGGGCAGGTAGATATTTTGGACCTGCAATTTGTTTGGGTTGGAGTTTACTTGGAAGGTATAGATAGGAGAAGGTGTGAAACTAAAAGGATAATGTGAAGGGAAGAGTTTAAGGACAAATGTTCAATCAATGTTAAAAGAATGATTTTCAACAGGAATTTATGGAGCAGTGGATTCCTTTATGAATTTGTAAGAAAAAAAAGTGCAAAAGAATAAAAAAAGAATTTCTAAGATGATTCATTAAAAGTGTAAATTTTAGAATATGTAGGAGCTTATGTAATTAAGAAACAAAAATGGATTTTAGCCTGATAAAATTGGAGCCTTCATAACATCTACATATACAAATTCATATTTATTTTATACCCACTTCATTACAATTCTATGGTCTGCACCATACTCCTCATTAGGCACATTTACCTCATGATAAATGGGCTTCATTAAGAGTGGTTTGAGGTATTATTATTTATTCATCTGTGAAGGTTATAAAGTTCCTATTCTTTTTTCCAGAACCCTGTTACTTTCTTTTTCAAATGAGACATAAGATAATGTATTTTTCTTATGATTTCAATTTTTCACTTGAGCTATGAAGTAAAGATGGCTAAAATCAATTCTACTTAATTTGATCACGAAGTTTACAGGTTTGGGGTGATGCCCTAGGCTTGTGGAAATGGACTGCCTGAACGTGCAAACCATAAAAACCCTTTTAAAGTCTTAATCCTTTGGCAAATTTAATCCTTGTATTGGTCCATTAGGCTCTCAGATTCGGGTAATCAAACCCAAAACTTGTACAACACCTTCTATAGATGAGATTTCTAAGTATCAATGAATTACATACAGATTGCAATGTTTCAAAGATGCCATATTATTTATCAACATTTAAATAAACAGTCGCATCTCGAATCCATTGCTTCTTTGCTGAATTTGAAGAAGAGGAATCACATTAGTTATTTACAATTTTTTTTAAAAAAATTCAAATCAGTATGTCTTTTAATCGCTATGGATAAAGTTTATAGTACTGTTCTAATATTTTGAAGCAAAGTAATTTCTGTCATAATGCACTCCATTTGTTTCTGGACTGGAATTAAATTCAAGATTGTTTATGTTTCTGAACACATAGTTACACCGTAGGTGGGCCGCATCAGTTAGATACTCCCACAGTGAAGAAGAGTTTTCTTGCATTTCTGTCCTCGTCATTACAGATCTTGCTGATTTTGCCGTAGGTACGTGTGCTATGTACAAACAGAAATTCAGGTGGCTTTACATTCATATAACTTTCATTTTTGATCTGACTAGAAAGCTACTAATACATGAGCCATTGTTTTGCTCTGTGAAGTTGAAGGGAAATGAAGACCTGAAGCTTAGAAATAAAGATCAAGATGAGTAAGTTTCCTCTTTGGCTCTGCCCCTTTCTCCAAAACCATTTATTAAGCATTCACTAGGAAACAGGTATTGTACTGAGAGAAGGAACGGTGTTACGTTACGCGTAGTCTCTTATCGTTTTGTGAAACAAATCAGATTTACAGCTGTAAATCCTGAAGAACATGCAGTTAAAAAGCAATCACAAAATTTGATGTGGAGGAAGAAGGCAGTTTGCCCTTCACTAAAAAAATTTAAAAAACTATCATAAAGTCACCGAAAGCATCAAACCTCCTTTCCCCACAGTCTCTTTGCAATCACTGTTCCAGGGCCAACATGTGTAGGAACCTGAGACTGGAAGGCTGACCTGCGGCTTTTAATCCAAACCTATTCTCCCACTCTGCTCTTGAAGAAGTTGGAAGGATGAATGAAAGAAAGATAAACAGGAGAGAGAAGGGGAGGGGGGGAAGAGAGAGAGAGGCGCAGACAGAGGCAGAGACAGAGAGAGGAATGTGGCCGCAGGACGGAGGGAGGGAAGGGTGTGAGTGACGGCGTCGCTTTTCCCCAGATCCCGTTTTCCAGGTGCCGCGCTGGCCTTCCCTGCTGGCTGCCCCGCCAGCGTCTCCCGCCGCTTCGGCCGCCGGCTGCGCCCCCTAGCGGCGGAGTTTGGCAGATCCCGACCGAGCTATCTCTTTAAATGACAGCTGTGGCTCGGGTCCCGGTCCCGGGCTTGACGTCAGTGCCGCCTCCCGGGCCGCGAGGTGTAGTTGGCGCCACCGTCCGCGCTCGGGGCTCGCAGGCTGCGGGGCGGAGAGCGCGCTCGCCCCGGCCCCTCCTCCCGCCTCCCCGCCGGGGGCCGAGCCGCAGCCGGAGCCGCTCGCAAGTCCTCACTCTCCCCGCGTCGCCCCACAGGAGCGGCCGCTTCTCCTCGCACCTCCAGCACCGCGGCGGAGCCGTCTCCGGCGCGTCGCCCCCGCATGGCGCTCGGGCGTCGCTGCCGCCGCCCCGAGCTCTGAGCCCGGCCGCCCGCCCCGAGGACCGCGCCGCCCCGCCGGGCGCAGGGGGCTCGGAGAGGTGCGCGGCGCGGGCGCCGGGCTCCACAGAGTGCCGCTCTCCCGGGTGACCCGGCCGGCGGCGGGGACCATGGCTCTGAAGGACACGGGCAGCGGAGGCAGCGCCATCCTGCCAATTAGCGACATGGTCTCCGCGTCCGGCTCGCCCGGCGCTCCGGCCGCCGCCGCCGCCGCGGGGCCCTGTGCGCCCTCGCCCTTCCCCGAGGTGGTGGAGCTGAACGTGGGCGGCCAGGTCTATGTGACCAAGCACTCGACGCTGCTCAGCGTCCCGGACAGCACTCTGGCCAATATGTTCTCTCCCGCCAGTCCCCGGGGCGGCGCCCGGCGCCGGGGCGAGCTGCCCAGGGACAGCCGCGCGCGCTTCTTCATCGACCGGGACGGCTTCCTCTTCAGGTACGTGCTGGACTACCTGCGGGACAAGCAGCTGGCGCTGCCCGAGCACTTCCCGGAGAAGGAGCGGCTGCTGCGCGAAGCCGAGTACTTCCAGCTCACCGACCTGGTCAAGCTGCTGTCGCCCAAGGTCACCAAGCAGAACTCGCTCAACGACGAGGGCTGCCAGAGCGACCTGGAGGACAACGTTTCGCAGGGCAGCGGCGACGCGCTACTGCTGCGCGGGGCGGCGGCTGCCGCGCCCTCGGGCCCCGGCGCGCACGGGGGCGGCGGTGGCTCCGGGGCGCCGGACAAGCGCTCGGGCTTCCTGACCCTGGGCTACCGCGGCTCCTACACCACAGTGCGCGACAACCAGGCGGACGCCAAGTTCCGGCGTGTGGCGCGCATCATGGTGTGTGGGCGCATCTCGTTGGCCAAGGAGGTCTTCGGGGACACGCTCAATGAGAGTCGCGACCCCGACCGGCAGCCCGAGAAGTACACTTCTCGCTTCTACCTCAAGTTCACCTACTTGGAGCAGGCGTTCGATCGCCTGTCCGAGGCCGGCTTCCACATGGTGGCCTGCAACTCCTCCGGCACCGCCGCCTTCGTGAACCAGTACCGCGACGACAAGATCTGGAGCAGCTACACGGAGTACATCTTCTTCCGTAAGTTCGCGCCCTACGCTCCTCCTGGCGGCGTGTAAGGAAGAGCCCGGCCGCAGCTCGGCAGGGGTGTCCCTTGCGGGAATGTCCCGGCAGGAGCTGAGAGCTAATGCTGGCAGGTCTTCCTGAGGCTTCCCACACTCCGTAGCCGCGAGTTACACCTTCTCCGCTCCCGATCTCAACTGTACTCTCGTTTTCTTAAACTGAGGAGCACCGGGTCTCCATGAGGTCCTCTTCCTTAACTTTATTGATCTCATTCTCTTGGCTCCGTCCAGACGCTGGCTGGTTTCCCCTCGCCTGGGGGGGGGGGACTAGTGTGGTGGTGGGGGATGGAGTCAGAACTGCCCGCCCAAGCCCTGCTCCTCTGGTGCTCAGCCAGGGACTCCTGGGGGTCAATTTCTGTGGCTGTTAGTGGTGTTGTTCCTCCTGGCGCCCCAGTGACCGCTAGGCGTTGTCTCTCACTTGCACCACTTCTCCTGTAGGTGCGCCCGGCGCTTGAGCGCCAATTGCTGGTCCTTTTGGAAGGGATGCAATGGAAAAAGTGGTGATGGCGGGGCATGAAAGTGGCTGGTGAAAAAAGCGGCCTTCACTAACCAATAGAAAGTCGGGTTTTCCCGGGCACTTATCTTTGTTTTCTCCAATGCAACCTCCCAGCGTTTTGGAGGAGGATGGGAGGAGCTGGAGAGTTTGGATGTCCGAGTGTAGCGCTGGTGGTTGGAAATTAGAAGGGGAGCATGGTGTGTGTGTGTGTGTGTGTGTGTGTGTGTGTGTGTGTGTGTGTGTGTGTGTGTGTGTGTTTGTGTGTGTGTGTGCGCGCGCGCGCGCCTGTGTGTGTTCCTGCGCTCTAACGATTAAGGTATTTTCTTTCTGCACAACTACAGTGCAAAGAAAAAGTTAAATGCGCTTTCTCTAGGTAACTACAGTGATTTTATGAAGTGAGAGGATGAGGGAGAGGACGTGTGGGAAAGCATTTGGCATGACTTTTTTTGTAGTGAGCTTCAGAGGGTGCTCCGTGGAATTCCAGAGCTCCACCCAAAACCATCTGAACAAATGCAGGATAGTGGGGAGTGTGGTGCGAGGTTTCCAGTGACGAACATAATTCGATTAAAAGGCGATTTGGGCAAATAAAAAACCAGCTGGAATAGCAGCAGGAGCATTATTTGGCAAACATTTTTTCCTTTGGCAAGACACACAAAACTTTAAAATTTGCCTGCCACGTTAGGAAGAATAACATTAAAGTGTTTAATGGAAACAGACCAGCTTTAAACGTGTTTGTGTATTTTGGTGATTTGCTCGTTATTGTGGAACTGAACAATTTTCTGCACTTTCTTTTGACTGGACAAGTGGAAGACCACCCTTCTTGTGTAGGTGCAAGGTTGACTGGAATGTGACTCCTGTCTGTGTATTTTGGTAACCTCGAGGTAGGGTGACAAACACAGAACTTTGCCCTTAGATTGTCCTTCTAAGCAGTGTTGGATTTTATGATCCAACAGCGAAGCAAATGAAGTGTCCACTGAAGTGCTAGGTAAAAGCCTAACAGTCTTGAACATCGCAAAGTATTGCTGCTCAGTAAGTTCTGTGGTGAAGAAGCCACATAGGGGAAGGTGCTGTTGTTCATATCAATTGGCATCTCCTCAACATAGATTAAGTAATTAAATGTTTTAATTACTTTTTATTGCTTATCAGTGAAAACTTCAACAATTTTTCTAGACTTTAAACATTTATTTCACTAAAGATACATTTGCCACTGTTTCAGATTATGTGAAATGAACTTTTGCCTTATTTGTAGCTAGTGGTTTCTGATAGCAAAGATGTAAGTGTTTTATACTGTAAGAGACGATGAATGCTTGACACTTAAGTGTCTTAAAGTTTGGAAATATTTCATAACAATCTTTTTTTCCTTAGAGAAGTATGGACTCAACAATCTTCATTACTTTTATTGTGAAAAGATAATATAGAATAACCCCTTATGGAGCACTCTCTTTTCTAGTGAGCTCTGAGATTCACTTGTAATAGTTCCAGAAGTTCAAAGAAACAGCTTATAACCTTCTTCACTGGCGATTCTAACTTTGGAGGAAAGCACACAATTCCATATTAAATATTGGTTTCTTGAAGTGGGAATCCAGTCATTAATCACCTAAATGTAGGTGTCATTTGTCATTTTGGATGTAAAATTTTTCTTGAATACTAGTATGCACATAGGTGTATTGTATATTGTATAGCTTGAACTATAATTTCACAAATTATCTTGAATGGAATTCCCCTTAGTATCTGGTGAATGCAAATGTAAATTTATTTTAGTTCCTTCTTGTTCAATTTAGGTAATAACAAAAATGTATGCAGTTTGCCTGACAGTGCTCTATTTTAAACAATTATTAGTGATAGTCATAAAGGCAAAATATCAGATAACCCTGGTCATCTACTTATATTGCAGATTTAGAGAAGAGCCTTAGTATCTTTCATTTCTCTTTTGGCACAGGTCTTTCAACAAATACTCAAGTGTTATCTAATGATTTATTGTATTTATTTAGTGTGTGATATGTGTATCTAGCTCGGCATGGTGGCACACACCTCTAATACCAGCACTTGAGAGGCTGAGGCAGGAGAATCATTGAGAGTTTGAGACAGCCTAGGCTATGTCCTTAGTGAGTTCAAGGTCAACCTGAACTACTTTGTGAGACCTTGACTGAGAAAATAATGCATGTATCTGTAATTTTAACATCTTTTAAAATTCACGTTACAGGTGAATTTTGTGGTTTAATGCTGTTGTAAAAGTGGCAGAATTGTAGTATCACATTTGAATTTCAGTTTTAGTATTCCCTACTCCTCAATTTCTACAGCCTAACAGTTGGGCAAATGCTTCAGGTCAATTAGTTCAGTAATCCCAGGCACTTCTAATTGCCAAATGTGTGACTGTGGTCAGTTATTTACTTGTTCTTTATTTTAGTTTCTTCACCTGTAGTTATAGTATCAATTTAATAGAATTGAATAATTCATGTAAAGTGCTTAGAGCAGAGCCTGACTCATTAGTGAGGCTTAGTAAATATTACCTATTACTCTTGCAAGGAAGAGTCTACAGGCTTTTATAATTCTTGTTAACATTACATTTTTTTGTTTTATAGAAACACGGTTAATTTGTAAAGTTAATTAGATAATTATTTTTCAACTAAACATCACACTAAAGTTTTGGAAGTTTGAAATAGCTTATTGAATAACTCTTGCCTGGAACATCAACTCTTTAGATTAAGTCACCTAGGCTTAATTGGTTCCACTCAGATCTACTCCCTCAGAGCTCATTCTGATTTGGGCCAAGAAGTGTTTTAGCCTTCCCCACTAGGACTTGAGACTTTGGCAATAGTTTTGATAAATACGAAGCTGGGTTCATATCTCAAGTGCTTGTATCTGAGTCATTAAGTTCTTATGCTAAGGATATATACGTTATTAAACATTAAATACCAGGCTCATTTGGCTTTATGGACAATTTTATCTACTCTCATTTTTTTTAACTTTATAAAGATGTTTATTTGTTTCACTTAAATTGCTCACCTTGTCAGGTTAACAAATTAGAAGCAAATTGGTTTACATTTTTAAAATGTTCCATTAAAACCAATGTAAATACAAGCAGTCTGTATATCATGTAGGTGAATTCACATAATACTTTAATTCTCTGATTCTTCTACTCTCACTCTTAACTCATTGCTTACTACGTCTTTCTAGGATATTCTACTTTATATTAATACAATTAAATTTTATGTCACTTTTCCAATTCTGAAGATGGACTGTCTCTTCTTGAGAGAAAAGAGTGGTTTATTGTGCTTTTTGTTTTGAGGAGCTGTCTTGTGAATAGTTGTGGTTGTTTTTAGTAATAAGAAGCAGAAAAAGCATTTTAGATCGGTACAGTATAGTTTAGAGGAGGTAGTTATGTGATTGGACAGTAATAAGTAGGTCAGTCATAGTAAAAACTAGAATTATGTATTCCCTTATTCATCATAATCAATGAGTTAGCAACAATAGTTCTAGTTTATTTCTGTTTTCTTAACATTATTTCAGGTTTTGAACTCCACATATTGATTGATCTACACATGTGTACAGGCACCTACTTACAATAAAAGAAAAAATAGAAAATGATAAACACGATAGGGTGGGGCTTGCATTTTATGTCTGCATGGTGCTGTCATACTTTTCCCCACAGTACTATGACTGTAATTACCCTGGCTCTCTTCTGACATCTTGTGTGGGGCAAGCTATATGCAGATAATGAATGGCTATAAACCTTTAACAGGTTTCTTTCTTGCTTGTGGTTTAAGATGTTGTAACTCACAATTTGTGTGTGTCTGTGTGTAAATGTGTGAACATGCTATAGTTAAAAAAAAGAAAGTCTCTGGAAAAAGAAATATATATAGAAATAATATGTAATTATTATCTGTTTGAGTACCTAAATTGTCAGCAGATATTAGTTAAATTGTGAAAATAACCATCTACTTGTTATTTACAATATTTTAAACTATTCACTCATAGTTATTATTTTTATTTAATGTTAACAATAATATATACATATTTTAAAGTTCCTACGAGTATAAACTTCAAGCGTTCTCAACACACACACATAAATACATGATGTTCTTTTGAAAATAAAAGTAATATGTGAAATTTTAGAACTTTTATGCATAAGAAGTAAAAGTTTAAATAAATCAACAGTAACCCCTAATAAAATCTTGACTCATGTTGTCATGGTCTTCAATGGATATGTAGATAAAAAAATGTATTTTTAAAAATTTATGGTCATATTACATAGTTTTAAAGCTTGTCTTAGATTTGTTTTATACATTTAAGACATTTAATGACATTTTCTTCATTACTTTAAAACTGTTAAATATTAGATAGTAAAAGTACAGTACATATCTATTTACTACAAACAATATTTAAAATTTTTAACAATATTTAAGAATATTTTAAATATTTGATTGGTTCTCTTGGAAGAAAGTCAGTGTTTTTCAAAATATATTAAGATTAAAAAATATTTGCTACATTGTAATCACTATTTTATATACATTATTTATAGCTGATAACATTTCCTGAATTTGACGTTAGTTCAAGAAGGTAAGTATAGTTAGTCATGAAATTAGTATGCGATGAAATGTAATTCGAATATCTCTCTTTCTCCAAAACCTTTATATTAAAACATTTTAAAAATTCCTGTTTCACATAGTCAGTTTAACAAATGCAGTTTAATATTTCTCGATTTCCAAGTATAAAGAATGGTATGAACCGTTAATGAATATAGCTGGTATTTTTAATCTAACATTAAATTTTCATAAAAATACACTGAATGTGTTTTATATATTTTACTTACTAAAAGAACTTTTCTTTATTTATTAAGGCTATCATAGTCATGAATGTTCTTAAAGACAGTAAACCATTTGATTCTACTCAGCATTTTTGGGGGGACAAGGAATACTTAAAAGTTCGATAAACCAGTAATATCTATGGATTTGATAAACTGACAGACTGCTAAGGTAGCAAATTCACCTTTAATTTTTGTAAATGGAACATGTTTCATATGCTATTTTCTTAGAAGGTGGCAAATTGAAGAGGATATTTTGGTTTAAATTAATTTTTAAAATAATATATAGTTGTCTTACAGTTCTAAATTTTGGTTAATGTCATTAAATTGTATGCTTACTCTAATGAGGCTTGAAAAACATCAAGTACCAGTTGGGTACTGAGATTTCCTTCCACCGATTTTGAAGCTTTACAATACTATGGAGGTCTATATGAAGAACTGGAAGTACTTGGAAAGTAGCATTTCAGGTAAACCTTAACACCGAAGTTAGTTATCTAAAAAAATTGTAAGGCCTCTTTTGAAAGAACTTTAGGATATTTTTGCCACTTAGCAACTAGATGGCTGCAAGATATTGTGGGGACTTTTCAAATCTGGGACAAACTTCTGGTAGTGAGAGGCTGGCAATGAGGGGGTTTGGGAGGATTTATCTGCAGAATAGAATGGCTTAATATCTTGTCAGTCCAACAAGCAAGTTACCAGTTTTATCAGTGCAAGTTTAGTTCCTGCTGCTGAAATGAATGAGGTATCCTGTACTTACCCTCCATACCTTGCTCATAACTGGTGTCTGTTAATAATGTATGTTTTATTTTGTTTTATAAGTGTTTGATCTAACTCAGAGGCTTTTGTATGCTAGGCCCGTTCTCAATCACTGAGCTATTTCTTTAGTCTTTGAACAAATTTCTAATTATTGTACAAATGTACTTGAATTTGGATTTTCAAAAATAAAATAAAGCATGCTATAGAGAGTCTTTATCATTTATAAATTTATTTCCTGACCTATTAGATTCTTATTATATGTACAGTATGATAGTCATATAATTCTGAATGAACTTTTGTTGAAGCATCCTTTTTTATGGAGGTTTTATACTTTTGTGTTTATTGTACATCAGTTATAGATCCCTAATTACTTTTCCTTTATAGATAATTATGTTTTCATATTGTTCTTCCACACTAGCTTTTGCTTTCACTCCTCTTTGCTAAATGATATTAAGACTCAGTTATGTGTTCTCAGCCTCTAGTGAAATGACTAACACCAGTGTAAGAATCTGATAAACATTCTCATTAGAGACAGTAGAGATTCCATTGAGACAGTCACTTCAGTTTCATGTACACTTACTAAGCAACCACTAAGCCACAGCAATGCAAGACCTACAGATCAGACAACACACAGACCTTACATTTAAGGTTACTGCAACAAGCTTTATGTCATCAGGAATTATGTTAGAGGGTAGTCATTTCTTATATTAGTAAGAAGCAGGAGTAATTACATGAGAAGTTGTGATGTAGCACTATAAAGAATGAAAGTAGATAAAAAGTTATGGAGTAGAATGAAAGGATTTTATAAGTAAAGTTATTAGAGTCATAAACACATACATAGACACATTATTTCTTTATATTTAAATGTTTAGTGAAGTTGAAAGATGAGATCACAAATTAACTAGTTTGATTTATGTAGTGTATAAAAGATATTGGGCAAATGCATAGTGCCCTAGGCTTATCCATCACTACAATGCTGAGTTCTTATTCTCTTAAAAGATCTCAGGATATTTGACTACTGTCTCGGGATGTGATCATGCCTTCTTATGGAAGAAATTAAGTTCAAATAGTATCTGCTTATACTAATAAGTGTTTGCTAAGTTAGGAATCCAGTTAATACTATATTGCAATATTGATCCATTTTTAAAAGGCATATTAAAATATAGTTCACAGGTATTACTGTTTTTAATGACTAATAATGCAGTATCACTTTTAACTATACTTATTAACCTTGCATTAAGGTTGTTAATAAAAGTAAATCAACTCTGCAGGCACTAACACTACACACTTTTTGCTATCTAGTAGGGTGCTTATTGATACTAATTCACTAATGCAGTGTTTGTTCAGCTGTTAGCTTAGAATGTTACTTCTGATAGAACTATCATCACTAAACCCTATTTCTACAAAAAAATATAAACAAGGAATAAAAGAAAAAAAATGGTGTTGATTTCATGTCACCAGAATTGTGAGTGATTTAACTGCTCAGTTGTGCCATTTTCATTTTATTCACCAGTTATAATAACAAATACTTTTATCATACCGATAGTGTGTTATCCTTCTTCATCATTTTGTAGATTAAGTGTATTTTCTAATTTCTAGTACAGGTATGCATTGCTCATTGTCTTGTTGAGAAAAAATTCTAGGTACCCACAAGGAGGAGAAGTTTTATTTGACTCATGATGTAAGAGTTTTCAGTGCTTGGTCAACTGGTTTTAAGGCAGAAGGATCACAGTGAAAATGCGTGTCGGAACCAGCTGCTCACTTTATAGTAACTCAGAAGCAGAGAACAGGGTAAGAATAACAAGAGATAGATATGCCCTCAGAGGCCCCTCCCCAGTGACCCACATTGTCCCACCAACACCCCCCTACTAACAGGACCTTCAGCTATGAACACCAGTGTACTAGTTAATGTACTGAGGAGTATAATGCCCTGTGACCCAATCATCTCCCAGGAGCTTCTGTTCAGTCAAACTGATAGGTACCATTAAGTGGTACAATGTAGGTTAGGAAGCGCAGTACCATGTGTAAGGAGGGACTATGCCAGAATCTCTTGGCTCTGACAAGCAAAGTTTTAACACTATTGAATGATCTAATGATTTTTAGTCAGATTCCTTGAAAATGTTGGCTCTAACTTTGAGCTGATGGGAAAATAACTTGATTTTCTTCCTGAAGGGAAAGGGAAATGGTAATATTCACTTGCAGATTTGTTATGAGGATTAAATGAAATAGTCCTTAGAATAGTATCAGTCACAACTTAAATACTCAGTATAACATTATCTGTTGCCATTTGTTAATTTAAGGCCCTCAAAATACAGTCAGTACCTTTCTCTGCATTAGTATTCTCAGTAACAAATGTCTTTTTCTGTATCAGTACATGGAAAACAATAGCTATGCAATACTGTCTTTTAAAAGGTATTGTTTTTAATAGGTTTTTACTTTTCAAGATTACTGAATTGCTAAGTCTAACATAAATTGTAACATATTTTAAAATAACTTTATTTTAATAGATACTGTATTGCATCGGGGGATACATTCTTCCAAGTCTAGCGCTGGAATTGGTCAATTTTGATACAGTAGCACTGGTAGTATTCAATGGAAATGTTTCACAGCTCCGGGTATACTTGGACAAAGCACAGCTTACTCATATTTTTTATTTATATTACTTATGAGAGCTTTTAACTTTGATATCAGCAGTTTTCTACAAGAGAACAGCTTTCTACAGAGCCATGTGGGCTCACACATTGCCCAGAATTTGGGAATTTGGCCAAAATTTCAAGCCATGTTTTGAATTCAAATACATATCTTTGCAATTTTAGGAAAACAGTTAGCTGTCAACTCAATCAGCTCCTATTGAAGCTGTTCTGACACATCTTGAATGTAAGTTTTCAAGTTTCTCAAATCCACATATTTGAAGAAAGCAGGGAGATGCTGGCAGCCATTCAGAGGTAATTCGCCAATATTCTGACCTGTTTTTCTTTTGCATGGTGAAGGCTGCATCTAGCAAGTTTCTTTGCAGGTGGACGATAAGATTTGTGCATATAATTCAAAAGTGACTTCCTCTTTGATAAGAAAAGTCACTACAGTGGCAGGCAATTTTCTAGTGAATGGTAGGAGGAAACAAATATACTTGTGAAATATTGGTGTCATCTATATGGTGGTTTTAGGGATGAGTCATTTTGGTGTTGATCCTCATTTAGATTTTAAAAAATGGGAGATGTTGCAAACAAATCCTTTGTCTATAGCCTTCAACGGCATGTAGATTAGGTTTATTTTGTGCTCCTTTACTTTTCTTTAGTTCTTCATGTAGAAAACAGTAGCAACTGATTTTCTTTTTCGTCTTATCTTGAGGGAGCATCATATATGATAATTGTCAAGTAATTTGTGCTGAATATTTGTCCTTGTTTGAATGTATCAAACTTATTTTTTAAATAGAAAACTGTTGAGTATATTAACAAAACATTTATTGAAGATGAAATCTTTTCATACACTATCTCATTCAATGACTTTCAAAAATTCAGAAATATGAGAACTTCCAAACTGAGAGAAATCCAGGTTAGGTTACTTTTAAACTCTTCTGAATCATGACTGTTATTTAGCGCATTTGTAATTATTTTGTTTCTAGGATTGTGTGCCCTGCTTGTCTTTACATTTTGTATTAGGTGAGTGGTACACTAAATACATGTGCATCTTATAAATTGCATGTCTCAATGTGCAGACTCTGCTCACATTCAGGGCCACGAAAAGACCATATCTTCTGTTAACTTTTGATCAGAAGAGTCTAAGCATGAAGGCATACTTGTGCGTGAGTGTGTGTGTCTGTGCGTGTGTATGTGCATGGGTGTGTCTGCTCAGAAGTATCCTTTTTGATTTAAGTTAATAGACATGATCTATTGATTTAGAATGTTTCATAGAGAGTTGTAAAGAGTCATTCTTTGTCATATAATAGAAGAAAGAGGACCTTGCCACCCATTGTTCATGTTGCTTATAAATGGAACCAAATGCAAATATGATCGGAAGGCCAACACTGAAGTTGCTGAAGGTTAATATAGTCATTCCTTTGCTCTGCTGGACTGAGGTGCTTCTAAAGCATACTAGAACCAAATCAATATTTTGGTTTTTACTTTCTGTATTAGCATGTTTGGATTGTGGAATAAACTTTGTTACTCAATCTGTTCAATCTTATTTGTCTGTTTTATAGTTGCTACTATCAAAACATATTTATCATAATAATTTGCTACTTAGCATTCATATTGTGAAGTAATAGCCAGTATCTGTGCAGTCCATAGGAGAAAGAAAATATTTACTCCATAGTTTTAGCACAATCACTATTCTGTGGGGACTATTGGTAATCATTTTTAATAAATTGTATGTGGTATGCTTTGAGTTAAATGATATCATCCCAAAAAGATATACTAAAACCCTAACCACATGCTCCCTGCTGATCTGGGCCTCGTAAGACCTAACTTATTTAGATGTGGTTTCCTTACAAAGGTAATCAAATAAAATAAGGTCATCAGGGTGGACTGTAATCCAATATGACCAATTACATTTCATAAACAGGAAATGTGGACATAGAAATAGACACACACACACACACACACACAAGAATACCTACATGAACACAAGGGAACAGGTAGCAGTGATACATATAAAAGGCAAAGGATGCTAAAACTTGACAACACATCTTCAGAAGTTAGTGAAGAAATATGAATCAGATTTTCCTTCATGGCTGTGAGGAGAAAAAATCTTGATGATACTTTACTCTCAAATTGCAGCATTCAGAACCATGGGATAGTAAGTTTTTAGTGTTCGAGGCACTTATTTAGGATGTTTTGCTACAGCAGCCCTGGAAATCAACTAGAACCCTTTCAATGAAGTCTAGTAATGCATGCAAAGGCAACCATTTCAAATTCCCTATATTTTTAGAGGTCAGTTACATACAGCAAATTCTACTGTAGCTAGTTTAAGCTGGAAAGAGTTTATTAAGTAGTTAATAGATTAGACTGATGAAGAGGATTAAGTTTCCAGGAATGAGTTTTCAACCACATCACACAGTAAGGCTGCCAATAAAGTGCTGCCTTACAAGGATTTGGGAGCCTCAGAATCAGGAATCTGCCAGACACTTCCTCAGCTTGCTAAAGTTTCAGCTATAGCAGTAACATCCTCAATACGTGCTCCTGCACAACGGGGATCCATTGTCCTTTATGCAAATGAGTCTTTTTTAAACTTCTCCTTGACCCCTACCTTCATCCTTAGTCCATGTACAGCATGACATTTTATGAAGACTGAGATTACTTGGGGAAAGGTCATTTAATGAATTATGTTAATACGTGTTATTTGCTTCCAGTGCATTCAATAAACAATGTTAAATGACTTCAGTGAAAGCTTTTGTTTAGGGAATGGGAGCAGCTAAAAGTCTACAGAATACCCTGTTATACAGATCCAGCAAAAACCTTTTTCCTGGCAATAGAATAAATTCCCTCTTAAAGCTGTCTGAGTCCATCAGCAGTTAAAATGTCCCTTGCCTACTGAACCTTGTGGTCCTTTTATTTACCTTCTAGGATATTTTTTTCCTGTTAATTTTACTTTGCGGCTACTTCTGAGCCACCTTGTGCAGGATACTCGCCTTGTAGCTGCACAGATCTCACAATACACTTCCTGTCTTGGTAGGTTAGGTAACTGCTGTAATGGTTAAGTAGCATAGGCTATTCATGGCCAGTCTTGCATTTTCTTCAGCAAAATAATTCTTTCAAAATTATCGTGCAATTCTGGTTAGGTTCATGGGTGAGTTAGCAGAATCTTAGTAACATTTTAGGATTGACGATTACTTTATAACCTCTGTGAAACATTTTTCACACTCTTTTCTTAATTGAATGGCTTAAGAGGAAGTTGCCAGCTTTGTCAGCAGGGCAGTGGCCTTTGTGTGAAACAGCACCTGTCATGGTCCTTGCTTAGACTGCAGTTTTGCTGTCGTGGCTTAGATTTTGTTGTTGCTATTGTTGCTCTTTTTAAATAATGCTGTATAAGTTCTAAACATCATTAACACATGACAGAATGAGTCAAAAAATCCTATATAGTTATCTCTTAGAGCAAACAGTTATCAAAGTACTACATTATCTTTTTTCCTGAAGAATTTTAAGTCAAACCAAGTATTATTTCACCCTTACATAAAAATTAAAATGGACATTTTCTTATATAATTACTATTACATTTTTTGTTTTTTAAACTATTCCACTTTTAACCCTAGCAAAATAAGTTGTAATTTCTTGGCAATATCTGATACATAGTTCATAATTATTTTTTCAAGACTGTCTTACTTATTTATTTGGTTTTTGATACCAGATCTCACTATGTGGTTTGGGCCTTTTTTGGGCCAGTCTTGAATTCACTGGGTGACCAAGGTTGGCTCTGAACTCATGACAATCCTCTTGTCTCAGCCTCTCATGTGCTGGGATTACAGTTGTGCACCATTGTGCCCTGCAGAAATATTCTTTATAGCTGTTTCTTTTTCAGTTCCGGTCTAGACATTGTATTTTTATGTCTCTTTCCCAGTATAGGTAGGATAGTCCTTTTTCTTTGCCTTTGTCTTTCTGTCCCTTTGTTTGTCTTTTTGTCTCTCCTCCTACCCATTGCCCACCCTGCTCTGTTGTAGTCACTTTCTTCGTTGCTGAAACAAAATTCCTGGCACCCAAAGTTAAAGGAGGAAATGTTTATGTGGCTCAGTTTGTAGAGGTTTCAGTCCGTAGTTGATGATCCTGTTAGCAGGGTAGCGCATGACAGAGGGGCCACAGTTCATGGTGCCAGAAGACAGCAAAAACAACTCAGAGAGAGACAGGGAAATGTGCCTCTTTTGTCCCCTTTAATCTTACCCAGATCACTGGGGTTAGGGCAGTGCCAGTCCTATCCTTGGACTCATCCAGAAATCAGCCACCCTTAATCCATCACTCTTAATCTTAGCATGAATCAGTCACAAACTCTAGCTTTAGCTGCCTTTGAAAAAATCCATCTAAAAGTGCATGAGGCTCTGGTGAGGTCATCTACACACAAACCATAGCAGCGTTTCCCTTAAGTAACTGTAATGCTCAGCTTGCTTACGGGAATAGGATCTTGCAGATCTGATCTGCCTATGGCTGCTTGCTTTCTTGTGATACTACTTAAAAAGCTCCTTTGTTCCTATATTTTCTGTAAATGGACATTATCTTAACGTTGACAGATTCAACTTCTCTCTCTCTCAATCCTATTGGCAGAGGAATCTGTATTTCATTTTGCACATAGTGTCTGGCTCTCCCATTTTAAATGATGCTTCGAGTAATCAGAAGATATGAGTGGAGATTTATCTAATAATTTTGTCAATGAATACAATCACCTGATTCAAACATTACATGACAGACTGCAGAATCTTGATTTTGTAATTTTATGCAGGTAGTGGAAATGAGACTGGTGTTTTGTTTTGTTTTGTTTTGTTTAGTTTTACACAAAGTCTCACTGCATAGTTTAGGCTAGCTTTGAATTTACTGTATGGTCCAAACTGGGCTCAAACTCATAGCAGTCTTCCTGACTCAGCCTCCCAAGTGCTGGGATTACAGGCATGTGCCACCACACCTGGCTGAAACTGGCAGCTTTAATCTGATCATTTTTATCATTTCTTATTTGCAGATTATCAAAGAGAAGAACATTTGGGAATTAGTGTCTCAGTTTAGATAACAAAGAATACCACAGGAATTTTTATATTTTGGAAATATGTAGTTTCAAAATAGGATATAAACTCCAGAATAAAGAGTATATGCCAAATTATTAGACAGAGTTGGATATGCTAAAGTACATAAGGAGTCAATGAAGTGTTAGGAAAAAAATCAGAAGATCTTGGTTTATCTTTTGTTTCTGCCACTTTCTAGTTGTGGATCTCATGAAAATCATTTATATTTCTTGAGATTATTTCCCTGACTTTCATCTGAAAAAGATCTGAATATAAGAAGGATGATGGTAGTCAGATTTGTTTAGCATCCCATTTGAATTGTATTGTATAAGTGGAATCAGGAGGAAAAATACAACAACATAAATTGGTTTCAGGTAGAACACCTGGAGGAAGGTGGCTCAGGAACCACTCCACGCATGACACAAGTCAAAGGTTCTTCCCCAGCTTCCTGCCAGGGAGAACCACTTGCATCACGTCAGGATATGAATTCAAGTTACTGTAGTGTAAGATATAAGGTAGATAATGGAAAGTTACAGACAACATATTGAGTCTATGATAATCCCATAAAAGTCTAGGAACAGAGGCAATTACTATGTGACATTAAACTCTCCAGAGAAATTCACTATTAATCCTGAAGCAGGTGTTTTGGCCAATCACAGTAGGAAGTTTTTATTTCACATTAGATCGGGTCCTGTTTTGCTATGAAGTCTTACACTCTGTCTGACACATAGTACTATATACATGTACTACATATATATATATATATATATATATATATATTTGTGATATTTGACACCTAGTACTACATATATGTAATAATATATATATGTAGTACTAGGTATCAAATATCACAAATATATATATATTATGTATATTATATATAGTATGTATGTATATTTTTTAATTAAGGTAGTGAACAATGGCATGTACTAGGAAGAGTTTTGGGTTTTTTTTTTTATTCAATACTGTTGATGTCTTGAGTAAGGGTGATTTTTTTTTGAATTACAGTTACTCTTCATGCTCAGTAAAACTTCACACTGGCTGGCACCAAACTGACACTTGGAGAAAGTTTGTCGGTTTAATTAGGAAAGCTGTGTGATGAGTGAGTAGAGACATAATGACTGGATTTAAGGAGGAGGCCTCTGGAATAAGGCTACATTCACAGCCTAATCCTATTTAGTTAATACGTATGTGACTTTGGATAAGTTATTTCAAAACCATCCTCTTTTATAAAATTAGTGGACTAATGGTGTGCATTGCAGAGAAGAGGATTGCTCTGAGAATTCAGTAATGTAATGCAAGTTAACACACATGGAACATCTTTTTATTCAGATTGAAATTTCACTAAAGTTAATTATTTTACTTATTACTTGAAAGGACAGTAATGACACAGAGGAGGAAATAAATGCTTGAACTAAATTGAGAGTTCAGGAAAAGCACTAGAGAAAAACTGATATTTCAAATTGACATAACTGTGGGCATCTACGTACAGGGATTTGAGAGCTTTGCTAGCTCATGCAAATATGGAGTGTTCCAGGAATGGATGATTTGAGTGGATATTAGGAAAAAGAGATGGGCTGGAGGAAGAGGAAGTTGTTAAATGGGGTAGAGGAAAGACTTAAAGGCACTTTAAATATTGGGCAGCTAATGTTAAACCAGAAAGTGCTGTGATCGATTGTGCACTTGCAGAAAGCAACTGTGGCAGTAAAGTGCCACGGGGAATTAAGGAGACGAAAGTTGGCGAGTTGGCGGCTGCTGGGAAGGCTTAGGCAAAAGATGAGCCAGTGCGCAGTAGTAGCAACAGGGAGTAAGAGCTGACTTTTCATGCTCTACAGGTAGCATAATCAAAAGAACCTGGGAGAAAAGAATTGAAGTAGCAGGCAGCATCTACTTTACAAGAAAAGAAAGAAGAAAGAAAAGGAGACAGATCACCTGGTCTAATCTCCTCCTCAGCTTGCTAGCCAAGTACAAGATGCATTGTATTTCTAGTAGGGAGAGACCTTATGTTATGAAATCCTTGTCTAGATGATCCTTGTTGAAGAATGACTTACAGTTAATAACTAAAAGATTGTATAAGCCATGACTCCTTGGAGAATACAATATAAGCTATTCATTTTGTCTAGATTTAAAAACTGTAGAAGTGTAAAAACTTGTATGTTTCCATCTCTGTGAGTAGTCTCATAAAACTTCTGATGAAGTCTCATGGATTCTTCATTGATCATTCTGAGCCGGAGAATGAACGTCTCATGTAGTGCAGAAGGAATTGGGGAGTTGTATGGTATGCTCTGGACTTTCCTTCTTTCATCCATGCCTTCATTCTTGGTATTAATGAAACTTCACGCTCTGATTTCTGATTTTTGAGAGTCTGATTCAAATATCTGATCTTCTGTCTTTAGCTCAAACTTAGTAACCTGCTGGATGTGGAGAATGTGTGAAAGAAATCTAAAGAGCCATGCAGAGTTGGGAATGGTCCTACTCTCTGTGTGTGTGGGGATATATTGGATGAAGGAGGATCTGCCTTTATTCTTAAGGAGAAGATAATCAATCTTGTTAACGTTGAAGTATCTGCAGCTTTCAGATGGAACTATCCTGTGCGTACAGTCTTTAGATTAGATAAATTATGAGTTTGGAGAGGAAAGGAATCTAATGAGTGTTGTAGTACATAAATAAAGAGGAGCCTGGAAACGATACAAAGAAAGAGCAGTCATACATTAAGGGTATCAGAGGAAAGGAGGTGTTATGAAACGTGTGTGTGTATGTGTGTGCATGTGTAGAACACAGTATTACGTCTTCAACTATGTAAAAGATGCAAAGCATCAACCGTGCATTAGACTGAAAATACCAATTAGAATTACCAATTAGAAGTTTATTAGTGACTTTAGAGATAATTAAAGAAAATTACAAATTTGTAGTGGCAATAAATTGCATAACTGGGAGACAGACTCTGGAGTGGATACAGAAGTAGAGAGGCTGGATAATTGGATTGATCCCATTGTGGATTCTTAGTTAAGATTTTATGAAGAATAGATCAAAGCTGGTTAAAGATGCCAGGAAGCATGGTTGATGTGATTACAGTAGTTACTTCTTACAGGATGAGTAAAGAAGTCCACAGAGCCATGATAGTGTTGAGAAATTCATAGTACTGTCACCTTGCATGTTAAAATGGACTATTTGCTCCTTGCTAAATTCAGTTGCCTGGGAATTGTATGGTGCCTGGGAATATTCTTTCAGGTGCTTTCCACATGATAGTTTAACAATGTTTCTATTGTAAGCAAATGAGTTCTGATGAAACTATGATCTTGCTAAACTTAAATGAAAAAAGGGCCAAGATCTGTATGTATAGAATGTTGTTTATTATATTTCTTCAAAGAACATTAAAAAGGATCAATTCAAATAAACTTAGTTATATCTAGATTGTATGATAATAGGTATTTAAATGACTTATCTTTTCAAATTTAAATTGGCATTTATATTTCTTTTGTAGTTGAAAATAACTATAATTATTAGAAATCATGTATATATATATATGACTGTAAATAAAGAGATACAATATATTTTTTCAAGAGACTTTTAACAAAGTATGAATGATGAAAGAATATAAAGATGGTTTAACTGGAATTAGGTAGAAAGGCTATTTAAAAGTGATATGGGTGTATTAATCAAGTTTCTGATACTATAGCAAAATGCCCTAAGGAGTTAACTTGTAAAGGGAAACTTCATTTTGGCTTGTAATTCTGGAGGTTCGAGTTCAAGATCGAGTTACCACTTCGCTTTGGCCTGCTGGTGAAGGTGGCACATCATGGCAGGAACGTGTGTCAGAATGCCCATTTGCAAAACAAACCAGGAAGAAAAGAGGACGAGGAGGAAACCAAGATCACACAGTATCCTTTGAGAGCACATCCCCAGTGACCATAAGGACATGCCACAGGGCCTATCTCCTAAAGCTTCCACCAACCAATAATGCCACCTCAGCAATCAGACGTTAGCACATGAACCTCTCAAGTGGATCCAACATCCAAACTGTCACAGTGGAGTTAAGGCAGTCATTTGTGGAAAACAAATTCTGTGTATTTCATGATTTTGCCTAGGGCAACCTATGCTTCACAACCTCAGAGAGTAAAGATGCTTAACTTTTACTTTTTTAACCAAGAGCTATAATGTTGAAGTGTCATGAAAAAAATAATACAATAAGATTAGTTAGCAGAATAAGTGCGTTTGTGTAGATGATATTTCAGTTTGAAAAAGCTTGAGAAAATCCCCAAAACCTTCATATATCTGTGATATACCATAGACTTCTGGTCACCTAGGAATACATGTATCAAAAGCTACCCTGATTAAAAAATGACCATGGGGGCCAATATGGTCTTGGAAAAACGTAAACTGAGACATTATTGTTGTTGTTTAACTTTTCAGTGAAGACCAGTATTTTCAGGCCAAGTGATCCTGTCAATTTCACAAATGTTTATCAAGTAACTTTTACAAGCTACATTCCTTAAAGACAAGAGTCATCCTGTTGTGATGAGAGTCTGAGGTAGAAGGATCACGTTGAATTTGAGGCCAGCCTGAGCTACATGGTGAAGTCAAGGCCAGCCCGAAGTACTTAGTGAGACCTTGTCTCAAAAAGGAGAAAAATCACAGTGCATATATCACTTGCATAATCTTTTCCTCAAGGGCTTATGGTATGTGTGAGGATATGAAATAAATCAGAGCACCATCCTGGAATAACAGTAAATTGTAAAGATACTGAGAGAGAGAAGTCATAGTAGGCATGGATAACATGAACGTCTTTGAGTATCATACCTACTGGGATCCCTGAACTCTACTAGACATTTCCTTGTAACATGTGTGTGATATATGTATCTGACTTAACATGTCTAAATGAAGTCCAAATTCAAATTTTACACTTGTCTCCTAGTTGTTCTCTTTCAGTGTTTTCTCTGTTAGTAAGGGTCCATTCTATGTATTCTGATATACAAGCCAGAGATTTACTAATTTACCCTGACATATTCTTCTACCTATTTTTCTTTTAGAGTTAAAAGAGATTATAAGTATCTTCTATTATTAATTTTCTTTGTAGGATCTTTTGGAGTTTCTGAGACTGATCTGATGTTTGTTTCACAATTTTAGTGCATAAACATCTGAATGTTTTAAAGAGAGAATGAAATCACTAGTACCCTGCTATACGTCATTAATATTGCGATTTATGCATGCGCGTCACTGTGTGATTATCCATAGAGGAGTTTTCTTATAGCCTTTACAGTGATAGACATGTCTGGTTCTTCAGTGCTATGGTTCTTTTTATCTTTTGTTTTGAGAGTGAATTACCAGGCAAGAAATCATCCACATTTAGTGGTTTGTCATTTTGTCATGAATAAGCAGAAGCTTCTGCTGTTCTCTACCCATTGATTGTTTCAACATTTATCCACTATTGCTTAAGTAACAACGATGTGCAGAGTAGTCATAGATGCTGATGGTTAGTGATAAAAACACGATAAAGCCCTGCCACTTGCCACTTGCACTTATATTATTCTAAAATTATATTTCATTTGCAACCCGGAATGAAGCACTTCCTTCCTTTTTTGAAGTGCAAAGCTAACTGCTTTGTCAGATTTAATTTGATATAAGCAAGCATGGTCATCTGAGGCTCAGTTTGAAGAGAAATAGAGGATGGGTTGACTGAGCTATATTCTCTATTGCCCTTTGTGCTTTCAGTTGCAGATAGAGCTAAATTAGAAAATCACATTTATGGAAATAATTTTTGGTAAATGTGCCTTCTTTCCATTACCCTCTTTTCCTTTTCTTCCTCACTTCCTTATTCTCTCCTCATTTCCTTCCTTCCTAAAATCAGAATGTTTAGGCTTCATGCGTATATTTTTTGCTAGGGCTGCCATAATAAATTAATTACTGCCATAATAAACTGGGTGTCTTAATCAGTGGAGTTTATTTTCTCACAATTCTGAGCTCTAGAAATCTGAGATCCATGTGTAGAGAGGTTGATTCCTTCTCCCATCTCTTTCTGTGGCTTGTGAATCGCCTTCTGTTGGTGTCTTCATTTGGTTTTTTTCTCTGCATATCTGTGTTCAAACTTCTTCCTATAAGAATATCAGTCATATGGGATTAGAACACACAAACTGTATCACCTAATTTAAACTTAATTTCCTCCTTAAAGACCTTATTTCCCAGTTGACTCACATTATAAAGATTCTGGTGGCAAAAATTCAATACATAATTTTGGAGGGAGGAGGGACAGGCACAACTCAATCTATGAGAACAGGAAATATATAAGAAAAGCAGTTTTCTTTTAATGTTTTGTAAAAAAGTGTTCCTTATAGATAACAGTATGACTAAGTTAACAGAAATATATATATTGTTTCCATGCATTTGGTTTTGACTTTAAACCAAGTGAATATGTGCTTGGCATTTAATTTAAAATCTAAAGAAATTGCTAAACATAATTTTTGGCTTCAAACCTCATTTGTAGAGGGAAAAACCTCACACACTGTACCAAAAAGGATTGTTTTCAGTTTATAATTCCCGGGCAGTATTTAGGTACATTTAGTAGTGTTTTAAATGTTAGTTTCTTTATTTTTTTCTGAGCTAATTTCTATCTCAAACTGTAGCGGTGAGCCTCCTTGATAGAGAAAAAGAGTATGATGTTTTACATTTTATATAAGGGCCTATTTATCTACACAGAAAATAGTAGCAAAAGTGTTTGGAGTATTGAACTAAAAGAGAGACCATTTGGATAAGACATGCGTGCTGCTACATATGGAGTGAAATATAGCTAAATGGCCAGACTAACACCCAAAAGTGTTGCAGAAGTCCTGAGATATCCAGAATTGTCTCTCTAAACCCAAAGACATGGGTTTGTAACAAGGTCGTATTGGTGAACAGGTCTTACAGATCTTCTGGGCCTAAAGAATACATTACATTAATTGCTTAATTAATTAATTTCTTACAATCAAACTAAAGTCTATTTTTTTGGGTTAAAGATAGATAATATTAAATAAAATCTGTAGAAATTATCTACCCCATAGTACTTAGGTATAAATTCAAAATGAAATTTTTATGATATTTAAATATTACTTTTTACTACCAGAACCTGAAAATAGTCAAGCTCTGTCTGATGAAGCTTTGCTACTAAATTAAACCAAAAGAATAATTCCGAAGTCTCATTAAATGATCGTCCTAGAAATTAAAGTTATCTTTGGAATCAAACATCAGAATGTAACTTTAGAATGGAGTGTGGATTAATCTGTTGATTATAATACTTCTTGTATTTGAAGCAACCTACCTCTGTTTAGTATAAGTACAAAAACATTTTAATCACTCCATAGTCAAATAAACGATCATTTCTTGGTACATTTATTACTTAACTTTACCTCTTGCTAACTCATTCCTCTCCATTTGCCTTTAGAAATCTGGGTTCACCTTTGAAGGGAGACTAACAGTTCGTGTTTAGTGGGAGCCATTGTCAAACTCTTTTTTCATCCTAAATGCAAAGAGGAATTAAGTCACTTTTCATGAAGAAGACAGACTTGTAGACATTTTCTCGAATCACAGCTGTGTCCACTAATGAACTGCACAGATGGTCTTGTTTCGGTGACATCATGACAGTTCACAAAATAATTAGCAGCAGAACTGTTTTACTGAATGGCTATTTTTCATTCAGTTTTGTCATCTCTTACTTCAAAACCTTCCCAGGAGGAAAAGTTTGCAATTCATTTTCTCTAATGAGTATTTAGCAAATGAAATTCATGGATCAGCTCTTAGGTCAGGGTTTCCTAGCCAAGGTATCATTGATATTTTGTTTTCAATAAAGGAGGATTGACCTATGTAGGTGTTTAACAGCACCCCTGCCCTCTAACAGATGCTAGTAAAACATCCTTCTCCTCCTCCCTTCTCCAGTTGTGACTCCAGACTTTCAAACAAAAGCTTTCATGAACTGAGGTACTGCTGTATGTTAACAAAATTATAAACTCTTTAAATATGACAGTTTTCTTTTTAAAATATTTTAATAAGAATGAGAGGAAAGACTGCTTCAAACTACATCTACCTTCAAAGAATTCTAGTAAAGGTTCCTTCTTGCGTGTGGGTGTTGTTTCTATCTCTTCCCACCCTCTCACATACCCATATTGAAAAAGTTATTGCAGTGGTTCACTTCAATAATTGATAATGGAGAAAAGAAACTCTTCATTTCATATACCTCTTAGTCCTCAAATTATAAGAACTTCTTTCTAATAACAAAATTCCATAGACTTAAACTTTTCTTTAAAAACTGAGCATGGCGGCACACTCCTGTAATCCCAGGAATCGGGAGGTTTAGGCAGGAGAATTGTTTGCAAGTTCAAAACCAGCCTGAGCTACAAAGTGAGTGCAAGACCAGCTTAAAGTGCATAGCAAGACTCTATCTCAAAAAGACCAAAAAACAAAATAAAATAAAATTTCTTTTTATTTGCTTTGAGAAAGAAGCCCGATCAACAATCAAATGGCTGGTGCCTATATATGGAAACTGAGAGAGGTGAAATTCTCAGCGAAAGATATGAATGTCAATTTGGAAATTTTGTGTTCATTACTAAATAGTGAAGTTCATTATCTTAAGCCTAGACATTTAGAAAGCTGTGTCAACTAATAAAAATAAGAATGAAGGACATACATTTTAGGAGCAGTTAATTACTGCCCATGCTCAGATTAGATTGTTATTAAGTGCAGGATAATTTAAAGAAAAAAAGAGATCCACAATTAAAGTCAAATCTGTATTTGTAAACATACCATTGTGAATTTATTTATTTATCTATTTTTTTTGGTGGTACCAGGAATCGAACTCATGACCTCACCCTTGCCAGGCAGGTGCTTGGGCCACTGAGCTAAATCTTCCATGTCTTTGTGATTTTTAAAAATAAAATTCTGGGCTTTCTCCCAATGATAGCTACATTAAACACTATAGCAGCAATAACAGATGTTGCATTTCCTTCTATTACTTCTCAGGGATTCAATAATTACAAAACTATATCTCAGGATTTAGCTCTTACAAAAGGTAGATAGCAGATAGTGATATAATACTCCTATTGCAGATGTGGTGAGTAAGCTTTTGTGAATCTACATGGACCGAGCTCTCCAAAGCCTAATCATTAGGAATTTATCAATTAGAAAGAAATATACACTCTGTATAACACTTAGTAAATGCTGCATTGTAATACCTGAGACTGTGGGGAAACTCAGGAGCATCAGAGTCTAGGACTTCCTCAGTTTCGACTAAAGCCACTATTTGCCTTTGTTTCACTTGTGTTCTTAAGAGGTACAAATGCCTGGAGCACCTCAGAGCGATACTGAATCAGAATCTCTGTGGGTTTGCTTGGAAATTTGTACTTTAAATAATATTTTCTGGTGATACTTTGGCACATTAAAATTTAAGAACATGTAAATTTGAAGTCCAGTGGACACCAAAGAAACATGTACACACCATGGGGAATATGCTAAAACATCCACTGTGGACTACAAGGAAAATAACAAGATTTTCTTGCGTATATTATTTTCTTAGTCTTTGAAGATTTTTAAAGAAAATATTCATGTATTTTTTGAAAGTACAAGGTGCATATGTGGGTCTGATTTATTTCACTTATGAGTATGATCTCTAATTGCATCCATTTACCTATAAAAACCTCCAGTTTATCCTTCTTTATAGCATGGTAGTATTCCATTGTATAAAAATACCACAAGTTTTTATCCTCAGGTGATGAGCATCTGCGTTCTTTCCAAGATCTGGGTATTACAAATTGTGCAGCTATAAACAAGGGTGTGCATACATCACTGTAGTACATTTTCAATTCTTCTGGAAAATATCCAGAAGGGAAATAGGTCAAATGGAATTGCTAATTCTAGGTTTTCAAGGAGTCTCCATACTGATTTCCACAGTGTTTGCACCAGTCTACACACGCACCAACAATAGAGAGAGGTTCCTTTTTTCCCCACAGCCCCTTCAGATTTGTTATGTATTGATTTCTTTATGTTAACCATTCTTTATGGAGTGAGGTGATGTCAGTGTTGTGTTAATTCGCATTTGTTGAATGACCGATGATGTTGAAGATTTTTTCATATCTTCATTTCTATTTATATTTCTTTATCTGAGAATTGTGTGTTCATTCAGATGTTCATTTTTTGATTGGGTCTTTGAATTGGGGAAGGAGACTGATTTTTTTTTCAATTCTTTATACATTCTAGATATAAATCCTTTGTCTGAGGGATAGTTGGCATAAATCTTTTCCTACTCTGTGTGTTTTCTTTTGACTCTGTTGTTGATTTATTTTGATGTACAAAAACATTTTAATAAGATGGGATCTCAGTTGTTGATTCTTTGAAGTACTTCCTGTGCAGTTTGGTTTATGTTCCTGAACTCTCTATTTTATGTCCTTGAGATTTCTACCTACTTTATCTTGCAGTAGAAATCTTGCAGTATTTCTGTCTTAGTATTTAGATGTTTGAACCATTTTGACTTTAATTTAGTGCGTGATAAACAAGCATTGGTTTATTTTACATCTTTGGCATGTGGGAGGTCAGTTTTTCCAGCACCACTTATTAAAGAGGCTTTCTTCCAGTGAACATGTTTGTAAACACCATACTGTTTACCTAGTGTAAGAAACTTGAAGAATAAATAAGATCCAAAAGTTACAATAAACATAGTGAAAGGGAAAGAAACTGCTCAAAGAGAAAAAACAACTGGGATGGAGAAAAGAATAAAAGAAATATATATACACAACACAGCAAAGTTAATGGTACCACTAATTCTATTAATTCATGGAAAGGAACAGTTAGTGTTCTTATTGTTTGATCAACTTTCCATGCCTGTATCTGGTAATCTGATTAACTATTTTGAAGATAATAATATGTAATATAACAACCATTGCTAAATTTCTATCTTGTAAAATTTGTTATTTAGTTTTCTCTTGTTGTTGAGACAAAATATCTGCCCTCAGTGAAGCAAGGGAAGGTTTATTTCTTATAGTTTTGGGGTTTCCATTCTGTACTCAGCTGGCTCCAATGCAGGATGGCATGGTGATACAGCCATACATGGCCACCACAAACACCAAGAGTGGACAGAGCAAAAGAGAAAAGACACCCCACCACCCTTACGCTATGTGCCGGCTCCACCCCTGGGCAGGTGTAGCACTCACACCAGTAATCCCAGTGTTAGACAATGATACAATCAAGAAAACACTAGATCCAGCCACATCCGTGATTGATGAGGCTTGGAGGGAGGCACCTAGACACAAACCATAACAAAATCCCATATGGCTAATTTTTTATATTGTTTTGTTTTTGTTGCTGTTGTTTTTTGTTTGTTTGATTTTTGCTTTTCTGTTTTTTTTCTCTATAGAATAACAGTAATGAAACAAAATACATGTTGCAGTAATAATAATAATAAAAACAAAATACAAGGCACATACTAAATTTAATCTGAAAGCTTAAATATGGCTTTTGGATTGAGTCAGTTTGGGGACAAGGGCCTTTTTACTTTCAGGAAAGCCTATGTAGAGTGTATCAGTTGACAAAAAACTCAAAAAATGACAGAGAAAATAGAGAGGAAGGAGGGAGGAATGGAAGGAGAGAAGGAAAGAAAGAAGGACAAGTTTAAAAGAACTGCAAGAAGGAATTTCCTATGCCTCTTGCTATCAGAAATTTGTACTGATCTCCCCCCCCCATTTCTTCTATAATAACTTATATTTGTCTCTGGATGAGAATCATTTTAGGTATGGGATAATACTAACTGTTTAATTTTGGTTCTATTAGAGCCTTCATTTTTCTGACTCTTTTTAGTTTTTATGACAATCTTACAATTCTTCCCATGTCTCTGTGTACCTCTTTCAAAATATTATCAGAATTATAGTATTAGGAATTATTATTCTATTTCACAAGAGATATTTATTCGGGATGTTCCAGATATTTTTTCTGAACAAACTGTGTTCCTGGGGGAGCAGATGTAATCTCCTCTGTATTTATACCTTCTAGGGTGTCAGCTTTTCTCACCAGTGCATTTAGTTTCCAACAAGTTACCGTGCATCTAGCTCTAGGATGACAAGGCATGGTTCGCCGATTTTTTTTTTAAACAAATAAACTTCTGTTTGAACCTTGTTATGCTCATTTAATTTCCCATGAACTACACTTGTTTTGGACATAGTGTGGTAGTTATAATGAAGTTAAAATGGGTTCCAAAGCTGAAAATATATTTTCCATATGTCCCTATAAGTTAAATGCTTTAGTGTACTTGATTTCTTCTTACCACAGTCCAGATGTAGTTTTATTAATGAAGTCAGCACTCACCTCTTGTCTCTTTTCTTCAACGTGTCCAGTTCAGGTTTCTGACCTGTTGATTCCCGTGTATCCATGCTCAGTTTAAAAGTTGTTGACCTTCCGTGTCCCACCACTTTTGATTAAAATTTTTTATCTTTCAATCTTCTATATCCTCAAGTGATATACCAAGTTTTCTATCCTATCTTATCAGCTTTTAAGTTTTTTTTTCCCTTGGAATTTACTTGTTGAAGAATATGAGAGCTAGATGTGGTGGCTCACACCAGTAATCCCAGCACTTGGGAGGCTGAGGCAGGAGGATCCTTGTGAGTTTGAGACCAGCCTGGACTGCAAAGTAAGACCCTGTCTCAAAAAATCAAATTATGTATATATATATATATATATATATATATATATATATCTCAGACATATATATATATTTCATATAAATCATATATATATATTTCAACCAATGGATTTTTCTACTCTATTGTTTTTGTATGCTAATAAGATACTAATGTGCTTATTTTGGTTTTTTTTTGGAGATTTCTTGTGCTGTTCTACAAAATCTATACTTTTTGCCTTTTCATTTCTTTCTCCTTTGTATTTTATCCTGCTAAGTTTAAATTATATCCCTACCACTTTTTCCTCAGAATGGAGTTCTGTTCAGGAAGATAACCTGAAAGTTCCTTCTCTGTAAATACCAACACTGAACCATCCTAGCTATATGATCTCTTCCTGAAGGATGTTTGCTCTTGTTCTCAAACCCTGTTGGAGTGGGAACCACCCTTGCTCTGTGTGCGTGTGTGTGTGTGTGTGTGTGTGTGTGTGTGTGGTGTTGCTGATGGAGCCCAGGCCCTGCCCATGCCAGGTAAGCACTCTACCACTGAGCCCCACTCCAGCTTTCAGTTGCTGCTCTTTAACTGGCTCTTTGGGCTGTTCAGTACCTATTGCCCACTCTGAGTTTCTTGCATTCTCGGGTCTTTAGTTACTCTAATCTCTGCTGTTTCTTCCCATACACTAGTGATACCAGTCAAATCTTATAGCTGTTAGTGGTTTTAACCCACCCTTGTCTTCTTTGGGGCTTTGAAAAATTTCTTGGTACTTAGTTTGGGTCATTGTTGTCTGTGGGTTTTTTTTTTTTAACCTAGTGAATCAATATATTCTTATTTGGAGTTTTTGCAAGATAAAAAATTTTATTTTCACTGCTACCGCCATCTTGCCAGACTTCCTGATTTGACTTGCTTGAATTCATAAAGTATGAAAGATACATTATAGTGATTTATAGTTATTTGGGAATAAGAATCACAAAGTAATTTGACAAAGTAATTCACAAAGTAATTGACAAAACCACATTTGAGTACATAGGTGGTATTTGTCATGAGAACAACTGGTAATGTACACTAATATATTAGAATTACAGTTTTGATAATTATTCTCTTTTTGTTTTTATTTGTTGTATGTCCTGTGCTGTACTAAGCATTTTGTGTGCAGTCTTAATTAACCCTAGGACACACATAGCATTTATTCAACTATGAGGAGACTGAGGCTTAAAAGTCAGATTTGTTTAAGGTGAAACAACTAGTATTTGGAGAGCTGAGATTCTAAAAAAGTACTGTCTGACTCCAAAGACCACACCTGTTCAGCAAGGCATGTTTTTAATCTTTCTTCTCTTCTTCATTTCCTTATGCACTGCTTTAAATCACTGTAAGAGCTACTAAAAATAACTTCCTAATCTTTCTCAGATTTCTTCCTTCTTTTTGACATTGATGTGATCGTTTGCTTAATCATAAATGTACAAAACACAACTGTCAAACCTCTGTAAAGAGTTCCAACTTCTGGAGTGAGATGGAAGCTCAGTGTTGTTTTAATTTGCATGTCACGAATGATCAGTGATGTTGAACATTAAATTGGGTCTTTAAATTTGAGGGGCCTGAATTTCATTCAATTTTTTATATGTTCTACATATTAGTCATTTGTCTGAAGAACAGCTGGCTAAGATTTTTTTCCCCATTCTATGGTTTGTCTTTTCACTCTGTTGATTTCCTTTGCTATGAAAAAGCTTTTTAATAAGATGAGATCCCAGTCATTTACTTCTTGTAGTATTTGCTTTGTCATCAGGGTTTTATGAATTCTATACCTACACCTGTGTCTTCAAGAGTTCTCCTTATTTGGAAGATTTAGTGTTTCTGTTTTAATATTTAAATCTTTGACCCATTTTGATTTTAGTTTAGTGCATGGTGAGATATATTGGTCTAGTTTTAGTTTTCAGCATATGGAAAGCCAGTTTTTCCAGTACCACTTATTAAAAAGGATATCTTTTTCCAGTGAACATTTTGACCCCTTTGCCAAAGCTAAAGTGGATAAACCTGTTTGAAGTTGTTTCTGTATCTTCTAATCTGTTCCACTGTAAATATTGCATTGTTTCTAAGGTGTGAGAATCTGAAAATGTAAATAAGAACCAAAATATATAAAATATATTGTGAAATAGGAAGAGATTGTTTAAAAGGAAAAGGGAATGGGGGAGAGGTGGAGAAGAAGGAAGGGAAAGGAAAAAAATGATAAAAAGATAAAATGGAAACAGAGCTTTATAAACAAGGAAGGGAACAAGAGTTGAGGGGAGGGGAGAAAAAAGAAGAACTAGGCTCTATCATATACAAGTACAAGTTTGCTGTGATGACTGTGATCATCACATAAATCTAAAATTGTACCTATAAATTTAAAAAGTCATAATTTGTTGCAAACATACCAGAATGGACTATGTTACAGTTCACATTTAGTTATCAAAGAAGAAAATTTCAGCTTTTCCACCATTGGTTATGTTTTTGTTGTGGCTGTCCTTTTGCTTTGGTTTCTTTCCAGTCACAGCCTGGGTTCAGTGCTTGTGCTTGGTTCTGGCCACATTCATCTGCTCACTTCCTAGAATTCTGCCACGCAGTTTCAGCTCGTATTGCCATCACGTCCTGTGATGTCTTCTCTTTCCATTGCCTGCTCTTAGACCCCAATGCCCAGGTGGCTTGCTCTGTGAAGCCTGCCCCGATTTTTCCAACACTGAGATATAATTTATGCCCTTTAGTGGTCCACACAGAGGAATCGGAAAGGATCTGGATCACAGTATTCTTCCTAAGAAGGTGAGGTGTTTTTGTGCCTGTTCAGCTAGACTCTGAGCTTTTTGAAGACTAGGACAATGTATTATCATTTTTGTAACTCCAGAGCCTGAAATAGGAGTTACTTAAATCAGTTCTGTTGCATAAACCCAATTAGTATCAGTGACATTATATTACTGACTGTGATTTGTTCTAGCTTCTTGGAAAATGTACTTAATCATTGCAGACTAATTTTTTTTCTCCTACTAATAACATATATTCAGCATTATATTCAAGCAGGCTTGGGTACATAGGCAAACAATTTCTTTACTTATAATTGCTGAAAATTAACCTTTTATCTTGCATAACAATTCTCTGAGAATTATCTGAATATGAATAGTATTTCTTCTTGTTGCTCATCTTGCCCAGAAAAATTAAGTATTTTTAATTAACATTTATAATCAGCTTTTCCTATTCTTGGCTCTAGTGGTTTACATTGATTTAAACAAATTGAATTTAAGAGAGAAATTAAAGTTTATTTTTAAAGCCAAATTTAGATTTATTTTCTTCTTTCTCTACCCTTGCATACTTTATTAACCACATCAACTTAGGTTCTTATCATTCATTTAATGTATTTAGTATTTTGGAAAATGACACAAAGGTCTGAAGGAAGTTTGTTTAGGAAAACAGTTTTATACATACAGTTGAGTAATATACCAGCTTCTTTCAAGAACGGAGACTTGTTTACAGTGTGTGAGTTTTTCAGACTACAAAGAAGAAATTTTTCTCAAGGATAGGCTATAAAAAGGGATACAAACCTCAATAACAATCACTTTCTTCCTTCATATATTTGATAAGCTAATCAGGAATGAGTGTTCTCAGTAATTATAATGTATCTAGCAAGTTCATATAAGCCACTACAATGCTGGAATTGTTGATATTATTATTTTATCTTAAAATGATTCTCAAGGATAATGTTTTCACAAACACATCATGGAGACCAAGTGATTTCCTAGTGAGTAGTAAGCCATGAGCTATAATTTAGAACTAATTGTTAATAAGCTTTGCATTTTAGATTCTGTGGGAGACATACCAAATTAGATTCTGCTAATATGGTAGTAAAAACAAATAAAGACACTATTCAAGAACTTGCAAAACCCTCTCCTTTGGGACTATTTGCTGTACAGGGAAAATATCCTCTAACCCCCCAACATAGCTGTATTACAAGGATTATACCCCAGAACTTGGGCTTTGAAATCAGACACACAAACAACTTTTGGCTCCTTAATAACTGTGTGACGATGAAGATGAAACTCAGCTACTCTCAGCATCTTTCTTTTACAATGATGCAGAAATCGTTTTGAGGATTAAAATAGATTGTGACTGTAAAAGTTCATAATATGGTATTTGGCAAATAGCAAGGTATCAGAGTATATTTATTAATCATCTTCATTATAAAGATACCTCTGCAGTAATTTAAAAACATTTCCAATAATTTACAGCGTACGCTTGTTGCCTTAAAATTCTGATATATCTGATTAAGATAGTGCCAAAATAAAAAAGAAAAAGGTATAAAAATGCTACAGGGATATCATAGAGAGATACCCAGAACTCAGAAAAGGTGGCTATGAATCTAACCTACAGTCTTGAAGACTCAGATTAGTTTTGTGATGATGCATCTTTTAAATGGGTTCAAGAGGACCAGAATATATTCCCTATATTTCACTTACTAGAAATAGAGGCAATGCCTTGTTAGAGGTAGAATACAACTTACTGTCCGGAGCACTTTCTCCTTGTTTTAAATCTTGGAAGTCAATTCCATCACAAGAATTTTCCGTGATGAGGATAGAAGCAAATGAAAAGGAGTTGCATTGTTATATGGAATTTTTATTCAGAATTCTTAAATATGTAAGGAGTTCTCCTGACCAAGAAAATGTCTCCAAGGATCAGAATACTTCACAGTCTCTTTCCTCAGTCACTGTTGACTAAAATTCTTTAAGCCTTTTGCTCTTTTGGTATTTTTCTAAAACTCTATAAAGACCAATATGGAGTTTCTTATTGCTAAATAAACAAATCACCATGAATTTGGTGCTTGAAACAACATGAATTTATTACCTTACTCTTTTACAGATCAGAAACCAGACAGAGGTCTTACAGGATAAAATCCGGATGTCATCAAAACAGTATTCACTCAGGAGGCGCTGGGGACAGTCTTTCTCCTTGCCATAGCCAGCTTCTTTTAGAGGCTGACCACATTCCTGGTCTCCTGGACTTCGGACTTCAAAGTCATCAATGAGACATTTTAAAATAAATATCTTTCTCTCTGATTCTTATGTTATCTCTTTCACTTAAAAAGGATTCTGTGATTAGTTTGTTGTTCCTGGATACTTTTCCCCTCGTTACTAAATCCTTGATTTCATTATGTCCAAAAATACCTTTTATACACTTATAGTTGTATGAGCCAGGGTTGTGGAATGGATATCTTTGGGAGATTGTTGTTCTGCCTACTACACCCACCAAGAAAGTCTTTCTTTGTGTATGGTAATACTGTTTACTATATAATGTGATTTTTTCCCACATTTGACAGCACCATAGAGTTCCAAACTCTTCTCTAAGCAATGTTTTGGGAGAAATTTTATCTTTTAGTGAAGGCTCTGCATGTAGGTCACCTTAACTTATATATGCTAAACTAATAGTTCTATTCTATTATGACTACTGTTACGTTGAAGTTTGAGAATTCCTCTTACCACTATGGATTGGAAAAATGTAAATCATATGTTTTAGAGATTTCTTTCTAGAGGAGAAGTTTGTCTTTTGTTAAATTTGCATGTTTCAGATACCTGGGAAATTTACCTTCATGAAATCACTTTTTCTCAAAGGATGCTTATTCAGCTGGAAATTATTGCAGCATATAAAGAAATTTCTTAAATTTTCATGAATTTTATTCATATCTTCATTTAGATGCATTCATGCTTCAGCTTAGTTAAGGTATTCGATGAATTTTCCTTTCTGGGATCTTTTGTGTATTGATGCAACACGTAGGCATTGATGTGGTATAATAAGTCCTGTTAACAGAGGACTTATTTTATTAAACAACAGAACACAAGGAGCAGACTAAGCACTTTTTACCTGGAAAAGACTTTTAGCATCTAATTAACATTTTCATACATTGTCTATTAATGTAATAAGTCCCAATAGAATAAGCAATGACAGTAGCATGATTGCCTGAGAATATAAGGGTTCAAGAGAAGTCCATTTATTTTTGCTTTCAAAAAATCCTTTGAATAATTAAAAATTGTATCAATGATATCTCAGGAAAATAGTCTAATAATTTAACTAATTGATAATATGTCTAGAAAAATGATAAATGAATTTTAAATTGAATTTCAAGTGTCACTGTAGTTCTTTTTCATTTCATATGACTTGTAGGTGGTTCTGTCCAATTAAATACTTTTAAAACCTATAATCACAGGCCAAAGTCTACCCCATGTTTATGACATGTAATCAAAACTTCTAGGAATCCCTTTCATGGAAAGCTAATTTTCAAAGATCACTAATTTGATGCTCTCTTCTGGTAAGTGTGTTGCTTTCAGAAGTTATATAAACTCTTCTAATCAGCTAAGAAAATACACAGTATCCCATGGATATGAACCTACTGTATTCTTACCAAGGAAACTGTATTGTAATTAATTTTTATTTCTCCAGTAGACTTACACATATGTACTGTCTTTGAAGTTTTCTAAGGTAACTCAAAGAACCAGCAAAAGACTAGTGCCTGATGAGACAATGACAATATAAAGTAGTTAATGTAGCAACAGCTCTTGATTACTTGCTATGTGTTATGTTAATTATCATGTTAATCTTGTGAAGAGGGATGGCATTCACATTTTCCATCTCAGAAAGTTAAGTTTCAGGGAGATGTACATTATTTATTATAGTTTGGGTTGATGTTTTAAAATGTAAATAAGATCGCTTTGTCCTCAGGTTATCACGTGAATATCTGCTCTCATTTTTTTTAATTATTTACCCTACCCAGTTATTACATAGTAACTTTATTCTGAATGTTCTGCATTTTATTCTGGCCTCAAGTATCAAAATTTTGCACCCCTGTGGTCCACAGGTATCGGTTTTTCAGGCTCCCATGACACAGTACTACAAACTAGGTGTTTTAAAACAACAAAAGTGTGTTGCCTCACGCTTTTGGAGTATGGGAGTCTCAAATGTAGGTGTCGGGAAGTGTCGTGCTCTTCCTGAGCAGAAACCTCTTGGCCTCTTACATTTGCTGGTGGCTATTAATCCACGGCATCCCTGGATTGCAGCCGCAGTAGCATTACACTGTTTGTCTGTTTCTCACGTTGCATTCTCCCTCTGCATCTCTCTCTCCTGTTTGTGTAAAGAGTCTAGTCATACTAATAAAGACCCATCCTATTTTAGTATGAATTCATCTTAATTACATTCATAATAATCCTACTTCCATTGCTAATAAGCTAGCATTCTTAGATTTTGAGGTTGAGAATTTCAATCTATCCTTTTTGAAGGAAACAGTTCAACTCTTAATAACATATGTATCACATTTGGAACAATATAGGGGTGTTTTAATAATCAAATGTGTTTTTTTGCATTGTATTTGCAATGTTGATGTTAAAAGGAAAACAGGGTGTATAATCAAATCATTGTATGACATTCTGAGTTATTCTACATTTTGATACACCATTCTTGCAGATCTAATGCCATTTAAGACTATTATTACAATCTCAAAGAAATTCTGTGTTATGTTTTCTGAACCTAACCCTAAATTCCCTAGAAATAATTGAATTTGAGAATTCAAAACAGTTAATCTCTTAGGGAAGTATCTTTGGCAATGGCAGACGAGGGGGCCACAGCATGCATACTATTTTCTCTTTTCATTAAAAACTTGGGAAGATTATTTAACCATCATGTGCTTAAATTTTCTCAAGTGTAAAATGAGAATAATAATTGTAGTTATTTACAAAAATGATTGAGGCTCTTCACTAGATGAGAAACAAATAGTATTATGACTCAGCATTTGACCACAGAAAAAGTTCAGGACATTTTTTTTTTTTTTTTTTGCGGTACTGGGGATTGAACTCACGACCTTGCACTTGCCAGGCAGGCACTTATGCCGCTGAGCTAAGTCCCCAGCCCCAGGACATTTTTATTATTATCGTGATTAATATTATACATTTGTATGTCAGTAGCTATTAATGCAGAGTAATAATGAATTTCAAGGATCATACTTGTTAGTTAAAACACAACTTCTGTATGATTTAGTATAACAAGAGACAGAACTATGCAATACATTTTAGAAGTAGTTTTATGGAGAATGGTTAATAGTAAGATTTCCTTGTTAAGGGTACCAGTGATTTTACTGCACTATTCGTACTGTACTTAGCTGCTGAATATGCTCAAGTGAGATAACATGCAATGAAGCCCCAGAATGCTATGCTTAGGATCTTAAGTTTTGTCACTGATTACACTGTGTTAGGCAATTCAACTGAGTTTTCTTTTTCACTGTTTTCCAGATGGTTTATTCTACCATTCATTTCAAACCTCTCCCTTTTTTAAATACATAAACTAGAAACCTAATAGTGAGTGTTATTCAAATGTGTTTTTTTAAATTGGAATGTTGAAGACTTTTTAATACTTTGTTGCCTCCCTTTCTTAATCATGTTTTTCTATATGATTCCCATATCTGGCACCATGACTTCTGTTCATTTGACAAACTGTTACTGTATTTTGTTCCTTAAAGTACTTATTTTTGTGTCAGCCAAAGATATTCCTGATATACAACTTCACTGTTATTGATCCCTGGAGCTTTTCTTTTCCCATCAGTTCCTCATAATTTTTCCAAATGGGGCTCACCTGACCACCACTGTTCCTTTACAGGTGAAAGACTTGAGTCAGAAATCACTTTTTTGGTCAACTAGAAAATAAAGTCCCCTCCCAGCACTGCTTTTTACAATATGCAACTGTCTTGAAAAAGCCATAGATTATACTTGGAGTTTCTTCCTGAATATTTAAAAATATTCTCTTTGTCAATCATCTTACTTACAAGAATCCTGATACTAAAAGTATAGTACTAAGTTGTCTATTCAAATTTAGAAATCTTTATGCACATTTTTCTACAATTTGATAAATTAAATTTTATTTGTGAGTATGTCATTCGATGTGATTATCATTTTTAAATTTTCATTAATAAAGTATTCTAAATTTTGACTAGATATATATTATCAGCTTTCAAAGTTTATAAAATATATAGATAGCAATAAAAGTATGCTACAGAAACTTTCTTTATGTGTACTAAATATTTAGGAAACTCTTAATGCGCTGTCAAATTTTTAGCTACTATTTCTGATTATGTTCTTAAGTATGGACTTAATTTTTAGTAGATTAGCAAATAGAATTATTTGTTGCCTGGAAATGCAGGGTACATGTTTTTCACTCTACTGATTTGCCTCTGGTGACAGGAATGGTGCAGAAAAATACCAGAGAAGAGGTAAAATCAGATACACTCTTGAAAAATAGGAATTTAGGAGGGGGTAAGAATGTAAGAAAGTACTTGTGTAGAGTGCAGGATGTGGCTTAGAAATCAAACAGACAAGAGCTCTAAAGTCGTTTGCAGAACTGAAGACCATTCTCATAGTAGTATGGCTTCCTAAGGGGTGAGTTTAGGAGTGTGTGTTACTATAGGTAACGTACTGAAATTTCTTCTCTAAGTCATAATAAACTAGTGAAGGAATTGATCCAGGATAATGACATTTCATGAACAAACCAGGGTAGTTGAAAATAAGTAGATGTTCAAGCATAAAAAGTGAATTAAAATTTTATTGTAGTAATTGACATAAGAACGATGGGCACCTAGATCATGTTTATAAAACAGGTGATTTTGGAAGGCAGTATCTGTAGAACTCGAAAAACATATAAGAAATGTTATTGCTGAAAAGTGTGTTTTTCTATATTGGAAGCTGATAATATTGATTATTGTTAGGGGAGTGAAAAGCAGTTATTGTGAAGAAAAAACAGCGTATTTTGAAAATCCTGAAGTGATGGATGGACAGCAAACTGGATACGCTAACTAAGCTATTAGACAGATGGAACTATGCTAAAGTGTTAGATGAAGAGTAGAGGAAAAATTAGTATCAACATACATTTAGCATCCAAGATTTGTGTTCTCATATTTATTTAGTTATGTTTTATTCCAACATTTAAGTATCCAACTTGAGTTCTTAAAATTAACCTGAGAACAGAAACATTTGTAAATACAACATGTAAATTTGAGGATAAAAATAATGTGATGAGAAGCACAGATGGGATTTTCTTCATTGGAATCATGAATGTTGTTTTTTTCCTCCAAAATTATACTTCAGCTTCTTGGATTTCTCCATCCCCTCATGTTAGTCAAGGCTCATGTTTGCATGGCTGTAAATACTCCAAAGTCCTTTCTTAAAGCTTGGTATTTTATCATTCATATTTGAGTTAAAGAGCCATGTCCTTCAGTGCCTAAAATCATACCCTGAAGGTGATGGCTTGAGCTGCATTTAACCCATAAAATATACCCATTCTGTTTTCGGAATGCCACTTAGACTACCCTAAGTTCTCTCGCACTCTAAGCTCAGAACTCATATACCTGGCATATTCACCTCTGTGTGTTTTGATACCTTCCCAGGGTAGGAAGAGGGAGAAAGTCTCCATATATGTCTCAATCTAAATAAAACATGATGTAATTTTCCTACTAGCTTCAAGTTTACAAAGAAATAAAACATAGAGTGTGGGCACCCATTTTTTGTTTTCCACAACAGAAACTTGCTACAAAGATAGTGCAGAACTGGAAACATGAGTCAGGGTGGAAAAAACAAAACAAAACAAAACAAAAGAAAACCCAGACTGTTTACTAAGAAAACAGGGCAGGACCCTAGAGCACTCACAGCTATAGGAATCATTGATTCAAAAGTTCACGGGAACTACCATTAAGCTATTTTCTACTTGTTATCTTGCATGAAGATAAAAGTGGGCAATACATTTTTTCATACATGGAGCTGTTTGAAAAGAATTTCAGAGTAGAAAATTGAAGAGAATTGTAACATTGCATACGGGGAACTTTCCTCTACCTTCTGTGATTGTGAAGTCTTAGCTGGTCAACTCTTTGGCAGCAGAGAAGAACACATTTTGCAACTGTTTTTTAAAATGTAAAACTGTGCAGAGGTGTAAATGTTTTCTATTGTTATTTTGATTGGAACAAAACCATGTATGTTAGATCATAAATAGTAGATCACAAAAGCTAGAAATGTAGTTCTCAATTAAGAAGCCTCATGAGTTTTAAATTTAGAAAAAGTAAAAGTGAAGCTATCTACTTTGAATTGTTAATTTAAGCTTTTCAAAACTGTTCCTAAGTAACCTCAAATATTTTATTTCAAACATAACCAAGTGAAGGTGAACTGTGATTATTATAAAACAAGAGAAGCATTTAGCATGGGAAAGTCTGACCTAAATTCTTCTCTACATTTCAAGGAGTGTTCAAAGTGAGATTGCCTGATAAGTTTCATTACTTTTCTGTGATTTCAACATGAAATTAAATGTTAAATAATAACATCCCGAATGAAGTTAGGGGATAGTTTGAAATGCAAAACAGGAAGGTTTTATAAATTGAAAACTAAACTTGTCTGTCTCATTGTGCTTGTAGTGAACTGTCAAATAGGCCAGTCAAATAGGCCAGCTCGTTAGGCGGTTCAATTTATTTCCCTTTCTGGATTGTATTGCATTCTGATGCAAAACTTGGATCATACCCAAGGGCACACTGATGTTCTATCTAAGAAAGCTTATAATGTTTATACAATTAGTGTCCCATGAAAGAATTATGTGTAGACCTTCATATAAAAATACAAAATGTCTTATTTAGTTTGGCCCCTTGGCAAGGTCAGGCTCACTAGGCAAAATTTTCTTATTAATATTTTCAAAGGTTCCTACTTCAGATTTTTACATAGATAGAAATAAAACTTCAAATATAAAAATATAACAAGGAATTTCATATCTTGACTTTAAGGACAGTTGCAAATCAGAAATGACAACAACAAAAGAACCTCTCCCAGCCTTGCCTCCTTGGCCTTCTAGAAAAATTTTATAACATTTTGGACACGATTTTTTTTTTCCAAAATGCATGTGTCTTGTATTCAAGTTGAATCTAGACATTTTCAATGTCGATAAAATGACTTCAATTTTAAAGGTTAATCAGTTGAACTCTGACACTCTTTTATAACAAGCCTTTTCAGCATTTGGAAGACTGATGCAGGAGCATCCTTAGAGGTCAGGCTGGGTTACATGGTGAGATCTTGTCTCAGTGAGATGCAGAGTGGTGGAAGGCAATGAAGAAAGGAATTAAGATCTCCTCTCCACTTGTGCCAGTTCCCCATGGTGAATGTAATCACTGCGTATTGCAGACATGTACTAGTAAAAGTCGAAATCAAAAAGAATGTTCCCCCATTTTTCATTGTGCTGGGGATCAGACACGGGACCTCACGCTTGCTAAACACAGATCCCCCTAGACTTGTAGGTAGAACCTAACACACTATCAGGAGGCTTTAAGGAAAAGTACAAAATAAATTATGAACAAAAAATTAGATATAATATTGAATTTTTTATATGAAAAAATGAATTGCAACAAGATGGAAAGATGGAAAATATCAGAAATATCACAAAATCTATACAAGCAATTATAATATTTTACAAAATCAGTAATTGCCTACCACATGTGTTTGTACTTCCTTTACTACATTTTTTGGTTGTGTACTCAATGCCTGGTATGAATAGTGTTCCTCAAATTCATGTTGAAACCCTAATCTCATTTGCTTCAGAATGTGAGATTTGGAGATAAGTCCTTCAAAGAGGGAACTAAATTAAAACAAGGCCTTTGGTGTGGTCTTTATTCAATCTGAATTTATCCTTATAAAAAGAGATTAGGCCACACAGAGGGGCTGCAGGAATGATCATACAGGGCCAGTGAGAGAAGCTTGCCAACTGCAGGCTAAGGAGAGGTGCGCCAGGAGAAGGCAAGACCTCCCAATACTGGGACCCAGAAATTCCAGCATAAATAGCTGCAGCCATGTAAATTGGATACAATACATTTTTCTGGTTTAATACTAGTCTCCAGTTGTGTTGCTACAGCCCTAGGAAACAAATACAGTGTCTCTACCTTCAGTGTATTAAAATGACTTTATACTTTCTGTAGAAAAATAGATTAGCTTTTCTTGAATTGGAATATATTTATGTTGTTAGGATGTATGAGATGCATGTCTATACACAGATATATTTACTTTTTGTAGTATTGCTAAGGATTTGTGGGCAGCAAAGTAATTTTGATAAATTCTGATTTGCTTCTCAACTTGTATATTTGTAGTTATTTATGCTGTGCTGCTGAATATACTCTTTTTTATTAGTGCATATGTATAATAACTAATGCTTACATTCTTTGTGTGTGGAGTCAGTACATGTACATGACACATCTTTATTCCTTACTTCATTCCCTTTTCCTTCCGTCCACTGCGTTCTTTTGATCCCTTCCTTCCTTCCTTCCTTCCTTCCTTCCTTCCTTCCTTCCTTCCTTCTTTCCTTCTCTCTGTCTCTCTCTCTCTCTCTCTTGGTACATATTTACAGTACACAATGATTACATTTCTTGTGTGGAGTTGGTACTCTTGAAAGGAGGTATTTTTAGTTTGTATGTCTGTTCATGGCACTTCCCTATTCATTTTTACAGTGAATATTTGATAAATGGTGAACTTACTTCTGGTTCCGTTCATTTGCAGCCTTGCTTTGATTGCACTGACCACCTGCTTCCAGTACTGGGAGCCAAAGGCCACACTGAAATCCTGAAAGAATCTTTAGCCTGTGTCTTTCAAGGCTGGGTTAGGTCAGTGGACAGTGGGAGTGTTCTTGGAAGCCAATTTTCTACTGGGAAGGCTAACAAATTATAACTTACTTATAATGATTTCAGAATAACTCACTGAATATATTCCTAATTTAACTTACCCTCAGCAGAATACTGAGGTGCTCAGAACCACTGTATATCAGCAGCCATGAGAGAAGGTATGATAGAAGTCACTGAGGAGAGAGACAGCAGTTCTAACCAATTAGAGTTACAAATTCCTTTTGCAAAGTTTGTTGAAACCTAAGTGTAAATACTTATATAGGCTATGTAGGATTCATTCTTGGGCCTAAGGAGTAAATTTTTTTAAGCTTAAACTTTAATAACTTCAGAGTTAAATTTGCTTCTGAGATTTAACAGTTTGCTTAAATTTACATAATAGTTAATTGGGGCACTATCTTAGACCTTTTCTTCTATGTAGTTTTCTTTTTTCAGTTTGAAACACTGGTTTTATTCATTTTTATCCCTTCTAAAATATTTGAATGTCATATGCCAATTATTTCCTACTAAATAGTAATTAAATATTGATATTCTATTAAGGAATTCTAATGCCAAGTGGAAATAGAGTATTTGAACATTTGCATTAATAGATTATTGTTAACGTTGCTTTGTTGAGCTAAGGTTTGTGCTTAAAAGAGAAAATAAATATTTGAGGTTGAAAGGCTTAACCTTAGAAATACTAAAAATGAAAACTCACATAACAACATAACTAGACTCTAAGAAGTTTTAAAACGTTCCCCTGAATTGTCCTACATTCCTACGGAAACATTGTGGGATCCCTCATGCTTCCACATGTATTTCAGTTTATGGAACATTTTTGTCCTTTGTATAAAGGTATTTTGGGAGAGGTGTGTTGGTCTCAGAAATGTAAAATATAGAATTTAGTTTATTTATTTTTAATATCATAATAATGGTGAATTTTCCAGATAGTATAGCGAATGCATTTTGAGGCTTACATTGTCTCAAGAATTGAGAATAAAAAGAGAGGCCTAACTAGAAAAGTAGTGGCTGCTGTTTAAGATGTAGCATGTCATATGTCCTGTGTTAAACATTCTACACATATAAACTTAATTCTCAAGGCAACTATAGCATAAGCAGTATTCTTATCTTTGTTTATAGATGAGAACAAGATTCAGAGAGGTAAAGTGATATGTACAAAGCAAATTTGATCCAGATCTTTCTGATATCAATGCCCAGGTACATAATCATTGGTCTATACTATCCTATTTCTTTGACAGTGTTATATTGGAAAAAAGATGCATGAAATGAGAAATATATTTCAAACGAGCAACAAGAAACACATAGTCATTCTAGAGATTTCCTAAGTGTTCGGGCTTTCTGATACGGCGATGAAGGGGAAAGTATGGACACTAAGCATTGTAAGGTCATGCTTGAAAGCCCTCAGCGTTGTAAGCCTTTGTTATCACACAGACCACATCTTAAGAAACTCAGGATCAAAAAAAAGGTTATGAGATTTTTCCATTGAACTAAAATAAAATAGCTAGAGTAAATTCCCATGAGACTGTTTAAGCTTATAGAATTGAAGGTGCTAAAAGAACTGCTTTTGATGTCTGTTTTTGAGTTCTGTCTTCCTTTTTCTCCAATCTGAGCATGATTAAAACACGCTGGAAGAGGTAGAAACTGGAGCTGGTGATATTACTATTTTGATCTGACAGCACTGTTTGATGGAAACATTTGGAAAGTAGATGGAATTCTTCACTTCAAAATAGTTTTAACTGTCTCTGTCAGTTCCAAACACTCAACAGTTGCTATTGACTAGGCAGTCTAAACCATTGCTTTAGAATTTGAAGAAACTTTCTTGAAATCTGTTAACAGAACTAAAGTATGACTGAAAAAATGCAACTTGTTTTCTTTTAGTAATGAAATAAACAAGCAAAATAAAAAATATAATACAAAAGGATTTGCAATCTCAGTTGTGCCATTTGAAAGTGTATTAGAACAGAGAATTAAAGTCAACAGGTTATCTGGTTTCTAATTAATCTTGAAGTCTCTCATCATGCATACAAAATCCTGGTTGAAATAATGCTAGAGGGACATTCAAAGTTGTTTCAGAAATGTTATAAGGATTGGCTTCTCTGGAGCATAAAAGACCATAGTTTACTTCAATGCCTTTTATTAAAGTAAATGTTCAACGAAACACATGTCCCTTTTACTGTTGAGGGGAGGTAAATTCCCACCAAATCAGGGCTTTTTCCTTCAGGGGAGTGATTCATGTTAACCAACCCTAATAAGACCCTTATTATGACTAGATTGATATTTTTCATTTTGTAAGGGCCTATAATGTGTATTTTCCTCCTATTTTACTATCTACTCAGTCCTCAAGCACAGTGCTCACTGTCCATTTATTAAGTTCCTTTTTTTCTTACTTGAAGATCATCAACTGTGAACTGTCCTTTTTCTAATTCTTCAGTGTCCTTTTTCCTTGAAACTTATCCTAGATAACTCTTTTATCACTGAATTATATCCCTCCCCTCCTGCTTCCTCTAGGTTAAATGTTAATAATACCTTCAGTCTTCCTGTTCCACTGGCTCTTTTATCTTGATTCCATCCCACCTAAAATTCCACATGCCGAAGTTTTTTGATATTATTTCTCTCTGCATGGTCTCTCTCTCCTGTTCTTTCTCTTACTCCTTTCACTTCCAAAATGTAGTTATCTGAATTTTTTCACTGATAAATTTCTTTTACAATGGTATTATGGTTTCGATCTAAAATGTCTCCCTCCTCCAAATTGTCATGTGTCTGGAAGGCGATTGGGGTCATGTCAGTGCTGTACTCATCAATAGGTAAGTTCAGTACCTAGATGTGTTGTTAAGAACTGAGGTCTTTTTAATAGGTGGGTCGTCATGAGCGTGATCCAGGAGGGTGCATTTTTGTCCACTCTTCCTCCCTTTTCTTCCTGAATATTGATGACCATGGGTTGAACACCTTTCTTCTGGCATGACCTTCTACCATCTTGTTTCTGCCTTGCAGTCAGCAGACCATGGACTGAAACTGTAAGCCAAAGAATCCTCTCTTCTAAGTAACAGATATGGGTATTCTGCCACACTGACAGGAAATTGACTCATGCAAATACTGGTACCAAGAGTGAGGTTGTTTCTCTCACTATATCTGGTTGTCCACATTAGAAGCCTGTAGAAGTAGTTTATGGGAAAAGTTTGAAAAGAAGTGGAGATACCAGCTTGAGAAGTCATAGAGTTATATAAATAGAGACTGATGGGAGATTCAAGTTAGAGTTAAGAAGACCACAGTATTCATTGGAATGTATACAATAAATGCCAGGCTTAGTACATTTTAGACAGAAATGATGATTTTATTAGAAACTAGAGTAGAGGCCATGCATTCTGGCAAGGAATTGTTTACATTTTGATCATGCCCTAAGACCTTTTATGAGACTGAATTTTAAGATGGTTGACTAATTAATTAGGAAGAGGAATTTCCAGAGTGCTATGGTATAAGTCCAGTTGGTATTAAGGCTATGGTATGAGTACAGTTGGTAACTTTTAACTAGATTTGTAGTGAAAAGTAGGAGCAAAAAGCAGATGTGAAAATTTTTTAGTTTCTTCAGAAAAGAAGCACCTGCAGTGCTGGAGCTAAGGAGAATATGGTTACTAAAAAGATTAGCATTAAAAGAAGATAAGTGCATTGCATCAAGACAGTAAAAATAATTATTGAAGGCACCTAAAGGATTAGAAAGACCCCATCTATCCCAGGTTCAAAGATGATAAAATGAAAAAGGACACCCTGGGCCACCAGGTTGAGAAGGAGTGCCTAGGAAATTGGTACGTGGAGATTCATTTCACCATCCTCAGCCATCAGGATACTCACTGGCTCTGGAGCCTTGACCCAAGAAAGCCTAGGTTACTGATCAAGCTTAAGGAAGACCTCGATATCATGCACATGGTGCTGGTTTTTTTTTTTTTACTCAGGCATGCAGAATTCAAGAGTTTTGTGGTCATGGAAGCTTCCACCCAGATTTCAGAAGAAGGTCAGAGATGCCAGACAGTGTTTGCTTGGAAAGGAAATGTGTGCAGCTATGAGCAAAGTCAAAGGTGCTGTGGGGAATCCAGAAAGTTGAAGATGCTAGTAATGTGGAAAGTGGTAGGCAACAAGGATAGCCAGCCCAAGAGAGGCCATCAGGACTGAAACAAGCAAGGCCGTAAGTCTTGGGCTGTCCAAGCCTTTTGCAGCTCATAGTTCAATATCATTTTTCCTGGGTACTACAGGACTTAATGTTTTCCCTGCTGCATTTCAATCTTGCTTTGGTACCAATCCTTTTTATTCTCTTATTTCTCCCTTTTGGAATAGGCATACTTACTTTAAGCCATTGTTGGAAGTGCTTAACTTTGATTTGTATTTTTACAAGACCTTGAAGCTGTATTTACCCTAAATCTCAGAGGAGACTTATTTTGTACTTTTACAGCAATTCTAGAACTGTTAAGACTGGCAACCCCTAAAGATACACTAAATACATGTTTCATAAAGTTGGGGACATGAATATTTTGGTGGCCAAGGCAGACTTAAAAAGCTATGATTTAGTTCTAAAATGGCCCCCTCTCCCCAGAAATCTCATGTGTTTGGAAATTGATTGGGTCATAAGGGCCATACTCACATCAGTTGATTGATCCATTGATTAGTTGAATACCTGGATATGTTTTTAGGATACAAGGCCTGGGTGAAGGTGGGTCATTGTGGGTCTGTCTGGAAGAGTACATGCTTGTTCACTGCTCCTCTTTTCGCTCTGCTTTCTGACTGCCATGGGGTAAGAACTTTTTTCTGTCATTTCTTTTCAGCATATCTTTTCTGTCTCACAGCCAGCTGACAATGGACTGAAAGCAATAATCAAAAAATACGTTCCCTCTGTTGAGAGTGTGGGGTATTCTGACCCAGTGATGGGGACATGACTAAAAAAAGTTGAATATGTGCAGTGACCACTATGTGTGCCTATAATCACTGGCATGTTAATTAGTCCCCATTCACGCACCAAAATTCTGCTCCCTTGTCTTCCATGGAAGAGTGCTCCATTAGCTTTCTTCATAGTGCCCAGGCTTGATTTACTGAATGATTTTCCTTCTCTGATTTACATGGTGGAATTCTTGAAGGGCATTTCATCAAATCTCTTCCCTCATTTGTTTATTAAAATTAATTCCAGCCTTCTTCCCAGGGAATTCAGGGATCTGCATTATTTGTCCATGACCTACTCTAACCTTCAACTCTTATTTCTTCAGGATCAATATGCTGGTCTTCCCACCGTACCCAAAGCCACATGTGTCATTTCTTCTGTAAATGGGGTGCTCAGAAAGTGCTGCTTGCTCTACATTGGGTGCACTCTGTCTTTTTACAAAGACAGGTTCATCCTGCAAATGGTAGTTTAAATGACCACCCTGTATGGAATACATCTGCTTTCTTGTTCTCCAGAGAAATCACCTAAAACTGATCTTCAGTAGGTGACCTTTAAGGTCTACTTTGGACCTTAATTGTGTCAGATACTTGAATGGTATTAAATGGTAGACTTCAGTGCCTGCTATACTGGCTACCAATTGAGGTATCTTCTAGTGTACCCTTCCTCCATTTTCTGTCCCCAACAGCTAAAATATAGTAGATGGACAGAAGATACTTAATGAATAACTTAGTACTCATTGGGTGATTTAAGATGTCACTTTTCTTTATACTTTACTTTTGATGCTTATGCTTGAGTTTTGCTTCTTGCTTTTATTTCTAGTGAAAAGTCACACAGATAATCTAATCTTTTCAAGAGGAAAAGTGGTAAAGATTAAAAGTGAACAATAATTCTTTCAGACAACTAGACATTCCTTCCTTGTGTCCCCAATTTAATGGACTTAAATAATTGACTTTTTAAATTTACATCCAAGTAACTTTTAGGAAATAAGAGAAGCAGACAAAACAATCAAACCCGTAAAGTGTTGAGAGTTGTAGCTATTCTAATTATTTACTTGATATGTATCCTTTTTAAGATATTTTCTCATGATTCACTCATGAAATAAATTATATTTCTCACTTTCATATTATGAACCTAAGAATAAATATTTCCATTCACTGTCCATGATTTTTCCTACAGCAACCCGCCTGTGAAGTATCTCTTCATTAAATAATGTCTGCAGCCAAAAGAAAATTTCTTCTAGTTTAAAAAAAGGTAGCTTTAATTATAATTCATTATGCTACACTGGGTTTGTAATCACAAACAATTAAATTGTACTTGTTGGGTATTAAAATGATAACACAAATACATGAAAGAATTATTTAAAGACTTAGGATGTTTTCTGACATATTAAGAATACCTGTCAACATATTTTAATTCGTTTTTTTTTTTTTCACTCTTTGAGACAGAGTCCTGCTATGTAGTTCAGGCTGGCCTCCAATTCATGATGGTCCTCCTGCCTCTGTCTCCTGAGTCTGGGATTACAGGCATGTAATGTACATGCAGCAATGTATTTTAATTTCAAAACATTAGCAACAATAAATCCTAATCTCTGCTTTCTAAAGTATGATTTAGTTCCTTTTTAAAGAGAAAGATATAGGTGTTTATTAAATTAAGCATAGGAGAAATATTTAAACAATGTTTACACCTCCTTCCAGTGGCTCTTGGGGCGAACACTGGAGTGGGATCACACATATCCCCACATCTCTTTTCTGTCATTAGTATCTTTGTCCAGGGCCAGGAAATGGCAACATGAACTTTTCCTGCCTTTCTTGCTCCTAAGGTTGGGGAGATCACACACCTATCAGTGCTAAGGTTTTGATTTTTCATTAAAAGTGGAAAAACGCTGAATGATGCTGTTCATTTCTACTTCTTCCCGCAAGCACAGCTCTCATGCTGGCAGCCTAAGCAGCCTTGAGAAAGTGAAAGTCCATCAGGAAGGCAAAGCCTAGAGGACCACACAGTTAAGACCCAAATGGCAGAGTCTTTGGGCCACGGTGCAATATCAGCACTTAAATTTTTTTTATGATATGAGAAAATGTCCCTTTCAATAAATTCTCTCATTTACTTTCAGTTAAATTAATACCCAGTTGATGAGGTGCCTGTTTCATTACAGAATAAAAATAAATGTCTTTGTTGTTGTTGTTGTTGTGCTTGTTGTATTGTTTTTGAGAATTTGGACTGGTACGGTTTGAATCCAAAGTCTCTAGATGAAACATTTCTTCTATTTTATAACACACGTACAGTGGCAGAAATGTGTCTCTAATTATTTGATTTGAGCTTAATGCAGTTTTCTGGTGTTGGGTTTGAAGCCAAGATGTGATTGGATGTGTGAAATTAAAAATAGAGATAATGATGACTGTATTGTGGAGCTCTATGCCTTTAATTATTATGATATGGAAATGCATATCGTTTAAAACTGCCTTTCTATTAAAGTACTTGCAAAAATACCAGAATCTACCCTTCCTTTTTTCCTCCTTTCCTTCCTATCTCCCTTCATTGCTCTATCCTGCCCTTTGTTTTTCCTCTTTTTTTTTTTTTTTTTTTTTTGGTAGAGGACCAAATTCAACCTTTTATACATGTTGTCATGGTTTAAATTTAAAATGGCCCTCATAGCCTCATCTACCTGGAAGTTGGCTGGATTGTGGAAGAATTATAGCTGGCTTGACACTGCTTCCTGTCTGCCCTGCCCTGAGCACCTCTGCTTCCCCACATACCTCTGTCCAGTCTTAAAACCAATCAACTATGGACTAGCATGTGAGCCAAAATAAACCTATTCTGTTTAAACTGTAAGTGTCAGATATGTTGTCCCAGCAACCAGGAAAGTGACTTAGATATGTGCTAATCTTTATCACTTGGACATGCCTCCAACTCCTGATTTTTGTTGAGATATATTATTATTGTGTGTTGGTGGCCAAGGAATTTAGAAGCTCAAGGAAGGCATGCCTTTTTGAGAATTGTAAACTTAGTCTGGATACTTCATCTTTCTGACACTTAATTTCTTTGTCTGTAGAGGGAAAGTAGAACCTACCTAGAACCTACCGTCAACTAAATGGAGGTGATACATTTGAAAACTTGCAGTCCTTGCCTTGATTTTGGTAATCAGTAGATGTTATTTTCCCTTCAGATTTGATTGAGTTTGCTATTTGGCATTTTGTTTCTATAATGACTGTTCTATATTTTAAAATAAATGTTGTTTTTTGTACATTCTTACTTACTTTCTAATGGCTTACTCAGAAAGTAAACTAGTAATATTTAACTAAGTGTATAGAATGCTTGGATGTTTTTCAGCCCCCCTCTCTCTACATCTATGAATATATGTGTTGTATATCTATAAATTATTAGTACTGGTACACTACTTACTTTAATCTTGAAAATTTATAAAATACTTAAATGTTCGGATGATTATCATTCAGAAATTTCATTGTTGATATATGCTAGGTTTTTAAAGAAGCTTTCAATTGATTTCTACCAGAGGTTTATAGTTGTTTAATATTTGTAACGTTAACAAGATAGGTAAGACTCTTCCTCATATGTTTCTTCTGTTTTTCCACTGTGACCTTTAATAGTTATTCTATTTTGAAAATATTCTGACATTATTGATGCAATTTTAATTTCTTAATTTTTAAAAACTATTTTAGCCTCACAAGTACATTAATAATTCATGTACTTTAGAAAGTTTTGATGCTACAATTTTGGGAATACATTATTTTTAGAAAAGATTTATATTCTTTTAATTTTCTTTATAGCTTTTGGAAAATAGAATAACTTTGTTTTTCTCTGTACCGTGTTTCTTTCACTGAAACCTGAGCCTGATCTTGGGCAGACAACGACAGTTTGTCCTTTAATGCTCCTAAAAATATCACACTCATCTAAGGCCACAAAAGTCACTGCAGTCACTGCTTACACACAAGTGCTTACATACTACTCTGCTATATTGTCACAATACTGCATCTTTCTCATATCTTTTGTTATGAATCTTTCCAGCAGGAATTGGGAATCAGTGTCAGCACTTTTTCTGTGTCTTAATAGTGATCAATATTCTTGCTTTGTAGTCTGGGAAGAAAGTGCTTTTTTTTGGCCCATATCTGTTCTTATATTTGATATATTTAGGTTGATCTCATGAATATCATTTGGTAGCATTCTTGGCGTTTAGTAAAAATAGACGTTTTTCAGCTATACAGAGCTATAGCTGATAATAAAATTTATTTTGCAGTGTTCAAGGCAGAAATTATGATGAAGGCAGGAAGTTCTGTGCATGTAAACGAGTTTCCCCATTTTTATACTTCTCCTCATTTAACCTGGAAGGCAAGTTATGCACTACTTGGGATTATCTCACTTATCTATTCTTAGCTTCTAAAGTTTTCAATCTTTAGTGTGGTAAAGCATTTTTATTTTTATTTTTATTTTTTGGAGGGGATAGCGGTAATTGAACTCAGAATCTCATGCTTGCCAGGCAGTCATTGCACCACTAAGCTATATCTTTAGCATTATTAAACATTTTTATTTATTTATTCATTCATTCATTCATTCATTTATTTGTACTGAGAATCGAACTCAGGACCTTGCACTTGCCAGGCTGGTGCTATGCAGTAAGCTATATCCCTGGCCCCTATTAAGCATTTTTAAATGATACTTTATATGAGTGAGTCAGATTAATAGGGCCTGTATCCTTTGGATGATCATGAATATTGTCAGGGCAAAGGAAAGTGATTTAGAACTGTTCAAATTGTTCTTCAGCACACACAAAAAATTTAAATAAGGACTGACACTGTGAGTAATCTGCGCTATAGTTGAAACTATGTAATGGTAGTGGTAATCCCAACCTCTAAATCAAAATTGCATTATGTTAATGTTCCAAAGCAGATGATCAGAAACTAAAGCATTTAACATTTGTTGATGCATTCTTTTGCAGAAGACTATTTGCATTATTGTGTAACACTTCTAAGAAATCAGAGAGTGATTCAAAATTTTCTCTTTGCAGATGGACATTATCTCTTTCAGCAGGGCTCCATGTCCTTTCTCAGGCACCAATTTAAAGAAGGAAGATCTCTATTCAGAGTATTTAGAATAGCAGAAATTTACAGGTCCAGTATGATGCATTAATGAAATGAACACAAATTTAAATAATGTGCCCTGTGCAGGTTGAGGGTAATGCATAAAGGTTGCATGACTGTAATCTTGTTCTGTGCCTGATGACTAAAATTTCTGAAAGTGTCACAGTTGGAAAGATGCTCTCAGTTTCCTGTTTAGGGTTGTAAATAAGTTTAGTGTAGGCCTTGAAATTTGGACCAAACTTCTTGTTTGTTTTAAGCTTCATACTTGGGTTGCAAAAGATTGATTTTGTGAATGATAACTCTGTGTCATTTTTGGTGACTATGAAATTATGTGGAGTCAAGTGGATTAGCATAATATCTAATCTGTATAAAAGAAGTAGAAGCATAGCATTCCATTTGTACTGGTTTAAAATCCGGAACATTCAAATTTCATTATGGTAAAATACACACAATTTACCATACCCACCTACTTTGAGTGTGCAGTTCAGCTCAGTAGAGTTCATTATTTTACACAGTCAAATTCCGGAACCCTTTTTATCTTGCAAAATTTAAAGTTCATACCCATTAAACAACAATCCTTAATTACTCACACAAGTTGCTCTCTGCAAACACCATTTTAACTTCTACTTCAACTGCTCTAGATACTTCATATACATGGAGTTGTATAGTAATTTTTTTGTAACTGGCTTTTTCTTTGTTTAGCTTAAAATCCTTATGTTTACTCATGTTGTAACGTGTCAGGTTATGTTTTTAGTTTTTCAGGCTGAATAATCTGTTTTCTTTGTATACCATGTTTTTTTTTTTCATTCATCTGTGCATGGACTTGTAATTACTTCTGCATGTTAGCTGTTCTGCTATGAACATAAGTGGAAAAATATCTCTTAGATGTAGTAACTTTGGTTCTGTTGGGTATATATTCCAAAGTGGAATTGCTGGATCATTTAAATTTACTGAGCATAGAATAGAGGGCCTATAAATAAACCATCACATATATGGTAAAATGATTTTGACAAGGGTGCAAAGAACTAAATGTAATAGCTAAAACTATTTCATTTCAAGCTACTAAGGCACTGCCATATAGTTTTCTTTTCTTTTCTTCTTTTTTCTTTTTTTTCTTTTTGTTACCAGGGATCTAATACATGACCTTGTGCTTGCCAGGTAGGTGCTTGTGCCACTAAGCTAAATCCCCAGCCCTGCCACAGAGTTTTCAATGACCACTGCACCATTTATATGTCCACCAGTGCTCAAGGGTTCACGTTTCCCCACATCACCATAAGACTCATATTTCCTGTTTTGTTGCTTTTTTAATAATGCATGTGAGATGACATCTCAGTGTATGTTTTAGTTGTATTTTCCTAATGTTTAGAAATGTTGAGCATTTTTTTATGTGCTTGTCACATATTTGAACATGTCTTTTGGAGAAGTGTCTATTTAGATTTTTTGTTACTTCATTAGGTTGTTATCATTGTTATTGTTGAGTTGGAGGAATTCTTTATGTGTTGTGAAGAGCTATCTCTTTATCATATATATGATAACCTGCTTTTTGAGTTATGTCTTTAGCTACACAGAAGTTTTTAACTTTTGTATATTTTAATTTACCTATGTTTCTTTTGTTGCATGTGCTTTTTGTTCTATTGTGACATATAATGTCAAAAAGTTCTTTTTCCTCCGATTTTTCTCTAAGAGCTTTATAGTTTCTTCTATTACATTTAGTTCTTGTCCTCCTTGTCAAATTCTTTTTAGAGTATATGTGATAGTTTATTTATAGGCCCTCTATTGTATTCTCTTGGTCAAAATGAGTCTGTCTTTATAATAACACTATATCATTTTGTTTATGATAGCTTTTTAATCATTTTGAAGTTGGGTGATACAAAACATCCTACTTTGTTCTTTTTCAAAATTGTTTTGACTATCAACAGTCCTTTGAATTACATATGAATTTTAGGCTTTTTTCTATAGAAAATAGATTCTGAAAAAATGACATTTAGATTTTCATAGTGATTGTATTAAACCTGTGAGCTGCTATAGATAGTATTGAAATCTCAACATTGTCTTCTAGTCCATTAACTTGGGAATATCTTTCATTTATTTGTGCCCTGTTAAATTTCTTTCAGCAATATTTTGTAGTATTTAGTATATAAGTCTTTTGACTCTTTGATTTAATTTATTCTTAAGTATTTTATTCTTTGGATACTATTATAAGTGGAATTGTTTTCTTCATTCACTTTTAAAATTATTCATTACTTGTGTATTGAGACCCAAAGGATTTTTTGTGCATAAATTGTATCTAGTATGTTTGTTAAATTAATTTCATAGTTCTAAGAGGGTATTTATTTATTTATTTATGTATCTTTTGTCTGTTTGAGGCAGGTCTACTGTGCAGGTCAGGCTGGCCTTCAACTCACTTTGTAGCTCAGGCTGGGCTTGAACTCACAGCACCCTCTTGTCTTAGCCTCCCGAGTCCTGGCATTATAGGCGTGCGCCACCATGCCCAGCTCCAAGAACATTTTCAAAAGTGAACATTCCTCCTTTAAAAAATACAGGTAAACATTAGATTAACTCATATGTGATTTATAAACTGAAGTGTAAGTATACATTAGAGTAAGTAACATGCTACGGTGAGACATAAGAGCCAGTGACTCTATTGTGAGTAATAAGATAAAGACATTTGGAAATAGTACTGCACTCTCATGGGTCTGTTGAGTGGCCGTATTGCTCGACCTGGTAGCCCATGTTGCTGCTTACAGCTACCCACAGGACCGAGACAGGAGGCTGTGAGTTCAAGCCCAGCCATAGCAGCACAGGGAGAGTCCATCACAAAAAAGGAAAAAACAGTGATAGCATTAAATGGGTAGCTCAGGAAGACCCTATCTTCTTTTTGAACCCACTGGTGTTTATAAAATTTTCATAAAAAGAAGAAGAATAGACATTACATGGATTCTTAGTTCTAATTTTAAAAAATTAAAGGAAGGTTTGACTTTGAAAGTCTTCACTTTTTATGAGAAAAATGAAAGAGAATATCAACTTTGCACTTCAACATTTTAAAAGAGGAAAATTTCCTAAGTCATATAAAATACATAATTAATTATCTTTAATCCAAATATAATAAGGATTGTAAAATGTATAAAGGGTATGATACAGGAAATTGAGGTGTGTCTTATATATCTTTATGATTCACTACAAAGTAAACGTGTTTAGAATTGCAGGTGTGAACCTTGGTAATCCGGAGTAGTGTGGAAACTCTACCAAGAAATAATCATTCCTGTATAATGATGGAACATTTAAAATTTCTCCATCAAAATTTTTAATAATAAATGGTTAAAATTTCTTAATAAGACCTTGAATTTCTTGTTGTGTTCCGCAGGTGCACTATATATTTAAAACATTTATTTTGGCATAACTTTGACAAATATTGATTTTCACATGCATTAATTCTGCATTTGTTCAAAACATATAATCTGTTTACTTCTACCTTCTATAGGAATATGTTCAACTGAATTTAAAGTTGCCATGGAATAAGACCATGGAGTAGTCCAATTTAAGGGTATTGTTGGAAGCCCATTAAAAATGATAGCGCTGTGAGGACGTTGAGGATGGTATATAAAAGAATAAAAGGAAGAAGTAAATTTTATTTAATCTACAGTACGCATATGGCTGATTCAGAGGCTTATCATAAATGAGAGATTGAATTTCAAGTGTGACACTTTAGAAAACAAATCAAATATATTTATATTTATTTGGATATGGGATCTATGTGTATTCTATGTGGTAGGAATGTATTGTTTTATCATTTACTATTTATATAGAAAAGAAAAATAATAAAATAAGTTTTTTAAATTGAAAAGAAGCTAATTTTAAAATTACCTAGATCAGAGATTGCAGAGTGAACTATTAAAAATTTTAGACTTTGAATGTTCCTTTAAAATGTAAATCAGGTCTGTATAATTGCTTGATTGTCATGGCATATCTGGTGGTCATGCAATAAGATAATAAAATAATTTCAGTAAGGCAAACATTAATGTAATTTTACTGTCAAATATGCATAATCCTGTTACCTAGTTTCACGTGGTTTTTCAATCAAATTAAACAGCTTATGTCCTTTGCAACTTGCCATTGCAGAGAAGACATTTTACAGTAAAATATAAGTAACAAAGTATTTTAATATTTAATCTATTATCTGTTATGAAGTGTAATTACTCTTTCTCTAGAGTGAATGTATATATAAGCATACACACACTAAAACGTTTTTAGTTTCCATATGTTAAACTGTTAAATGTATGATTTGTATAGGAATTACAGAGATTAAATAGAAAGGTCTAGTATACACAGTGAGAGTGTTCAGTATGGAAACAATCTAATAGTAGGTCTCAATAGTCTATCAGTTAGTGCACTCTTGTTCCACGTTGTTTAATTTGGAAGGTTAGGAACAAGTCTACACAATTTCATTTTATATAGCATATTTTTATGCAGATTGTATGGTCCAAGAGTAGTTAGCTTTTATATGTAGTACACTTTTAAAGTAGTATGTTTTTTAGTAGTTAGCTTTTAAAGTAGTATGCTTTTATATGTTTTGCTCATACTTAACAGACAATGACTTTTGTGACTGGCCAAATAATGACCTCCCCAGAGGTCCATGTCCTGATTCAGTAAATCTGATGTTATTTTATGTGGCAAAAGAAACTTTAGTGATGCATATAAGTTAAGGATTTTAAGACAAAGATATTACCCTAGATTGTCCAGGTGAGTTCAGTGTAGTAACAGTGAGTCTTTAATAAAAGGGAAGAAGTTCAGAGTCAGAAAGAGATTGGAAGATACTTTGTAGCTAGCTTTAATGGTAGACAATGGTGTCAAGAGCCCAAAGAATGCAGGTGGCCTATAGAAGTTAACAAAGTGCAGGAAGCAGAGTCTTCCCTGGAGTCTCTAGAGGGATTAATTCCTGCTATTATGATCTAAAATGTCTCCCCCAAATCCCTTGTATTTAGAAGTTTATTGGGTTTATGTGGGCACTATGTACATCAATTGGGCATGGTCAGCAGAGGAGAGTCAGAGTCGTGATCTAGACTGTGTATTCTTTTCTCTGACTTCTCTTTTCTCTTCGCTCCCTGACTGCCATGTGTTGAAAGCTTTACTGCACCATGCCCTTCTACCATTCCATTTCTGCCATGGAGTCTGCTGATCATGGATTGAAGCTATGTGTTAAAATAATCTTCCCTTTCAATTGTGGTTGTTACCTGGTTTGACTCAGCTCCAGGAAAGTGGCCAACTGATGCTTGATTTTGGTTCACTAAGACAAAAATTTGAATTTCTGACCTCGAGGACTGTAAGATAATGATTTTTGTTTATTGGATCATCAAGTTTGTGGTAACAACATAGAAAATTGATATAATCTCAAAAATCTTCATATGGTTTGAGATATCTCATAATGTCATGGTTCATGGGCATTTGGGCAGAAAGGATGAGACAGTACTCAGAATCCGTGTATGGTTTAAATTCAAGAAGGCCCAGTGGGGCTGCCTTTATCAAGGCTCCTCTGTGAGAAAGTCTCATAAAAACAGCCCTGAGCTGAAGCTTCTGTGGCTTTTTATTGGTAGAATCAGGAAACAAGGATAAAGGACAAAAGAAGGATATCTGTGCAGGAATTCATGTGAGGGACAGGGGAAGGTACAGTGGTCTATTACACAACTGACCTTACGGCCAATCTGAGTAATAAATTGGAGTTGGAGAGAACAGGGCCAGAGCATATGTTCTTTAAGATGATGTATTTGACCCTACTTGGACTTGTGGACCTGTAGCTATCTGTTAATCTCTAACCATGCAATCAGGGAGGCTTTGGGCTTGTGGCACCCATAAAGTCCCTTATCTCTGCATATCTATGTCATGCATACTTCTGGTCAATGCTCCTCCATCATAATAACCATACTCTGAATATGAAATAGACAACTCCTAGATGTTTCATTTTTTTAAAAAAATTGTAAGTACAATAGGTATGACTTGGTGCTTTTCTTTTCTTTCTTGTTTTTCTTTTTGTAGTACTATTGCAGATTGAGCCCGTGGCTTGGTACTTGGGCTGTTACTAAGTTACTGCCCCCCAGCTTTTTTAAGACAGGATTTCAATAAGTTTACCAGACCGGCCTAGAACTTGTGATCCTCCTACCTTAGGCTCCCAAGTAGCTTTGATTAAAGACTTATGTCACCATGTGTCTTATTTTGCTACTATAATCATTACTTAATAGTGCAGATGATACATTCTGTTCTCAAAGAGAATATACATTTTATAAATAGTTGACTTGGTACGTAAGAGATATAATCATTTCACAATTTGTGGAGGAAAGGAGATAGTTGTGTGACAAAATTGCCTGTGTATGGCAAATAGAATTATGAAAAGAGTTATTCAAGAAGATAGAGTAAAAAAATGATTTAGTTTGTCTTATGTTTGAATTCAGTGAAAACTTCATGGGAAGATGAGGAGGGAAAGAAGAATATATTCTATGTTTTAGCACAAGCAAGCTTACATGTCCTTGAGAGAGCAAATCCACTTTGTTTGTGTCAGGCCAGTGTAATCATGTGACTTCTTTCGTTGAAGTGGTGTTACAGACAAGACAATTCACAGAAGACACCAAGAGTGAGAGCGCCCGAGACATTTCTTCTTTCAGCTGCAGCAGATCTTCTCTAAGACTTGAAGAGGAAGAATTTGTGTCCTAACTACTACACTGGCCAGAGCCACTCTGTCCCTTCTGTAATTGTGTGTGTTCACTGTGGGACCAAGGACTGCTGACCGCATTGCAGCAACACCTCTTTTATTTAGACTGCTCTGAGATACCCAAGACCCCACAGTGTCCCCTCCCCCACACTATTTCAGGGGTATAGAAAGAGCTTGTTTGTGCACGGTAGAATGTCTGTGTTTGTGTTAAGCATCCCCTCACAAACATGGAGATCAAGAGGAAGAGCCAGGGCTGGGAAGTGAGTTGGGGCTGGGAAGAATCTGCAGCCTGACACTCTGCATGGGACCAAGTTTAATGTGAAACCCCAAGGAATACAGGACTGAAATATCACTCTGACCTCCTGGTTTATAAGACTGTATTTGGAAATGTAGGAGGCTGAAGCATGTTTATTTTAATGGTGGTTAAGCTTGATTTATGCCTTTTATACACTTAGACGCGGGTTATATGGGCTCCATTTCTATTTTCACTCTGGGTGCTATAAATGTTGGCATCAGGTCTCCATGATGATTTTTCCTGTTTTTTTTTTCTTTCTGTATTCTTCAGACATATTATCTATTTACAGATTTTCCAAACTTAATCATACCGCTGGGTGCTGCTTCATATATCACCTCCTTTGCTAGCGATGCCCTTCTCTATTTTTCACTTAAGAACTTCACACTCGTTCTTGAATTTCAACACATGTACTCTTCACATCATAGAAAAGGCATCTCTAACCTTTTCCTGTCAGAGACAACCATTTCCTTATTGGTGTTCCCTTTGCACCTTTTAGTCTGAATACAGTTCTTTCATTCCCAACTAAAATATGTGTTCTACGGTTTTCAAATTGGCATTCCCAATGCCTAGCTTATAGTAATAAGGAAGCAAATGATAATTTGTGTTTCCCACATTTGTTAATGGTATGAGATAGAAAGCATGTAGTTTCTTTTCATCTTCTTGATCCTAGCTGTGAAAACATCTATATTGGATGCAAGGATAATGATCGTTTAAAAGACAAAAACAAAAGCAAAAATCTTTACAAATGAAGCACCATCAATGAAAACACAAATTTCTCTGGTGAAACTGACTTGAAAGCATTAATGTATCTCTTGATGCTGACACAGGGTGGTGGGTAGAACATCTACCACCTTCTCTTAAATCTCAGCCTTGGGACCCCATTTTGGAGGCAACTCAGTATGTTCACCACTCAGTTGCTTTGGACATTGTTTATCTGAGGCACTCAGGACTGGACAGGCGAAAAATCCTCACAAATGTGAGAGGAGAATTTCACTCTTGCCTCTGGAGTGAAGACTTTGGGTCTGATCCTGGTCTGCCTTTGGCATGGGTTTGAGGAGTGTGGGAAAATCATGGGCTATTTCCTCTGGTACATCTGTCAGGTAGGATTTGAGGAGGTAATAAGTTATAAATGTATTTTGTTTCAAAGGAACAGTAATTGTACACACCAGCAACAGCTTTTCCAATCAACTCACTGTACATACGTAATCACTCCTGTGTGAGAGGGAGGCATGGGCTAGAGGACCAAAGGAGTGAGTAGGAGATGGGTTGAAGGGAGGACAATAAGAATGAATACGAGACAGAGGGAGACAGATGCAAAATACTCCCCCGAAAGTTGCTGAATTGTGAAGAAAAAGTATATTTCTTGATGAGTAGAAAGGGAAGGCTGAGGATTAAATGTAATCCCCTAAGGCTAGGCAACCGATACGCTTTTGCCAAATAGCCTCCTGTTATAGCTGAGAAACTGCATGAGAGTCAAGCTCTGTCCGCGTTCTTGATACCTCTCTGTTCTGTTCCGTGCACTGGGAGACTTGTGTTTATGGTTGATTTCAAAGTACTCCCTAACCTCTGGCTGCCAGTTGGATCCAGCAATGAGAAGTTTTCTGCAGAGCACTAAAGTAAGGATGAGCACAGCAGAGCCCAGGGTATAAGATGTAGATCCCAGAGTATGACACACAGCTGTTGTTGAAGCCCGAGAGGTCTAACCAAAGAACAGACAGAGAAATCTTAAGATATTTTCCCAACGTCTTCATCTTGTGTTTCTTTTCTGACTCACTGCCTAGTGTTTTACCCTGACTCTCCACCCCACATTTTCTTAATTTTTCTTTATACGCTTTCTTTACCTGTATGCGTGTGCTTTCCCAGGCTACCTGTATTTCTGTCCTTACCACTTCTGCCTGTGATTGTCAGATACCATCCTCTGCCTCAAACATTACTAGTACTTTGTGGACTTTTTTCCTTAACCTACCAGCATGCAACTCCGTGTTCCCAGCAGATGACCTCTGCCTGTCTTTATACATCATTTTGTCTGATAATTTTGTGGTCCATGTTGTTTGCATACATGGAAATAATTTGCATGATGTTTTACTTTCCCATCTTGAAGTTTCATACTATAAATTAAAAATCATTTAGGGAAATCAATGTGATTATATGCTTAAATTATAAGGAAGATGTTGGCTTTACCTAAAATACTCTCCTTTTAAAGGAGTTCCACAATATTTTATGGGAGAAGTTTTGCCTTTAGACCATGTCTAAGAGACTGTAGGCATAAAGTTATTTGTAGCACAGCATACCAGTGATTAAATTGCTGAATGATGTGCTAAATGATATGTTTGTGGCAAGAAGGCAGCCAGTACCTCATTCTCTTAATTTATGTTGTTTAATCCCGTATTTTATAATGACTTTGTATATTGACTAGATGTCTGAAATGAGAGTGAAAGAAGGAGAAAGAATAAAAGAGAAGGAATGGGAATGGGGCATGGGAAGGCAGGAAGAAAAGCAGCAGGGAAAGTCAGAAAAATAAGATGGGCAAAAATTTTGGTAAATGATTTTTCCCATTCATTTATTGAACACATACCTACTATCGCTTAAGTGCCAAGGATTATGTGGACATTACAAGCTGTATACTGGTAATTAAATAATAATTTAAACATAACTACATGTGTATAATATTTCAGCATATATCAAGGTCTGGAATAACACTTCAAAATATTAAAATATTTTAGTTTGTAACAACTCTACTAGGTAAGTATTTTTAGGGTTCTTTCTTCCAAGTGAGGAAGCCATAGGATGAGGAGATTAACTACATTGTGCTGTAGAACCATTGTGTGGTAAAGTTGGAATTAAATCCCAGGCAACCTTTTTATTTTGCATGTGTTTATTTGTAATTTTGTTATTCTTCTGCCTTTTTGAAACAGGGTTTTACCAAGCAGTTCAACCTGGTCTTGAACTCACTTTGTAGCCCAGGCTGGCATCGAACTCACAGAGATCCTCCCGCTTCATCTTCCCCAGTGCTGGGTTTACAGGTGTGCAGCACCATACCCAGTACAGGTCTGTTCTTGAGTTCCTAATTTTAATTACAACTCTGTATTCTTTTAAGGGTCTTGTAGTTCAGGAATGTTAGGAAGGTGATAGATAATTAATAGGCATTTGTTAGGGTGCAGAGCACCAAGCGATAAGGAAGCAAACTGGAAAGGCTTTTCTTCCACTTCCAGAGTTAGAAAGGAATTCCAGAGAAGGTGAGATTGATAGTGATTTGTGGTAAGTGGACAATTCCCAGGTGAGAGGAGGAAGGAAATATTTCAAGGAAGGGTGAACTCCATTAGTTCAAGTGAAGGCTTTGTATTTGCATTTACTTTGAATTAGAGAAATGTTATTTGCAGTAGATGAATCATTCAATCTTTTTGGTTAGAACACTGTCCTTGCATGTTTTACATGAGTTGCTGAAACCTACCACATACTTTTCCAAAGTGATTAATGCAACAGGGACTGTATTATAGTTTTACTGCAATGAAAAGTACCATGTTATTTCTGTGTACTGAGGATGCACTTTATAATCCTTTCTCAGATTTGAAAAGGTATTGAAGCTGTGTCCCTGAAATTTGATCTGATTTGGAGAAGCATAAATGAAGACACAGTCATCTGCTTGGAAATACATCTTTGTGCCAGTGTTAAGACCATCATTTGGTATAAGAATGAAGAATTTTTACTAATCAGAATCTGACAAGATTCTGAAATCAGTTTGTGAGTAAAACTACTAAGGGAAAGACTGCCTATACCTATTTACCTAGAATGAATAACCCTCCGGAAATATTCTCTTTTCTTCTTGGCATCTTTACCTCCTTTTCCTCCCATGTAAAATCCAACTGCTCCTATAATATGAATAAAGTCGCCTCTCACTTCCTCCATAAAATCGTATTGATCCTCCTGTGGTGAGGTGGATCCCATTACCTTCCTCTTCGAGGGCACTCAGACCTCAATATAGCTCGAGCATCTGCCTCATTAACCTATCATTTGTAGTACATCTGTTTGTCTTTTTCTGGGTTGTAAGTCCTTGGAGAACAGGGACTATATTATATTGAGTCTAACAAAGTGCGTAACACACTGTGCTTATTAAAATACTGAGATAATTATTACACTAAAACATTTCCTAGTAGAGAAGAATGCTATCTCAATTAGAAAAAGCAAATGCTCTGCTACCAAGAAGACAAGAGGATCACTAATATTCGTACAAGGGTGGCTTCAGGTAGAGGGTCAGCAGAATGTTAATTGTTAACTTCATGTAAATTTGAAAGATTTCCACTGGAAAATAAGGCTAAAGGATTTTTTTTAAGCTGGAAGAAAAGAGCAAAAATTAGGAAGGGCAGGAAACATTCGTTTGCATATCTAACAAATGCTTGTCATAATCTTTTCACTTTCATAACAACCTTGAATTGCAGAATCTGTGACCTATTTTGCAAAGTAGATACTGAAAGTCTGCATAGTTGTAATTCACAGTAAACACTAGATACAGAGAAGCATTCTTATTAATCTTGAAGTTCTTTCAAACATGTTTGTGTGTGTGTGTATACATATGGATTGGAATCACAGACTAGGAATTCTTTGTTTAATATTTTATTGGGTACAGACTCTCATGCTCCTAATACCCTTTGAAAATATACTTTTAATGATTCACTTACCAATCCACTTACTCATTGAACGTTTAGCAAATGTTAGTGTGTACTCAGCTTCAAAGATGCTCACAGATAAAGTCCTGAATTCAGTTAACTGATTTTAGTTAACTTGCATCAAAGGTACAACTTAAGTACCTGTGATGGTTAATTTAATGTGTCAACTTGATTGGGCCAAAAGATATTGAGATTCATTGTTATAAAACAGTATTTTGGGGTATACCTGTGGGGTGCTTCTGAAAGAGATCAGCATTTGAAAAGGTAATCTGAGCAACAAAGTTCACCTTCATTAAAATGAGTAGCCATCATCACATTCAGGAAAGACCTGAATAGAAAAAAAGGATTTACTTTCTGATTTACTTTCTGATTCAGCTGAGACTTTTATCTTCTGCCTGACAGATGCTGATTTTCCTGGTTCTTAGGCTGGCAGATTCAGATCTAGGTTTACACTTGCCCCCTTGGCTGTCAGGTCTACAGTCTGAATTTCACCAGTGACTTCCCTGTCCTCCAGCATGCAGACAGCAGACCTTGGGACTTCTTGACATTAGGACTGTGAGGCAGTCTTTCCCTCTGAATCTCTTTCTGTACATTCCACTGGGTCTGTTTCTCTTGCAAACCCCTGCTATTATAGTGGCCAGTGCTGCTGCTTGTCTAACCCACCCTTCATGTCTACCTCCTCCTTGCTTGTCACTTTCTGGAGTTGATGCTGGAAAAGAAGTATGTGTGTGTGTGTGTGTTTGTGTGTGTGTGTGTGTGTGTGTATTAGTTGAATTGGAACCCAAGGATACTGTACTACAGAGCTACACCCTGATCCTTTTTATTTGTTATCTGTAAGGATTTCCTTAGAGATATCTCTAAGGAGATACTCCTGCTTCAGCTTTCTAGGTCACTTGGATTGCAAGCATGTGTTAGGGCATCCAACTGACATACATTTCACATTTCTCTTTCACCTAGGACAGTAATGTAACTCAGTCGTTGCCTGTGGGATTTAAGTAGAAGTTGGTTGTTAGATTTCTGGGAAGTTTCTGCTCTTTGATGAAAAGGACTGACACTTTGAGATTCCTGATCATTATTCCCTTTTTTCCTGCTTGAAAGAAAATACGGTGTTTGAGCTGTCTTTGCCATTTTTCAATTTTGAGATTATAAACAGGATTCTAAGGCTGTGAGAAGAGAAATAAACTAAGAACTCTGTGATCCTGGTAGCATCGTTGAGGACCTAAAGCAATGCAAGGCTGTACATATCAGTAAATTTATTACCTAAGTAAAATTAATTTTTACTTTCTAAAACTAGCCTTAGTCGGCTTTCCTCTTATTATTACTAGCAAACCTACTCTTTCAGTATCTTTACATTGGTTTCATTTCTTTTCAAAAACGGTGCTATAATGAGTAACTTCCCCTGAAAAGTGTTGAGACCATGTCAAATTCTGATCTGATAAATTCTGAGGTTTATTGCTGAGCAACAGAGAAGAAATTTGATGCATTTTGGCTATATTGTCATCTAAAATTGAAAATGTTTTATATCCCAAATTTAGGAGGGCATTCATTTCAAAAACTGGTACTTTTTACCTAATTGTTTTTAACACATTGCTTCCCTTTTCTAAGAGTAAAGGAATATCTGAGTTCAGGAAAGAACCCCGTCTGTTCTTTATGAGAAAGGTAGGCGAGAAGAGAAGTAGAAGAACATGACTGGACGCTCAGGAGCATTTTATTAAAGCAACAGTTCTTTGACTGAACTTTTCAGGTGAAAAGAGAATTCAACCTTGATATTTAAAGTGATTGAAACAGAAGACACTGCAATGTCTGGATTAACTTACTGTGCTCAACTTGTATTTTCTTCGTTATTCTGAAATAGATGAGTATTTCTAACCTAGGATATGTGGCAAGAAATTGTACAAATTCTGCTAAAACTCCAAACCATAGGTTTCACATTGTTCATTAAGAAAAACAAAGCTACAAGTTCTCAGAGAAGAAATGCCAGTGAAAGTAGTTGTTTTCAATTATTATTTTTAATTTTTCTTAATGGGAAAATGTGGGTATTAACCAAATTCAGCAAAACCGAAGGCCTCACCTGTTTCAGTGATGAACAGTTTGCAGACTCTGCCACATAAAATGTAAAAATCTCGCCTGAGGGTTGGAATGAACTGTTTTTTTCTTGAATGTACTTTTACTTGGTTTGGAAGCATGGATCATGTATTGAACTAGCAATTGTGCTTTGGTTACTTATAAAGAAGGGAGAAGGGATAAAACTTTCCTTTAGAAATTGTTTTTTGAAACACTACACATCACCTACTTCAAAGTACAAATATAAGCTTGCAGGAGTTTAAATCATCTGCGTTACACTGGCTACAGAAAACCAAGATAAGGAATTTCTCTTCCTTGTTTAATCCATTTTCATTGGTGTATAGAAGCCTTTTATGCTAGTAAGTACTCTGACTTTTTCCCATAATCAGAAAGCAATCTTTTCATTCCATGGCTTCCATACACTGGTGTGCATTCAGCTTCTACTTGAATGGAGTTCCTGGTGCAGAAAACCTTGATGGCTAGCTTGTCTGTAACTTTGCAAAAAAAGAAAGAAAGAACTGAGTAGTGTCCATGCCTATGACTCACCGAAGTCCAGTCAAGTATAAAATCAAGTTAGAAGCAGCTCAGTGCAGACACTGAAACCTTTTGGAGGCAAGATTTCTAGAGTGCTTTCTTAATGATTATGGAAACTTTAATCCTTTCTCAAAATATCATTCTTACCCTTCATGCTTGAGTATAACTGAGTCAAGGTTGCTTTGTTTGAGCTAAGTGCTTTTGAAAGTACAAATGATCAAAATGAATCTAATAAGGTTTATTATTTGTTGTCTCTGGTCTCTTTACATTACAGTTTACATAGCAGATTTTCTGTTCAAAAACCGTTTCTGGTTCTGAGTGTCACAATCCATGTTTATTTTTCTACCACTGACTGATTCGATTCCAGCAGTCAGGGGTTAACAGCACAGCTCATTCTCTCTGTTTTCATAGGGATTCTTCATATACTCATGTATCATTTTCTACCTAAATTAAATGAATGTGCTCTAATAGATTCATTAAATCTATTAGAGCAGTAATTGACTGAATTTCAGAGCAGTCTTGAGGCATCTGATTTGTCTTTAAGAAAGATATATACTAGACCCTGAGGAAACTTTTCAAGAAGCTTTCTATGATGCCTGTGGAAATCCCATATTTATCCTTAATCCCCCTGGCCAGCATGACTGCCCCTATTAAAGGTCATCAGCTCAGTCCCATTTTGATAGAGCAATCAAAAGATTTCCTGAGGAAAAAAGTTTTTTTTTTCTACTAATCTGTCAAGCTCTTTCCTCACTTTGTTTCTTTCATACTTTAAGATAACAATTTACAGAGATAATTTTTAAAGATTATATCAAATCATGGAAATCTTTGGATGAATGATAGTTTCTCTAGTTCCATTTATTATATTTTATAATCTGACAGCTGGAAAGATATTGAAAAAAGTACCAGCATATTATGTCAAACTGATGGACTGACAAAAGAGACACCTTTACCATTTTTTTCTGTGACTATCTCAGATGTTCCTGTAATGACATACTTAATTGATGGAGTAGATTAATTCAAATTTTAACTATGCTAGAGCAAAAAATAAATGAACACTGAGAGGTAATTTTTACCCTCTTTTTACTAATACTTAAAATTACTTCTTTATAAGGTTGGTGGCATTTTCTCCTAAATGACCCTTGTTAGAGACTAAATGTACAGTATAAGCATCACATCCTCATATGCTAAACTGGGCTCAGTACTGGAGCATGGGCATTAAGGATTCTGTTAGTTTTGAGACTGGTTGACTGGCTAATTGATTCATTTGTTAATTCTATAAATTACTTATTGAAGTCCTTATGTGTGTCAGGGTGTCTGATGCTAATACCATGGTAAGCAAAAATAGACAAGTCCCTGTAATTCTGGAGCTTATCCTCAAGTAGGGGAGACAGTTATTGTAATTTGCCATCAATTGCAACTGTGATAAGAGCAACAGAAGAAGCATGCTGCTATCCGATTGCATAATGGAGGATTAGTTATGGGGATCAAGAGCACTGTAATGAAGACTCATGCCTAGACTAACATGTATAGAGGGTAGGAGGGATTAATTGAGACAAAAGGAAGAGGAAGTACAAGGTATGCAAAGATCCTGCAGCAGCAGGGATCTACTGCAGATGGGTGAGACTGAAGGAAGATGGGGATGGCTGCAGTACAGGGAGAAGTCAGCCACACTGTGAGGCTGGAGGGAAGAGCTAGATCTTAAAGTGTTTTGTTTTTAAGAGCAGCGGGAACTCTTTAAAGGTTTTTAAGGGGATGATTCAAGCAGTGGGGTAGAATACATATGTCATGGTTTATGTCAGTGGCCCCCAAATCTCATGCCTTTGCATTATGCATTTGTGACTGGTTCATTGTCTAGCGCTTGGATTGGGGGTGTGAGTGCTACACCCTCCTAGGGGGTGGAGCCAGGATGTGATGTAATGGCAGGAAGAAGGTGTCTCTCTCTCTCTCTCTCTCTCTCTCTCTTGCTGGTTACCACCTTGCTGTTTGCAGCTGCCATGAACTGCGGCCCCACCATGCCACCCTGCCTTGGAGCCAACTCAGTATGGACTGAAACCTCCAAAAACTGTAAGAAATAAACCTGTTCTTTCCCAGCTTTGGGCTTCAGGTATTTTGTCTCAGCAATGAGCGAAAAGTAACTAAGACAACATGCAACATGATAAAACTACTCTTCTGCAAAGACCACGGGACATTGGGGGTAGAAAGAACTGGTGGAAACAGTGTACAACTCTCATTTGATGATAGCTTTCTAAGTGATTACACATGACAGAGGAGTACTAAAATGAAGAACAGGTTGCTTAATCAGATTTCCAGAAATTGGTAATAATGTTTAGAATTCCAAATCCCGCAACAAGTAACTATGGACAAAATATTTATTTCGTTGATTGTTTTGATGCAAAAAAGAGGACTAGTTCACATGGCTTGTGTCTCCTTCATCACTGTTTTCACGTGTGAGCTATCTGGTCTTGCTTATTTGTTTTAGTGATTTTTCTAGGCCCACATGTTTAGGAATTAAGATATAATATTAAAAGCAATGAGTTCTTTTGAGCCCTTTTTCTTTGCACACAAATACAAACCCAGAAATATATGAGTGTATAGTATATATGTAGATAATTTGGATATAATTTGCTATGAGTCATGATATAAATATAATTTTACAACCCTTACACAAACAAAATATGTAAACATGTAGACATGTCTTGTCAAAGTGATGTATAGCAGCTCCATTTTGAGGATTTCATTGTAATCAATTGTAAGGAGTGATCACAGTATATTTAACAGCTGATGGACATATGTGTTACTCTCACTTTCCCTTGTAAGACAAGATTGGAAGAAATATCCTTGCACATACATCTTTTCATCCTTATCTGTCTCCTTAGGATAAATTTCAAGACATAATTGGGGTTCACTTGATATAAAATTCAGATTTTCAATATATTTGTGAATTCTTTGTCCTTGAAAATGTTTCAAACAACTCAAACCTTGTCATTGTTGGAGATAAATACATTAGCCCATGTCTTTGCTCACTAAGGGTAGATCTGTTTCATTAAAATGATTATTTTTTGCTTTTCTATTAGGTTATATGTGTTCCACTTTTGCTAATTTCATTTGCATCTTTGCAAACTTGATGTCATTGTTCTCAATATCTCTGCGTCACATTTTGTTATGTTTGATTTTAGGAGTTCACCTAAAGTGGTCAAAGATTCTTTAAATTAGTTCTGTATTTAATGTATCACACACTTTGTGAACTTTGAGGTTACATTTTTCTTTCAGGGAGAGTATGATAATTTTAGTGGAATCAGGTTCAATCAACATTTCAAAGACACACTTGCCTCAGTGTTGTTACATGACACTCCATTTTCTCTACTAATATTCTACAATTTTTTTATTTCAAAACTTTTATGTGCTTAATATTTCTCTGTGATACTTCTTGTCTTAGTAGTTTATTGCTTTTTATTGCTGAGTTTATTAGCCTACTCACCATATTCAGATAAATTTCATGAATCATCCACAGAAACTGTTTGGCTATGTCAAAAACTGTCATCTTCAAATGTGTACAATTTCGCATCTCCTCCTAAAATGAATGAAAATTCCTGTTGTTCCACATACTAAACAATGTTTTTTCCCCCAGTGTTTGGATAGGTATGTGGTGATACTCCATTATTGTTTAATTTGTAGTTCCTAGTGATATACCATGTTGAACTACTTTTTGTCTGACAGCTTGCCATCTGTATATATATTTTGATGTGGTGCCTGTTCAATTTTTTTTATCACTTTTAAAAATTATGTTTTCTTATTATTGAGTCCTAGGGGTGTGTGTGTGTCTGTGTGTGTATGTGTGTGTGTGTGTGTTTTGGTAAAATCTTTTATCATCTGTGTGACTGAAATAATTTTTTCCCAAATCATGGGCATTTATTTTCAATTTCTTTAAAAGTCTTTCTTTTCTTTTCTTTCTTTTTGTCTTTCTTTTTTTTCTGTTTTTTTGGTTTTTTTGTTTTTTTTTTTTGGTTGGGTCTCACTGTGTAGTTCAGGCTGGCCTTAAACTCATGACAACCCTCCTTCCTCAACCTCCACAGTGCTGGGATTACAGGTGTGCACTACTACACTCCCTTTAACGGTGTCATTTGCAGAGCACAAACTACTAATTTTAATGAAGTCTAACAATTTTATTGATTGATATTGCTTTTATTGTTGTATCTAAAACTCTAATGCAAAATTCAATGTAATCTAAATTTTTTATAATCTTTGGGTAATTTTACAGTTTTGTGTTTTACATCTAGAAACAATTCTATTTGGTTGGCTTTTTGAAAGTGTAAGGTCAATGTTTTTGTACAAAGATATTTACTTGTTTGAGCATCACAAATATTTCTTTTTTTATTTAGGGAAAAAAAGCAAAATAGAAAAAAGGGTAGAAACTATACAGAATTTAAAAGAAATTATAACACTAAAAATCACTAGTTGATACATTTCATATAAGATTGTCATCTTATAGTTGTTCAAGTTACAAAATCAAAGCATAAGAGTGGACAATCAATGACAGTGCAAAGCATTCTGTTCAATGATCCAACAAAAACTTAGTAGTATGGTTATCTATCTTACACACTTACACATACAGGCAGTTATATCCTTTAGAGCTCTTTCTTTCCCTTTCATTTTTACAATATCTGTTATACATTTTCAATCTTATTACTCCTTTACTTTTTATTACTTTTTACACTAGAGAGAACACAAATGTTTCTCATGCATCATTGGAACCCTTAACCACTCTGTGTGATTAGAAATAAGATAGAACTGTGGCTATCACTTCAGATATAGACATGAATATTTAGCTATTTCCAAGTTCTCTGCTTGAACACCATGCAAATTACTTCTGTGTATACTAAGAATCTTTAGTTTAGGATGAGGTCATTTGTAACAACATTTCTGCCATGCTCAATTTTATTAGAGCCTGGTATGTTGTTTTGAAATCAGAAAGAACTCTTCATAAATTTGTGCAAAATTAACAGTTCTTCAAGGAGATATTCTATTTTTAACACCTTCCCTCTCTGCTCTGGTCCTTTCGCAGCATCTCATTTTATTTAATTCTCTGATCTTTGTCCTTGTTGGCTTTCAGTGATCTTTATTCACCATTTGATGATGAAGCAGAAACTTTGTAGGTGGACACCCGGCCCCAGATGCTTGCCTCAGAGACTAGCTCCAGTGTCAGTATTGCAATTTGCAAGAACATTTCAAAGATACTTTTTGAAATGTTCCTCTTTACCCTTAAAACAAACAGTTTGGAAGTATTTCTCTTAGTTCCTAAGCTTTGATATGACTTACAATGAAACAAAAAAGACATAGGAGTTTTACTTCCTTTTAATGCCTCTTTTCTAATAGTTCTGTGATTTGATACCATACTGACAGGCATCACAGAAATACTAAGAATTAATGGTGCTTTCATTCAAATTGAAAAAGAAGATGTATTTTTAATACATCTAGCTTCTTGGTTAAATTACCATCTTGAATATAAATTCCTTTCTGGCATAAATGATCTGAAAAATATCAATTTCAAGAATCATTTTAATTGCTATAATGACATACTTATTTTGCCCTAATTTTACAAGGTTATTTTAACCCAAAGTATAAAAAAATACAAAGCAGACAAAGTATTATAAGTACATTTTATAGTGCTTTTTGTTTTTTAGAGAATTATGCTTGTAACTTATGAGCTCTTTCTTAATATTTAAGTATCGGCAATAAAATTTTTTGGTATTAAGTGGGTTGCATTTCTAGTGAGATTTCTATTTAAATAGATCTTTAATGCAAAAAGGAGCTGGCTATTGGAAGTTATTCTAATGCTCCCTTCATAATTCAGTAAATAATCTGTATAGATGTTAATAATACTATTTAAAATATTTCTTTTCCATTGCATTCCTATATCAGTTAACCTTGTTTTCCATTTTACTTCATCCTAACTGTTTTTAAAATAACTCCACCCTGTTCCTCATCACTGTTTTCTTAACTGGTTTGTCTATCACTCTACATCACTCTTTGGTATTCCACGAAACTACTCTGCTCAGATGATTGCAGTAGATTTCCGGCATGAGCACGAATTTGGAACAAATATTTCTTGCTATCTGTATGACTTGGGGTATACTGTAGCCTCTCTGTGGTTCAGTGTCCTTAGCTATAAAGCGCTGTTGCAAATTCATAATAGTTGAGGTTCTGATTACATGGAGATGATGCTTCTGCTTTAGTGCCTCTCAACTGCCCAAAGAATAAACTTCAGAATTGTTAGCTTTTTATTTAAAGTCAACCAAAATATGCATTCAGACAGTCTCTCAGTATTTACATTGATTCACCTGGATGTGGCCCACTTTTAGTCAAAGTGCATTCAGAACTCACCTACCCAACCTTATTTATACTTCTGTTGCCTGGCTGCTTTCCCCTGTACCCTCACAATGTGTTGAAATGCTGCCAGTCCATTAAAGCCATCTAACATCTCCAAATTTCTGATTGAATGTGGTGAGATTAAAGTTACTCTTTCTTCCTGCAACTTGTAGGTCACTGAGTTTTTAGTTTTCTTATGATATTTAGTAATTATATGAATTATAGCTGTTTGTATAAAAATATTTTCTAAGAGAAATAAGGTACTTAAAGCAAGAGCAATGTTATACTCATGTTTTTATAGCAACTTAGAAACATATCAGGCAAAAAGATAATTTTCAATAAACATTTGGTAAATTAATCTTTCATTTAGTTCTTTTATACTCATAAGTATTGTATTATTTCAGGAATCTTTTCCATAGAGATAAATATTTTGCTTGCTAAGTCATTAAAATTGATGAAATTTTGTATATGTGTATTTATTCTGTATTGGTTCAAGAGAGCTTACACCATTTCTCCAATGCAAAGTACATATCACTTTGAGCATTTTAAAATTATTATTTGCTAGAAATTTAGCTCGATTTCCTAACATCAGATGTATTGCCTTCTGTATCAGAGTCACGCAGTTCTACTCCCATTCAAGAAGGAAGTGGAGGCATCGTTAGATAATAGATCATATTTTAAAATATCTAGTTTATTTCTAACTCAAATCCATTGCAGCACATAAAGCCCCATTGTAGCACTGAGTGAATGTCCATTTGTTTATAACAACATGTTGAACAATGACTCAAATAATGCACACTATCTCACAATACACAATAGGCTAAGAAAGAATTGTTAACATGTCTGATGGATTCCCTATATTTTTTACCAGGTTTTACCTATACCTCTTCTTACAGAAAGACAACTCTTCTAATCTTAGTATCCCAAGGAAGGTAATTTCATAATCTTTCATATAAAATAGCAATCTCCACAAATGAAACCTAGACCTATTTTACTGACAGATGAAAGACATCATTGCAATACATGGAGTGATAAGATCAAGGAATAAAATTATCTGTTAGTACAGTTGTTTTCCTTCAAGCAACTTCAATTGTATTTTTCTTTGAGTGCTTCTAAATTTTCTTTAGGAATTTTATGAAAATATCTGCAGAAGATAACTATATCACCTGAATGGCAGTGACAGAAAAAAGTAAAAGAACTTTTCTTGAGGTTAGGAGATCAGAAATTATCTGTAAAAGCTTTTAATGATGATGCCAGGATCATTTTTCTTTGAGATAGACAACAAATGTATGATAATTACCATAGAAAGAAACATTTGAGAAATTTCATTTGAGAAAACTGAAAGAATTGTTGGAAATTTGTTGCAAAATAGCCATGTAGAAAAGATCATACTCACAAGTAAGTGAAACACAAAACGCACAGAGAAGTCCCAAACAGGTGGCTTTTCTAGGTTGTGTCTCCAAGAGATTTTTAAAGTTTGTAATATAACATTTAAGAAACTGTTATTGCCTATTTATGCTGATGTCCATTTAGCAATTTTTTTAAGAAGTCCTTCAAATCATAATTTTTTATGATTACTTTTTAAAGGATTTCCCAAGGATGTATCTACTTTCACTGTATTTACAAGGAGTCACCAAAGCATATGATGAATATTTAAATTGTAAAAATCACCTCAATAAGACACACTGCCATTAATCCCTCTCTAAATACTCCCCTTTGCTTCAAACACACATCCGATTCTTCTTGCTACCTTCTGAAGCAGTTCTGGAAGTCCTCTTTCATGAGTGTCTTTATGAAACCTAATCAAAATAAAGTGAAAGCTATTGCCCAATGCTATCTAACAGAAAGGAAGTCTTCTGAAGCCATTATGGTGCTTCCCTATCCACCTTATTCACTGGCTATGCACCGGGCTACTTCTGACTCTTCCCTCCTGTCAAAGGAACCATGGAAGTTAAATGTTCTGAATTACTCAGGACATGGAAGGGGCTGAACAACTAAAGGGGACTTCCAGAACTTCAGAAAGCAGGGAAGAACCAGAAGTAGCCTAGCACAGAGCCAGAAAGCAGTCCTAACAATAGCATTAAGTGTGTTTCAAGAGAGGGGGACTATTTTGAGGGGAATTCATTGCAATATGTCTTTTACTATATTTTTAATTGAAATATTTACCTTACTTTTTGGTCACACTTCATAGTTTTTAACAAGTGAATTAAATGCAGTAACTACCTTTCCTTTCTGTTCTTTTATTTCTCAGGGTCTTTCCAAAATGAACACTCAATTCATTTAATCAAGAAAACAGTTATTTCTCGATTGGTCTACTCCTTCCGACGTTCAGAGGATGTGAGCATAATTAAAATCATCTGTTAGTACAATTGTTTTCCCTTGAGCAGCTTCAGTTTTATTTTCTTTGGCTGTTTCTATGTTTTCTTTAGTAACTTTATGAAAATGTCTACAGAAGAAAACTGTGTCATTCTAGTTGGCAGTGACAGAAAACCAAGCAAAAGAAAAGACAACGTGCATTAAATGTGTAAAACATGAAAGAGCAGTGGCATTTTAACAATTTATGTGATTGTTCATTTTGGGGCCAGGAATAGGTATAAAAAATAAAAATTATGTAGTTTCTTAGAGAATTTTGATGGTCTGTGCAAAACAATATAAAAAATCTACCCTCTCATTATATTAAATTCATAATTTATATATTCAATGTACAATATTTTCGTGAATAAAATATTTCACTTAAATATAAAATGAAACATTTAGGGATTATATTGATTTTAATCTTTGTCCATTATAAGAAGTTCACTGGAACATTCCTAGCTCCCACCATACAAGTAAGTGGCTTGTTCTTTAACGTTTGTATGTTTTTTTTGAATATGTCCTTAATATAATCTACTGAGCTGATCTTTTAATGCTGCAGGAATAATATATTACCCATTGTTTTTAAAGTTTCATATATATGTGAAACTTTTTATGAATGCATCTGTTTGCTAATCTCATGATGAATGTTGAATTTATACAGAATTATTCCTTGTGCTTGCATCTTTATCTAAGCCTAAAGAAAATATAACTGTTCTTTGTAGAATTAATCCATGCTCTATTTCGATCTTACAAACAGAAAGACCAAAAGAAGAGAATGGAGTAGTTAAATAAATAAATGATATTTTTGAAATTGAGTAGATTTTTCTGATACTATGTGTTTGTGTGTGTGTGTGTGTGTTTGGTTTTGACCTCTCAATTATACTCATTGTTTATAACAAGTGATTGTTTATTATTAGTATGTTTTAATAATAATGGGTTATTAATATGTTTTGTAAATGAGTTTATATATACAAATTTGAATTTACTTTATTCCTACCGAAATCTTTATGTTGTCATTATTTCCAATAGATTATCAGTAAAATATGAAAATCATGCTATTTAATGTTTTAAGAAAAAACAGCTGTTGGACAAGGCAATGTTTAAAAATCTTGACAACTGCATAAATTTAAGAAAAAAAATAAAACCAAAAGACTCAAGTAAAAAATATTTACAGTCCTTTTCATTAATGTATGTTGGAATTGCAGATTTTGAAAAAGTTATGGAGTAAATTTCATTTTATTTTGATTTTTCAGTTTTAATTTTGAATTTTTATTACTATTAAATACATTCAGAGTAGTCTATAAAACAAAATTATACACCTTATTTAATTATGACAATACAGATATTTATGCAGCTATAATCAGGACAGGAAATAGATCTTTGCCAACACTGCAAAGTCTCCCAGTTTCCTCTCTCAGTCACCATCTGTTCCTCAGCTTCCCAAGTTAACTTTTATGCTGATTTACTGCTACTAATTTAATGTTGTTAATTCCCTTGCTTTACTGTATATTTTAAATGCCACAGTGCCCATCCACAGACATGGCTTTTATCAGATTTTGAAGAAACAGAATCACACAGCATGCATCCTTTCCTGCCTACCTTTTATCTCCCAACATAGTATTTGTGATTTTTGCAGTGTTTTGCATACATGTACTTGGTTTATTTTCACTACTTTATGGTATTTAGTGGATGCATATTCCATAATTTCAAATAGTTTGCACTGTTTATGGAAGTTTGATGTGTTTCTAATTTTTATCTTAAGTTTGTTGGTTATATAATCCAGTGGGGAATTAAGTATGTGTATCTTCAGCTTGCCAAGACGTAATACCAAAATTGTACACTTCCCACAAGCCTTATGATCACTTTCCATTGCATCACTTTCTTAATAACTTTAATGTTTGTCAAGGTTTTAAATATCATCTACTCAGACTGGTATGTGTTTATCTAGTGTCAATGGTGAATTTTAGCTACTCAGATTGGTACTCTAGTTTCAATGTGTATATCTGACTGATGAGGTTGAATTACATTTGATGTTTTATAAAAAGCTTATTTTAAAAATTCTAACATTTTTATTGTCATGTCATTTTTCTCTCTCTGTCTAAATATATATATATATATATATATATATATATATATATATATACACCTCACATGTATAATCGTTTCCTAACACAATAAAAATCCAGTGTTGGTTACTTTTGTTGTACATGCATATTTTTTCCAATATGTAGCCCACTTTTTCACTCACCTTATGCTATCTACTGAGGATATAAATTTTTTAATTTGTATATATTTTAATTTATAAATCCCTGTGTTCATGGATTATCCTATATTATATTCCTGAGGGGTTTTTTGCATGTTTTGTTTTTTATATTTTAGCTCTAAATGTACATCAAATTTATTTTTATTTGTGATGTGAGATAAAAAGTTTCATTTTATTGCAGGTGGGTATTAAATTGTCCTTTAAGTTTTTATTGAATGAACTCATTCCCGATTGAATGAAATGCTCACTTTGTTAAAACTGATTTGTTTATACACGCACATGGTAATGCACTTTGTTTTGTTTTATTTGTCCTTCTACCATTAAGTAGCAAAATAATTTTATTTTTATGACTCCTGGTATCCTGAAGACCGTGTCTTCCCACCTCAGTTTTCTGCAGCAGTATCTTGGATATTCTGGATTCTTTCCATGTCTTTGATCTTTTATATAAGCTTGTTAAATTATGTGCACACACACACACACACTCAGAGTTAATTTATATTTGGATTTCATCGCACAATTTGGGGCAAACCAAAAATGTTAAAATTTAGAATCTTCAAGTCCATGAACATGATATACATCCCCAAGGTTTAAGACCTAAAAAGAAATTGAAGACATTCCTGTCAGCAAGCTGTTATACTCTTTTTTTATTCTGTTGGAGAGAGAGTACATGCCTTTTATAAATTTTAATCATTGCATTTGATTATTTTCCTTGCTATGAGACAAACCAAGTTTAAAAAAACCTAAAATTGCTTTTTAATCTATGTCTCTAGCATCCTTGTAAATCCCTCCAAAATTATTGTATGCCAGGGCTAGTAATCCTTACTGTGTACATATATCCAATACTATAACTACATTTTTGTCATTATACTGTGCTCATCTTTGAGTTTATTCATCTGTGGATCTTAGTTGCTAGTAACAGAAACTGATTTTGGCTAACTTTTGCAAAAGACAACTTAATACTATAAGTGAGCTCAGAGATTTCTGGGTTCTTGGGGCTCTGTTTTGAAAAGAAGGAATCTTGGCCCCAGAGCACTAAGCACCATGGACTAAACCTTAGTAGCACCCTGTCTCTGTGATGATAACTGTTCTTGCTTGGCATCTTTTCCTCACTTCTGATATTCACAAGAAGGAGCACTTCGTTGGCCAGATCTTTTCCTGACTCTTCTCAAGGAGAGAGACAATGTGATATTTAGACTTTTTTAATGAAAAGGAGTCTATTAATTTATAATGTTGACTACAAATTTATTTATTGTGTATCTTTTTTGCTTGTATTAGTGGGGGGAAGGAGCTCAAATACCTTTTGTGAAGGATTCAGAAACCTTGTCTAGGACGCAGCTGAATTTTATGCCTGTGTGTGAGATGTCCCAACCCAGGGTTCAGTCAACCCTGTGAAAGAATAATGTTTCCACCAATACTATGCACACTGAGGAAAAGAGAGGAGAAAATTATTTCTCTGAAGAAAATTGGATACTTTTAAGAAAAGGTTTAGGATGCTGGAGAGCAAAATCAAAAGGTCACCATTCTTCCTTAGATGATGTATGGCAATTGTGTTCTCATCAGTTTGTTCTCACTAAAGTTTAGCAGTAAACACTTTGGGACATTTGAATATTCTGTAATAATTGTTATGGTTTGTGTCTAGAGTTCCCCCAGAGCCTCATGTGGTCAGCAGGTTTTTTCATAGGTGACTGAATCTCCAGCGTGTGATGCTGGGATTCAGGGTATGTGATGAATAAATCAGCCCCACTGACTGGTTTGACACTGCTCCAATCCTTGTAGTCTCACTAAGATAAAAGGCACCAAAAGATGTTGTTAAAGTCTCTTACTGAGGGCTGGGGATTTAGCTCAGTGGCTTAAGTGCTTGCCTGGTAAGCGCAAGGTTGTGAGTTCAATCTCCAGTACCAAAAAAAAAAAAAAAAAAAAAGTCTCTTACTGCATTTGCTGCTTTTGCCACCTTGAATAGTTGCCCCTTCTCCACTTGTTTTGGAGTTAGCAGATTATGGATTTAAACCTCTACAAACTCTGAGCTAAAGAAATTTTTCCTTCCTTATTTTTGGGTATTGGATATTTGTCTCAGTAATGAGAGAAAAGTAACCAAGACAATAATGTTTATAGACCCAGCAGAGTCATACTTCAATAAAAATATGACATATATAATGCATAAATATACACAAGTTCATATATAATTACTATGTATATATATATATATGCACACAAACATACATGGCAACATTATTCCTTATTAATTTGAGTATCAATACATGATAGTTTATAACAGAAAGATAGATGAAGAAGAGAATTAGAGAGTCAAGATTGGTATAAATGTTTTAAAAATTTGTTCTCTGAAATCTGTGTTAGTGAAACCAAAAGTAATCTACTTTATAACCTAATTTCTTCAGGAGTTAAAATAAGGTGTCCAATATTTGTTTCTTACAGAGCAATGATGTTAATTTAAGGTACACATTTTACATTTTTCCCTTTCCCAGAATGTCTCTGCTTTCAATTGTTACAAGAAGAAGGACTAGCGTGGCCAGTGTTTGCAGATTTATTAGGCATTGGAGATAAATTATATTTAAAATAAAGTTTGTATATAAGCAAAATCCAATTTAGTTCTCTACTCTATTTTTGAGTCTTCATGAATCTGAGTTCAATCTATATCTGAAGAAGTGTCCAGCAGGGTGCGGTGGCACACCCTGTCATCCTAGCACTTGGGAGGATGAAGCAGGAAGATAATGTGTTCAAGGACACTCTGAAACACATCAAGAAAACTTGTGTCAAATAAAAAGAAAGAGAAAGAAAGAAGAAAAGAAAGAAAGAAAGAAAGAAAGAAAAGAAAAGAAAAGAAAAGAAAAGAAAAGAAAAGAAAAGAAAAGAAAAGAAAACCAGTACTGAAAGAGCCTGACCTTCATATTGCTGGAATCTAGCAGTCTTCTGTGATGTGCGGCCATACCCTTTGGGACAACCTTCTTCATTACTGAACAATACTAAAGTCGCTTTCTGTATCAGTTCTTTTAAGAGTTCCTAGCTCTCCTGACTTACCTACTTTGATTTTCTGAATGTGATTTTTTTTTACTCCAAAAATAACATGTTTCTTAAAAAGTCATGCAGGGAGTAGGAAATTCTATGAAATAAAAAGTGAAAACTTAGAAGACTTTTATACCGTTTCCATACATTTGTCTAAATTCAGCCTTCAGGTTCAAAAGATTTTGCATCTACTTTGTATCTGCACAAAAACACTGCAGGTTCTTAGAGACAATGCTCAAGGCCTCCTTACACATCTGTGTGGTTTTCCTCTTTCCCCTTGTGACCTATATTTTAAATTGTTAAAATAAATGTTTTACAAATAAAGCACCTATAAAAGAGAAAATGGAATTATTTTCTATCTAAACAATTTGTAGGACATTTGTGCAGTTTGATGTTATCACTGAAAATCAGGGTAGTATTGAACACACTGACTTGAAACTGAATTATGCTATAGCTTTATTTTATTTTTACAGTGTTGTCAGTACAATGGAGGTACACAAATGACATTTTTTTTATCTTGGCCATTGATTCACTGTGAAGGAACATCGATTTGCTGTTAAAATATTACATGTCTCTGTAAAAAAAAGTCTCATTTTGATAAAATAAAAGCCAAAGTAATAATCACTTTAATTTATATACTAACTGCAATGAAAACCTTTTTAGATGCCAGTGTCAGTAAGTGAATCCATCACCTCCTTGGTGGATAAAACCATCAAGGTCACATGCATATATGGATGCAATAAAAATGTTAACAACTTTTTAAAGTAAGACAGAGGGTCTTGTTGAGTTCTTAACAGTAATTAGAATGAAAATAAAAACTGGTATGAGAAAATGATTGCATCATTAAGATATACCTGTTAATATTCCTTTGATTTGTTTAATATACAAAAATGTGACCTTGATATATAATTTTGGATTATGTTTTCTAAACAGTAATGTGAATTAATATCAGCAAATTTATCCTTTTTAGAAAAATAACTGCCTATTACAAATAAAGTTTTAAGACAATATTTTAGAAATAAATAATGTATATCTATAATAGATCTTGAACTACAGTTATAAGATTCAAACAAAGAGCACACTAAAAGATTCTAAAAAGTAAATGAGGTAGATTTTGTGGAGATGAGAAAAGGAAGTAAAAATGATTAAAATGTGAGATGTATATGTATCACTTTCCCAAGATGACTGTAATTATTATCTACCACAAAGGTATCCAAATAAAAAAAGAACTTAAGAAAGAAGTAACCTGTAACCAAAAATAATTGTATGATTTAACATTTTGTACTGATCTGTAGTGGTATTGTGAAATAGCCGTTTAAACCATGTATGTGGTGATGAACATTAGTTCCCCCAACAATGAATAGCAATCACTATTGTTTTGAAAAGTTGATAGCCCAAGAAGGCATCTCATTTTAGTTTTTTCATTATTAAATTTCTATATTTGCAACTAATTGAATATATTTTCATGACATGATTATTTACTTAGTTTTAGTTGATTTACTTATTTTTATTTGTGACATACTAGAAACTTTTAAAATTAATTTTTTATGTCATGTATGATGTAATTATTTTATTCCAGGTGGCATTTGTCTTTTATTTTTTTATGAGGATGTTGTTAACAGAACTTTTTTCCATTTGTAATTACCTTTACCTTGTATCTTCTGGGTTCTTAGCATATGTGAGGCAGCTATTTTGACCTTCAAATTTGAAATTATTTTTCTATACTTCTCTTATTAATAAGATTTCAATTAAAGTCTAAAACACAAGAATTCAACTTTATAAAGTGCTAATGTATATTATGAAGGGCTTACTCTGGGTTAGATGATTTCCTGAGTTCTTTCCTTGCACTAATAAATGTCTCTTTTGAAATTCTCTGGTAAGGTAGGTTGTCCCTAATTTAACAGAACATTAAAGAGACTTGCTAGAGATTATTCATCAACTAGGTGGTGAATTCTGAATGAAGTCTTTGTAGTCTTGTTCTTGAAACTATTTGATAAAACATAACTCATTACTCATTAATACAAATAGTCTTAAGAACTATGGAGGAATGATATTTGAATATCTATTTTCTGTACTTTGTGGCATTTTGTGGGGAATATGGTAGCAATTTAATGACTTCTTGCTTTCAAGTGATATGCTGAACTGAGCAAGTTTATAGTAATTTGAGATACTAAAGTGAAACAAAGCAGCACATTAATCAAAATAAATCATATGATTCTGAAATGTGGTCTTGGTGATAAAATTTTCAGCTTGTGTCACAGAAATGCTTTCATTTTGAAATCCCTCTATTTTTCCCTGAAATGTCAGAATATAGTGAAAATCTGGGAGCTTTGGAGAGACAAAGATCATTGTATTTCTGATTGGAAAAAGAAAAACTCTGAAGCAAAAACAAAATTAATTCAGTGTAATACAGCATGGAACCTACAGGTCATTCAAAACAATAACTTTATTTTAACTAAAAAAACCCAGAATCATAGAGAAAAATGATGTGCAGATGTCACTTAAAACAGTTCTGAGATGAGAATTTCACTCCTGAGTCAGTATAATTTCTACCAGTCTTTCAACAGTATTTTTAGTTATGTCATGGGATTAATTGAAATAATTTTTAAGTGGTAATTGAGTAGTGGCCCCACCTTGACATTTTAAGAACTATGTTTTTGCTCCTACTAAATTACTAGATGTGTGTATCTTCTAAAAAGGAGAAACATCCTGACCTTGTTAAATCCTTCCTCTATGGATTCAGTAGAAATTTCCAACTCACTTTAATCTTCTATATTTAGATGCTTTAATGGCATTCAAGGTTCTCATAAGATATATTGCTGGCAGTATTTCTTTTCCTCACAGATTGTCTTTCACTGCACTAGAAAATAAATGAATAGAATAGGTAAAAATCTAGAGCTTCTAATTAAGGATGTTGACATACTCAGAGAGGATCTTAATTATCATGCAGTTATAATTACTTTTTCACTTACATGCTTCCTTTTATTTTGATGAATATTATATCTTCTCTGTATGAAAAGATATACAAATGTTTACAGGGTGCTTTTTCTTTTTAATTTTAGGTAAATTTCACAATGGTGACCAGTATAATTAGTATTCATAGTCACAGCCTCTGAATTACATTTCTAATTCTATGGCATTATTTAAGCAGAGTTCCTCACGGACTTCTGCTTAATGTTTTCTATATCCCTTTGTGAGGCAAATCCTGTGCCACTAAATAGTCATGTAATTGGCCCCTGTGCTTTCTGAAATATTCTTGTGATACAGAAGAATACACTTGCATGCACATGAGCTATTAGACTTTTCGTACTGAGAGTTATTATAATGACTTTATGGAATTACCTGTCCCTTCATCAAGAAATGAATACTGCTTCATTCATTCATTAATGTAATATTTATTGCCCATTTCCTCTGTGCCAGTGGTTTAGCAATGATGGAGGGGAGGAGAGCAGGAAACACTGGTAAAGATAGACAAGCAATCTCTGGTATAGGATGTTCTTTATTGTCTCTGTTACATTTATTAAGTGTTTAACTGTTTTCTGTCTTGGATACTTCATCTTTAAAAGGGGGAGATAATAGCATAGCAGAGGATGATAGAAGGAAAATTTGTGTAATGAAATGTTCACTAATTTTATATCTTTGTTATAAAGGATTTATTTATTCATTTATTTATTTGCTTTTATACTGGTCTTTGAAATCAGTTTTGCACAAAATGGCATCATATCTTACAAGGAAGGATAGTCTGCAAAAGGGATATAATTTCATAACATTCTGAAGTTTTCAAAAATATTGCTCTAAATGTCAAGTCATTTGATTCTATGGCAGTTGTATGTCACAGGTCTAGTGGTCGTTAATTTTCCCACATAGAATAATCCTCCCACTCAAAGTTACATAAAAAACAATATCCCAGACAAAAATGGAATATTGAACACATACCTTGTGGTAAAATATTCTTTTCATTTGTTACCATCTCCTAGGCATTGAATAGGAGGGAGAAAAAATAGAGGTCTAAGAAATATTAGCTTATTCATGATCAATTACTCTTTGATAGATACCAATTTAAAATGCTTAATTTTTCCTTTTTACGTTTATTGTGCCATAAAAGAAAAAATAGTTCAAATAAATATATAAAAAAGGACTATATCATAGAAAACTTCTTGGCAATTTTAGGATTTTTTTCAAATTGTATTTCTTTGTTAGTACATGTGTGTGGTATATAGTGATTTTATTCCTAGTGGAGAGTTGGTACATGCACACATCTGAATTCATTTTTCATCACCTTAACCTTTTCTCCATCTCACCTCCATCTTTTGGTCACTCTTAACTTTTGAAAAAAAATCTTTCTCCCCATTTCGTATTATCTCTCTTTCATTTTGCTCTTTATTTATACTTTGGTTTTTTCACATTAGGAAAACCATGTTGTGTATAAGTTTGTTGTTCTTATTTATTTTACTTAACATTATAATCTCAAAGTACATCCATTTGATACTTCTTTATGGCAGAGAGGTATTTCATTGTGTGTAAATACCAATAGTAATTACACTGGTACATGCATACCTATGTTTATAGCAGCACAATTCATAACAGTGAAATCTTGGAATTGATCGAAATGCCCATCAACAGATGAACAGATAAAAATTTTTAGCATTTTATTGCACTTTTGGTAAAGTAGATGAGAAATTAAATTTGAGTGAGAAATTAATAATATTTTTGATAAAACGAGACATTTTTAAGCTATCACAAAATTCTAACACCTAAGAAAAATTTAGAGTGAGTTAAGGAATAAATAAGAAGAATGCATACTTTTCAGCTTCCTCAGGTAAGCAAAGCCATAATCAGATAATACATGGAGGTTTAGGTTTGAGATGTGAGTGTGTGCACGTGTGTGCATGTGTGTACAATCATTGTATGTTTACATAATAAGTATTTTGCAAATTATTATTCTTCATAGTACTCAGATTTTACACTTCTGATGTGCTATATCATTTATTAGCTATTATTGTTTTTTGAATTTCTTCAGTGATTAAGTTTAACCCTTTCAATAGCTTTTTTTATTCATCAAAAATTTTAAATAATACACTGAATCATATAGAATGCAAATAAAAGTAAGTCACATTCTAAGTTTGAGAGTGAAATTAGCAAATGGAGAACTATGATTATCTGGATTTCTCACAATATTCATTGGATGGCAATATATCCTATTCATCTAAATATTCTCTCTAAATAGTCTTTATGTAGAAGTAATATTCTGACAACCTTAGTGTCAAAACAGATATTAGCTCTGAAATAAATGAAAAATCCACATATGATTGTGAGATTAGAAACACCCAAAATAGCAGAAAATTGATTTAAATTATGTGTAAAATTATGTTGACTAAATTAATAATTTTGAGATCATGTAATACTAACAGCATGAGTTAGTTTCTAAATAAAACACTATCACAGTTACTAACTAAGAACTCATAACAAACAACAGGCTCAGCTCTACAGCAAATATCTTTACTGGTCTCACCAATTCCTGAAAGGATATTTTATTTGTGTAGTTTAGTAATCAGTATTTCTAATGATACTATGTCCAGAGAATTTTAAATTATATTTGAATATTCTCTGTTTTAGAAAACAAAGAGAAATATACGTTTCAATGGTTTTCCTCAACAATAATTAATAAATTTCTAAATTTTTTATCGAATAAAGGGGTAAACAGAAATTTCATCACATCTATTAGTTACTGAATTCTTTTCAATTGACTTTGGAATTCATAAGATTTTTTATTTGAACTTTTTATCCTAATACGACAATATTCAACATAAAGTGTCAAGACCACTAGAACTATTTTATTATTCATTGTCTTATTCTTAGACAGTTATTTTCCCCATAATAATACCGACTTCAAAAAAAATGCATTTCATGGATATAATTTGTCACCCTTTCAGCTTTTTAGAGCAGGAAAAAAATATTTGATTGTTTACAAGATCTTTGCTACATGTTTTAGTGAATATTTCATTAGAGGTGATAAGCTCTATCATACTTTAAGGATGAACTAACTAAAACAGTATGACATAAAAATTACTAGTATCTAATTAAGAAAATGATACCATGAAAAATGGCATAGCTTTGTGCAAAATTCGATTCACTCCTTACTTTACACCTCATATAAAACTTGATTCCAAAAGACTATAGATCTAAATATAGTAGTGATACTTTAAATTAGAACAAGTTAGAAAAAAAGATTAATGACTTCAAATTTGGAAAAGGTAACTTATGGAATATAAACTCATGGAGTGTAAAAAAAAGTTGACAAATATGACTTCAACAAGATCACAAACCTTATATTTCTCCTATTTGTTAGTTAATCAAAGATTATTTCATTTACTGTCCATTATTTGCCTAATAATCATACTTATTCTGTATATTTTATGGTTTTGTATGTTTTATACTATTCATATTTATTTTTCATAATTTGTCTTGACTATGCAATACATAATATTCAAGAAAATATTTATAAACATGTAATTACCAATAATATATGAAGAGATCTTACAACTAAGCAATAGGACAGCTTGACTATTGTAGGCAAAGTGTTTTAGAAGATCTGTTTGCATTTCTATTTGTGCATATATGTCTCTTTCTGTATTTGTATGTATATTTGAATAACATACATATTGAATGTATACAAACATGTTCCAATATATATTTATTATGCGTAAATTTAGTATTATGGAAATGAAAACTAAAAACATGGTGGTATACTGCTGCGCACCCACTAAGATAGCTAAATTATCAAGACTGATCATAAATTATAGTGAAAAATAAAGACAATAAAAAGTGCTGCAAAGAATAAGAGCAGCATGAATTCCTGTCCAGTGCTGCTAGTTATGTAAAATAACACAGCTTCTTAGAAGACAGTTCCAGTTTTTACTATGAAACCAGCATAAGCTTCTATATGTACAAATCAACAATTCAAATTTAGGTATTTTCCTTAGGTGGAAAAAAATATATAGTTATACAAAGTCTTACATACAAATGCCTATCAATACTTCCCTTGCAATAATTTAGAACTAGAAACAACCCATATCTCTACCAGTTTTTGAATCAATGAGCAAATTTTATGCACTTATGTATAAAATATAAAATTTAATATATGTGTAAAATACAATTTCATAATAAAAAGAGGGATCGATTGAAAAATAAAATATAGATAGATATAAAGATAACCATTGAACTTTTTTGAAATTTAGTGTATTAGATTAAGGAATAGATTACAAAAAAGTCAAGGATTCCTAATTGTGTTGGGGATATTTGTTATCTTTGTTCCAGTAATGTATACATGTGCTGAAATTTAGAAAGTGGAACACATTAAATAGCAGCAGTTCAAGAAGTATAAATTTGAGTCATTTGTAGAATATAGATATCTCTGAAAAAATGAAATAATTTAGGCACAGATTTATTTTCACATTCTGTGATATTTTTCAGTTAAGTGAAGCAAATTTGAATAAAGAGCAAAAGAAAGGAGTGCTAGAAGGAAAGAAGGAAATAGACCTTTCCAAATAAAGGAGCCCAGGGAACTGAGGGACATTTTCCACCAGGCTGCACTAACTCACGGTAGTGCTGCAGACTGGGGGCCTGACTTTTAACACTTGTATCTTTTAGGGGATGTTTATCCAAGGCTTCTACATAGAAGTCCCAGTTGAGGGCTGGGGATTTAGCTTAGCAACATAAACACCTGCCTTGCAAGCATGTGGTGGTGAGTTCGATCCCTGGTACCGATTAAAAAAAAAAAAAGAATTCCCAGATGTCCATCAACAGATGAATGAATTTTATATATATATATATATATATATATATATATGAATAATTTCAACAGTAAAAGGGATAAACTTGTACCACAAAACAGTGATACAAGTCATTCACATTATGCTAAACAAAGAAGATGCCAGTTATTTCTAACTTTATAGTTCTATTTATATGAGATTCTGGAAGGTGCAAAACTTGTAGATCTAGATGCTCAGTAATTTCCAGGGATCAGAAATACAGAGTACAAAGTGATGTAAGACTTTTTTTTTAACTTTTGACAATATTCCATGTCTCTATTGTGCTGATGGCTGCTATCATGTACACATATGGCAAAATTTACTGGCTTGTTTACTTAAAATTAATTCATTTTATCATATGTACCTTGATAGTTAATATAAATGTCTAAAGAAAACTAAGGAAGAGCTGGTAATGAACAGTTAGCCACAGGTCCCTGCAAGATCATAAACTATGGAACATTACTATGTGATTTTCAGTGATTTTTTTCATGATGTCACCTCAGGGTGCCTGAGCACACACTGGATAAACAACAGTGCAGTGCTAACTCATCTCTCATGCATGTCATACATGGTTGATTCAAATCTAAAGCTTTACTTGGACTTGACAACTAAAAGTCAGTGATTTTCAGTAGCAGCATTTCAATCCACCCACACTTACGTGCCTGCGATGGAGAGGTGTTTATTGTTAGGGATCAAACATGTAAATTTTCTTATTTAATTATTAAATTGGGCTTTTTGTGTTATTTCATTTTCATGTTATAAAGAAATACTAAAAATAAGAATTTCTGTTGCTTGCATTTATTAAGAATATTTTATTTCCTATATGTAGTCGAATAATTTCTCTTTACCCAGTAAGACCCAGGCAAGCCAAACATTTGACTGCCCATGTTTTAAAGGGAGGAGACTGAGATAAGGGCTCACAAAATTCTAGTGTGTTGAGAGTGAACACCACTGCAGTGAAGAGGGCAGAGAGATGTTACCTGAAGATAATGCACACCTTTTCATGCATTCTGCTTTAGAGTTAGACAGATAGGGAGACAAGCAGGTAGACAGACGGACAGATAGACAGACATATAGATAATAGCTAGACAGAGAAAGAACAGCTGCTTTTAATATAGTTTTAACTTTATTCCAAATTTAATTGATTTTAAATTTGCTCATTATTTGTATCTGATGCCTTCCTAGTCTCTTTATATCTACTTTCCCCATACAAGTCAGTTAACAGTGTTGTTTCCTCTTAAAAAGCCTCAGCATTTTAGGCTGATCGTTTTGCACCCATTTGCAGGACAGCATTGATGCACTTCAGAAACATTGCACAGCCCAATGGGCATTTGAAAAGTATGTGTGATTTCCAGGCAATTTGACAAAAGTCTATTCTGTACAGCACCAAGATCTTGACTTAGTCAAGTTGGCTTTATATGAACAAATCCTGGGTATTATCTGACTTTTGAGAGCATAAGAAATGAGAAGAAAATGTCCATGCCCATAGTGGTGTCAATCAAGTTCTGTTTTTCCTCTATCATATTTTCTTCACTCTTCTATTTGTTACAAAGACAAAATGAAGAAGAAGAAAAGGAATGAAAAGGAAGAGAAGGAAAGGAAAAAGAAGGAGGAAAAGAAGATGAGAAAGAGAGAGGTAGAGATTAGTATTTCTTCTTTTTAGATTGTTCCTATGTGGGCAAATGGATATTTAATAAAGTTTGAATGTTAGCTGATGAATTTGGGACTAAAAATATTTAAACACTGGTATGAGATTACTGTGAGCTCAATGGCATGCTTATAACTGGTACCAATCTCTGTACACAGCAGCATTCCAGGTGGGGAAATAATGAAAGATAGTGAAGGCCTAGACTTCTTGATTTCTAGGATATTTTGATTTTTGTCTTCTTGTAACCTACTGGTAGTTTATAATAATATTTCCTGTATGTTACATCGTTCAAATAATTAGATTTAATTTTCTTATACCTCCCTCACCAATCTTAATGGATGTTGTATGTAACCTCATTGTTTAATAAAATTAATGAAAAAATATAAGGTGGTGAGAGAGGGATGTGAGCCAGAGCCTTCAACTCACTGTTTCAATCGTTTAAGAATCTCTAGAGGTCTAGTTTCTGCTGAGTTCCTAAAACTCTAGGGAACAATATGCATACAAAGTAAAAATAATTGACTGAGATAATTTTAAATACATATTTATATAATTATATACTTTTTGTTCCAAGAAACAGAGACCAAATTAGATGGAAACTTAATTTAGTTTTGATACCAGCTTAATGGGTTTGATTGGGTACTTTGAATGTCTGAGTTATTTTTTAATGATTAAAAACTTAATTAATTTGAGACCTGTGGTGAAAATGTCAGGCTAAGCATTAATGTCATCCTTAGAATATCATTTATTTATAAGTATTTTCTAACAGCCTGGAGCTGTCCTGGGTGCTGAAGATAACAAAAAGTTTGCATTTTCTTTAAACATGCACTCTAGGAAAAATGACACAATTTTTAAAATAAAAAAATGCAATCTATTTAAATGAAATATGTGTGTGTGTCTACTGGTAATTTTAAGTATGTGAGACAAAAGCACAGTAAAGGAATAGAATAAATGGAGAGAAATTCTTTGAATCTTTGGATGAGGGTCAAAGAAGCTCAAGATTTATCTTTAGGAAGAGATTTGAATGAAATTTAGGCATTGAGCAAATCTAAGTTTATCCTGAGAGCCTTCCAGACATCCAGTATTGAGCTATTTGGTGAATGTATAAGCCATTGAGGTAATAGGACAGAAGTCTAGCACAGACAGAAGAAGATCACGAGTAGGTATTGAGAGCCATTTCAAGGATTTAGGTTCCGCTGAAGCAAAAAACAATTTTCAAAATTCATTATAATGCCATTTGATATAGTATTGCATGGATTATTGGATTTTAAATGTTTTTCCAAGTAATGAAAGCTTTTGAATTCATTATTTATATATATTTTTGTTGAGCCATTGTACAGATATCCTTAATATATCACCAAATTAAATGATGAAGTTGTTACTTCATATATCTCCAGATAATGTTGTGTGAAAATATTATTTATAGGATCTACTGTTATAGGTGCTTTCTGGACTACTGGTATTTATACTTTTATATAAGTAAATGCATAAACTAATCTTAAAATCAATTAAATTAAGGAATAAAGAAATCAAATTAGTGTAGAAAGAAAAAAACATGGTTGTGCATGATTGTTCCCCCTAACCCATTTTGGTTTTAGCTTTTAATCTAAATGGCAGAGCATCTGCCTAGAGAAATTGGAAGACTTTGGATTATAAGAATTCAGATAACAGATACAATATAAATGCCTGAGAAAATGTTAGGAAATTGGCAAATTGTAGAGAAAGAACTTTTAAATCTGATAAAGCATAGACAGGAAAATGTAAAATATGTTCAAGATAAGGAAAATTATCTATCAGATGCACACAAAGGAGAAAGAATAGTAAAATGCCATTAAAATGTTTTAAGTGCTTTTTGATCCCTAAAAGAATCTCAATAAATCTTTGCAGAACTTGTGTCAGATACTGTTATTTTAATGATGATGAATTTATAAGTGAAAAGTCTGTATTTGGAGATTGGTGAATAAAATAGCATTTCAAATCATATTGCTCTTTAGTTCCAAAATGTCTCTTCTACTGGACTTTTTTGTTAGGAAATCCAGAAAGAATGATTGGGCCTGGATTTTGGCAGGCAATAGATGCTTTTAAAGATTTCAGCTGAATTTGTTAAATAACAAGTATTTCATAATATTATTTTAATATTACTAAATCTTTTTAGCCTTGGTATAATCAAAACTTAACTTTGAGTGATGAATTGGGTAATTGAGTTTAGAGTGGATTAGTATAGATAAAGCAGGATATGTTACACCAAATATCAATCAAACCTAGTCATGTAAGTGGAAGGTAAAGGCGATACATCACTCAGCTTTTTTTTCAAGGAAAACGTGCTAGTCAACTGCAAGTTGTACATTTAGTGGATAATTTTCAACTGTTAGCATGTTCAAGGTCCACACTGGCTCTTAATCCAAGGCTGTACTTTTCCTTTGAAAACTGTAGCAATCCAACAGCATGCTGATGCCTGTCCATTTCTACCCAAGGTGGGGCTACTGTAGCGAGCATTGTTTGACCCAGAACTTCCTATTGGATTAAACAACACTTACTAGATTTTTATTGTGGTTTGAGAGGCTTCTCATCCAATCCTGATTCCCTCATCCTCACTCCTTTCCTTAGCTTTTTTTTGGAGGAGTTTAGTCATATCACTCTGCAAGCTTCCCCTACTCAATCTCCATTCTTTTACCTTTTGTCTTTCATAAACATTATCATTCACAAACTTTATGTACTCCTAACTCAATTTCAGAAATATCGGCCTTGGAAAAATTACAATTAGGCACTGAGGCATACAACTATCATTTCTGTCACTGTGGAGAGGGAGGCGCGAGGACATTGAGTTCAAGGTCAACCTGGGGAATTTTTTTTTTAAATAAAAGTAAACTCAAGGCTTTTATTGGATGCAACTTCAGACCATAATCATAAGTGAAATAAATCAGACTCATATTTGTAAACATCATATTGTCTCCCTAGTGTAAAATATTTAAGGCTAAATCAGATCAAGAATATACAATAGATATTGTGAGTGAGGGAGGAGGAGGAAAGGATGACTGGGATGGGGGAAAGGAGAAAGGAAAGAATTATACTACTAATCTCTGTTGGTTCAACAAGAGAATGGTTTGTGCTTTGACTGTTTGATCATTTTCCATGCCTATGTCTTGTTATCTGAGAAGCTACTTTGAAGATAACACTATACAATACATTAACCATTGTTATTTTGTTTTGAAATTCTGTGTCACAGTTTTTATTCTTTTTTATTTTTTTAAAAAGGAGCTTGGGACATAGTTTAGAGGCAGAACTCCCTGGGTTCAGTCCTCATTATTGTTAAAGAAAAGGAAAGTGAAAGTCAAAAAGTGGACATTGATACTAGAGATTTTGCTCAGTGGTAATAATGGAATATAAAGAGGAAAAGGAAGAGGATGATGATGAGGAGTAGGAGAAAGAGGAGGAGGGGAAGGATAGGCAAACATTAGTATCCCTTAGGTTGTTCTGTAGTCTTGGCTAAAACCACAACTTATAAACATGACATTTGAAGAACTGACAGTATATCTGAAAAGGTGGATTTTGCAAAGAGATTTTAAAAATCAGAAAGAAAGACCCAAGGGTACTGAGGCAGGACTGTGTCAGCAAAGAGCACTTTCAGGAAAGAGGAGGAAATAGATCCGTAAACAGTGCCAAACTGTCAAGAAGGGTGAGCATAGTAAAGATTGTGTTATCTGCTTTTGTGTTTCTGAAATGTGACTTTATTCTAAATGTGAACGTAAATGGCAATAAGCAACAAGCTACTTGTCTCCCGTAATGAAGGGACTAGAGCTTCATGATGTGAAAGACCCAAGAGAAATAACAGTTTCCAAAGTAGTAGGTATACCTTTCTAAGTGTTTTGTTAAGTAAATAATGTCTAAATCATACCTCAAGTATTTGTGATGCTCAAATGTTCCTTACTAAAATAAATGCTCTTAGTCTCAAGAACAGAAAACAGGAAATATATGCATGTGCACCCCTCTAACATACATATACTGTGTTTGTGTATCTGAGAATCTGGCTGGTTCATTTCCCTCTGTAGTTTGCATTCATTGTCTACCTTTATTGATTTAAATGGAACCAAACATATATTATTCTAAGTTGGTTTATACCCACACTTTATAGAGTTTCAGACTGATGTTACATGTACCATCTGACTGATTGCAGTTATTTAATATTGGATTAAAGAGGTAATAGAAAAGTAAGGTTTTGAATAATAGTTTACTCATCTAATATTTAGCACAATTAGCTGTGCCATTTTAAAAGGCTTTCATAGCTAGCCCATAGTTTTTACCATTCAATGTTTTCCCCTCTTTTTAATGTAATATAATCATTTAGTTATGGTCTTAAGTCTGTCTTTCTTTGTTATTTGAAGTTACACTTACTTATTAGGGAGGAATAGTGCATTTCCATGCAAAATTGCACTCTAATTTCTATACCTGCTGTGTGTATTTAGAGAACAGTTATCCAACTGTGATATTAATATTACATTATTTATCATGAAAGTAACTTGCTGACTTACTTCAAGTGAAAGGCCAAGATTATGCCCTACAGGGATAATAATGGTATTTTTTGTAGAAAAGTATTGATCTAATTATTTCTTTAATAGCACTAGGAGAAATACAAGCTTACTTATATTATCAGGGCATGACTTTCTCATACAGGTAATATGGAGTTATATTTAAAAATAATTTTATAATCTTATGACTTAAAAGTTTTATGTAAATCTATTACTGGACATAAATTTCACTATTGATCATGTTGACATACCTTTATCTAACAGACATTTCTCATTAACTCTACCAAAGGTATATACAAAAATTGTGACTTAAAACAACTTATTTGCCAAAGGTTTTAGTGTTAACTAGGTATATTTAATCAAGAAAGCTTTGTAGCATTGAATTAAATAATATGGAACTAATTAGAGAAAATGGAGATTTCTCCCTGGATCCAGTGCTAATGAGCAGGGTTAGTAGTGATTAACTATCTCCTTTGACCATCTTCATGATGGCTTCTGCATTCTGATACTAATGTTTTAGTTGCTATGGAAAGCTGAGTCACTTACTGCCCTCTCAGTTTGTGTAGTAATTATTGATACTGAAGTGTTGGTTTGTACTACCTCTGATCTGCCACCTGTCTTTCAACCATTGCTATCATGAGTTTTGAGCAGGGAACTTGGATGGCATTTTAACTCATTAGGTATATTCATGCTAGTGTTACTATGTTTATTAAGATCTGATTGAAGCTTTGAAATACTGTAATGTGAACAATTGCTTATTTCTACAAGTTGACGTAATTTGACATTTACTTTAAGAAAGGTTGGATTTCTATTATTGTTCATAACATTGGAGCAGCATTCTCTACTTTGACTTCCTCAACAAAAATATGGTTGTGGGTCATTGTGTAATGCCAGGTAATGTGTCCTGAGAATCTAAACTTAGGAATCCAAGAGAACTATTTGGTACACAGAAGATGTTTCCTTCTTTCCTGCTGAACTCATAAGAGATTCAGTCCACATCCTTGTTTTCTTGTCCTCTCCTTTCAAGTAATCTACCTCACTTTTGATATTTAAGGCTTTGTAAAGTTCAGACTACATTCCTAATCCCTATTACTAAAAAGTCAAAGATGCATGCATTTATGTTAACTAAATGGGTACATATTTTGTTAGGAAGAACATATGCTACATAAAAAACTGAAAATGCCCATTCGTAGTGATTTGGAAAACTAAGCAGGTTTAGCCTTAGTGATTTTTATTGTTTCCTTTTTGTACCATTTCTGACAGTCATCTGTGTTCCAATCTCCAGCTACATTTTTGCAGATAAAAGGTAGGTGACATTTGTATGCACCTATAGTTTTGGTTTAAATCAGTTTCATTCTTTCCTTAGAGCCTAAAGGCTATTACTAAAAATAGCCCCTGGCCACTTATTCATTAAGTTGTTCGACCATGTGATACACTTTCTTTGGTTGATTAGCAAATTACCAGAAGCAGCTGATGAAATCAGTCACTGAACTTCAATTTGAGAAAGTCTGTCCCTGGTTGAAATTGCCATTTTAATTAGTACCACAAGGAGTTATGGGAGTTGAGTTTACAACAGCTATGGAATACAAGGATGTAGGGATACAAAATAGCTCAGGTTAGTAGTTTGGTATGACATCTCCTCAATACACATCTTTAGAATGAGCAAGGAGAACCTAGTTACAAAAATAAACTAAGAAACCAGGCAGGCTGGTCATTTAATCCTAAAATCATTTTGACAAAACCAAGCCTCTCAGATATACAAACATGTTTAATCCCTTTAAGAAAGAGAAAAAAATCTTGCAAACACCCATAGAATCTTAAAGTGGGTCATGCTAAAGTCTGAGTCTGCTCCATTGTCAAATGTAGGCTTAGCTAGTGTTCATAATATTCTCTTCATAAAGTAAGAATTTGGTTAAATTAAGACATAGATTATGAACTTGTTAAAACATATTTAACTTGTTAAAACTAAAGGATATTGTTAAAGCTGTAAAATTGAAAATCATATAGATTAAGAATGCCACAGACTGAAATGTTCGACAGCAGCATAAAAGATGTCTTTGAATTTTTCTTACAGTCATAATTCCTTCATTGCCTTTTTTTAATCCTCAACTGCTGTCTTATTTCTTTTTTAACTTTATTTTTTATTGCTTTAAAAGATCCTATTTTGTTTTTCTTCTAAATAATATACAAATGTTTTAATTTATGTAACATTATGTGTTATCCACAGTGCTCAGTTTTGTGGAGCGTCTTATGCTTAAGAATAGTTTGGCTGAAGTGATAAGAACCATTGAGATGTTAAACAAACTGACATTAATTCCTATGTTTGGAACACAAAGAGAAGGTATAAATTTCACCATGTAAATATGTAATCTTTTTTTGAATTTTTACTGTGATAATCCATTATAACTTTTTGCTGGTCATTATGCTAATTATCTGTAGCACTGATTTTAATGTTTTGTGACTATGACACAGAATGTGAAGGATATGTAGTGATTTAAATAGCTAGGACCTATGGTGTATTTCAGTTTGAATTAGTCACATGAATTAAATGTACCTCCAGAACTTATCATTTAATAGTCAGTTCTCTATTTTACCTTGGCATGACTGGAAAGTACTTTCAAAACTATTTCCTTAGGGCACTTTATTCCAATCTACCAAGAACATGTCTGAGAAAATTTCCAATTTTCTTTAATGTGTTTGTTTCTATGTAATATTTACTCTTCTTTTATATTTATTATTCATGAAAATATTTTGCGCTAAAATAGGGAATTTGGGTAAGTTAAAATAATTTCTATAATACATTGAAATTTTAAAAGTAACTTACTATATTTAATAGTTATTAAAATATTCTCAAACTAGGTACTGGATTACTAGAAATGAATGGAAATAAGTCCTGGAGGCTAACTTTAAAAGTAGAAACTGTCTAAGATACTTAGACTTGAGAAACGCCCTGAAGTGGTGGTTCAATTATAGTGTGTCCTAAGGGGACAGAAAAGTCTGGGAAGTGGTCTCTTGGGACTTGATGATAAAGCACAGAAACAAGAGGAAACAGAATAATTTGAGCTAAAGTTCAAGTTTAAGCAGATTGAGGAAGGGAAACTGTTGACTACTTTCTTCCCTGCTGTTGATGAAATGTCACTGCTAGTAGAGCTGGGAATTTTATAGCAGTATTTCTCAAACTATAGTCCTTTATCCTTGGAAGTACTTTATAATTAAAATTCTTTTTGATCCAATGGTGATCTTTGAGAAAATAATGTAAATACATCCTGAGTCAACTTTTTGACCATTATGTCAGAACATCAGTCTGTGTGGTTGTATTTACATTTGGTTTTAAGTCTATGTTGCTGCTAATAGCAAAAGAGAGTGGGGAAAGGAGGGAGGAAGGGAGGGAGGGAGGGAGAGAGAGAGAGAGAGAGAGAGAGAGAGAGAGAGAGAGAGATTTATAAGCAAAGCATTGCATCTGAACCAATTGTAAAAAGATTCTGTTGGACTCACTTCCATTGTAGTTAGAATGCAGAAAAATAAAACTGATATTAGCTCAGTAGTTGGCATATAGACATACTTTAAAGAAACTTGTCATGTGATGACCAGTGAATTTTCAGATAGTAAACTCTAATTAAATTCCTTCCATAACCTTAGCTACTGCAATTTAAGTGCACCTACATTAAAAGTGCAACTAATTGTATTAGGTGAAGTGTGAATTTTTCCACTTGTGATGTCATGTCTGTGCTTAAAAAGTTTGGTATTAGAACATCTCAGATTTAGGATTTTCAAATTAGACAGGCTCAATTGGTATTATGAATTTACAGAATAAACCAATTTTTAAAAGACTGATAACACCAAATATATGAAAACATATGTACATATGTGTAAATGGGAACAGTTACACATTGCTCATAGCAACGAAGAAGTACAGTTACTTTGGAAATATATTCTGTACTCATAAAATTAGACACTGATATAGTTCTACTGCTAGGTTTATCTACTGCTAGGTTATAGTTCTACTGCTAGGTTTTATATATATATATATATATATATATATATATATATATATACACACACACATATGAAAAAGATTATATATTAATATACAAATGATGGAAGCAACCTGACAATCAGTTGGTAAATAGTCCATGGCAAATTCAAATAATGGAACTATTCAGCAGCAAAAAGAATGTAACTAATAACAATATAATTATACAAATGAGTCTAGTGACTCAAGTAATGTGAATGTGCCAGAAGATAGGCTGTCTGGCTCCATTCATGTGAAATCCAAATCAAGAAAAATAAACTATGATGTTAACAATCAATAGAATGCTTGCTTTGGAGCTAGAGTTACAGTGAAGACTGGTTGGGAAAAACAGGAAAGAATTTTCTGATGTGAAGATATGTTCTGTATTTTAACAGGCATGTATATTACATGAATGCATGTATTTGTTGGAATCCATATATATACATATATATATTTTCAACTAAATTTTACTTTATGTAAATAAAATAAAATAAAATAAAATAAAATAAAATAAAATAAAATGTAAAACCCACAATAAGAAATTAGGTGGACAGCCTTTGAACTTTTAGCTCATTTGCAACTATTGAAACATGTAAAACTCAAATACATTTTAATTATAAATTAATAAAATGTTAACATTCAATTGAATCCCCAAGATAGCTTTTCATGTATATGCAAATACTCCAAAATCTGAAAACATCTGAAATATGTAACACTTTGGGTACCAAGCATTATTGATAAGAGAGACTCAACCCTTGTCTTTCTAAGGTTTATTTTAAAGTCTCCGATGACTAATGATGTTGAACACTTTTTAGGTGCCTACTGGATATTTGTGTATTGTTTTGGAAATGCCTTTAAAAATCATTTTATTTCATCATCTTTCACTTGTTGACTTTAACAGTGTTTTTAAGTCCCATACAAGTTTTTGTTAGTTATAAAACAATTTATTGTTTAATGGGTAAGTATTTGGTAAGCATCTTACATGTTTTGTTATTGGTTTTTAATTTAATATTAAGGTAGTTATGGGACAAAACATGTATGCTTTAAATTCTTTCAAAGTACTGAGTCTGTGGGTGTATATTCTTTCCAAAAATTTTGCTGTAATATTTTAAACTTGACTATTTTAAACCAGTTGATGAAGTTGCCAAATCATCTATATAAAGATGGATTTTCTATCTCTTTGTTCTATTACTGAGAGTAGTTAAATCCTTCAACTATAATTGAAAAAATGTTTTTCACTTAATTGTGTATTTTGGTTTCTGTATTCTGAAGCTACATTATTAGGTTCATATATATTGTGAATTATTATGCCTTCTTGTTGAATTGATCATTTTATCATTTGAGTCATCCCTGTTTATATTTCCCAGTATTAACTATTTCACTTATTTTTCTTTTTTATTAGTACATGTTTGTAGCACATGAAGTTCACATTTATCCTGGGAAGTAGGTACATATCTAATATGGTTTATTTCTCTCTTTAATCACTTTCCCCTTCCTACCATCTTCCTTCCCCTCATCTCTAGATCTCCTTTCCCCATTTCACTGTATTATGATTCTTATCTCGTTTTTATGACATGTAATGTGTCATTCACTGTGTGTAGTTGGTACCTGTATAAGGGAAAACTTGAATCTTCATACTTTCCCTTCCACTCCACTTCACCATTCCATTTTAATAGCTGCTTTCTTTTTTTTTAGTGAATTAACTTTTGGTTAATTTAATTCATGGCTTGGTTAGATGTAATTTTTTTCTCTTTTTATGTCATATAATTTTTTGTTCCTTTACCCCAGAATCTCCATGGAATCACTTACATTATTCCATAATATATAATCTATTGGATTTTGCTTATTTATTTTGAATTCATATAGTAAAATTACTCTATCTCATTTACAAATATGTAGGTTTTGAAAATCGCATAAAATTTTGTCTTCTACTATGAGATATGAATTCTCTGTTAACTAGTCATTCAATGTTAACTTGCAGATAACAATTGATCTTTTTCCTATTCTCATAATTTTGCCTTTTAGTGGCACATGATAATGTGTAGTGTATAATCATTGGATCTGGTTTTTTCATTTTGGAGAATGCACCTGAGGGTCATTTATATTTTTGCACATATCAGGAGCCCATGTCCTCTAACTGCTCAATATCATTTCATTGTCTGGATATACTGGAAGTTTTTTAAATATCTCTTGGTTAAAGTTCATTAGGGTTGTTTCCAGTTTTTGGTGATTATGACAAACTAATATATTTTTCTGTGAGCATATATTTTCATTTCTCCTAGATTAATATCTATGCTATATCTACACTGTTTAGAAGATTGGATGAATAACATATAGCTATGGACATTAATAATTTGGTAAGAAGTTGAAGGTTATTTCTTAATTTGTCTTTTCATTTGTATTAGTCATTCCTAGTGGTGATTTTTCATGCATTTAATTTAGGGTTTTATAATGAAACATTTGTTTTTAAAACTCCATCTTTCATTATATTTTAATTGCATCAATTGTTCTATGAAAATCTTAGTTCTAGGTTTTTAGAATAATTAAAACATGAAAGCTCCCAATTATGCACATATGCAAATGATATAAAGGCAAATTTCCAAAGTACATTAATTGGTAACACATATAACTTCTTATAGTGTTAAAAATCACAAGGTTATTCCCAAGGTTAGTTTGAGTTTAATCTCTACGTTTTACTGTTTGGGTAACCTTGGGTGTTACAGTTAATCTAGGTCTGAAGTTTTTTATCTATAATACAAGAATAAAACTATAACTCATCAAAAGGATTTCTTAAGGGTTAAATAAAACAATGTTAATTTGAAATTTTAAATAGAATTCAAATCATATATATATATATATATGATGTTGTTCATATTAGTTCTAATTAAATTTTTAAGATTATTTTACTTTCCAAAACTTGATATTTAGTATGAATGTGTTCTAACCATTTGTTTTTCCAACCATATTTGATAGAAAGTGAGAGTTTTATGGTTACCAGTTGTACTATAGAATGACTTTTAACATTTTGTCCAAGTATAAAACAGTATTTGAGTATTTATTTTTTTAGCCATAAATTTAGAGGCTTAAAAAGTAAATTTATTACAACTCCATAGATCTGAATTCCCATCAGGATTTCAGAGCTAAAATCCAGGTCTTAGGCAGAGTTGCATGTCTTTCTGACTTTAAAGAAGAGCTTATATCCTGCATTATGGAGTTCCTGATGATTATGGGACCCAAATCTCCATTTTCTTATTGGTTAAATGGAAGGTTATTCTCATCTTCTAGAGACCATTGCCTTGTAGCCCCTTTTTCAGTAATTCAAAACCAGAAACACTGTGGTGAGTCCCCAACTCCATCTTGGCCCTCCTGTCATCCACTGTCTTTATTTGAAAGATTCCCATGTTAGACTGGATTGTCCCAGATAATCCAGGGTACTTTCCCCATCTCTAGACCCTTAACTTTAATTGCATGTGTTGTTATTTAAGAAGGCCTGGTGAGTGTGGAGGATTAGGTCTTGGACATTTTAGGGAGAAGAGGAGGCATTTTTTTTCTGGCTGCCATAACATCTAAGAATTTCACAGGAAAATGTCTTATTAGTTCAAGACCCACATATAGGAGATAGCACCTCAACAGATTTTGAATTTAAAAATCCATTATGTCTTCAAGTGCTGAGCTTCTATGTCTTCTTACAGGTGAGCTGAGCTTCTATGTCTTCTTGTATCTGCTCTCTGCTACAGCAAAGGGTGGCTGAGTAGGTGCTACAGGTAAAAATGGAGGAGAGAAGAAAACAGACTTGAGATAAAACTAACAAAATAAGAAGTAAATTTGTCTAAGTGATGCCAAGGCACTTAATTCTTTTTTGTGTATTAATTTTCCAGCTTTTTAACTTTTTTCCTCTATGCTTTTGGTACAATTTATGACATATGCTTCAATTTTTTGTGTTTGATTCTGGTTTACCCTGCAGTGAAAATACTAGTTTAAACAATATTTTTCCCTTTAATATATACAATATTTTTTATTGATTCCAAAGTGTAGAATAGTTGTACCCCTTTTAACATTCCTTCATAATTTGAGAGATGCTTCTGCCATGTCACCAGAACCCATCTCTACATTTCTTGTTATACATGAGTCAATAAATTGTGTCTTCTCTTTACTCAATAAGAGAACTTGAGTTGTATTTAGTGCATTTTGACTTTTTTTGAAAAAAAAATTACCTTTTGCAATCTTTTATAGTTAGAAACCACATCACAGCTACTAACCACTGTTTCTCATAAGGCCAACAGTGTATCTGTTCTGAAAAAAAATTGGTAAATTGGGTTGGCAATATTTCATTTGGGAGATAAAGCCAATAAAGCTCAATATAACTCAATATTTAAACTGTAGAACTAATGTTTACAAACTGTTTTTTGTTTTTGTTTGTTTGTTTCTTGTCTCTAAAATCTCAATTCCTCTCCCTTGCAAAGTTTTTAGAAAGCAGGGGAAAAATGTATTTTTCTTTTTAATACCCAGATTGTGCTTCTTGTCAAAAGAGGTGCCATCTCTTTCTGTGATGCAGTCATTTTCTTTCAGGTATAATAGGGACTTAAGAAGACAACTTTTCAAATATAGGTGAAATTTATTTTCTTCACTATCTTCTCTGCCATTTCCTTTCTTTAAAAGTTGTAATAAAAACATACCTATTTTGGAAATGTTTCTCAGATTAGCTTTTCCATTGAGCTCTTTATCCATGGTACCTCTTGAACTATTTACTTGACAACTTATTTTTTCAGTGCAAATCTTATACGCTTTTTCATAATGTGTCACAAAGTTCTTGTAGACACATGTAAAAATAATAAACTGAAACCATATGTATGCTCATGCATGAGTAAGTTTCCTGAGTGCGCATCAGAGAAAAAGGCATGAGACGCTTCCTGTCTGCTGAGGGCCTCCTAAGAAGCCCGCTCCTTACTCCACATTCCCTGTGAGTCAGCTATGCTTTCAGATGACTTTTGCTAGTCTACTCTCAACTGAGTGATATTCCTATAGACAGAAACTTTCCCTTTTGAACCCTCATTGTTTCCTAAATTTCCCTTACGTCTACTCTAAAGCCATTTTAACATCATGATATTCTAAGTTAAGGAAATGCTACAAAATATCTGTTCAGGTTATTTTTTAATGACGATTGGAAATATAAATTCTTTGGTCTTTTACTATGAAAATGCTGGGGGCTGGGGATTTATCACAGTGGCAGAAGCGCTTGCCTGGCAAGCACAGATCATGAGTTTGATCCACAGTACCCAAAAAAAAAAAAAAAAAACAAGGCTGTATTTTCAGTATGGAAGATACCAAATTCAAGATCAAGATGAAGAAAATACACATAACTTCTAATACCTCTACCACTTGATTTTATTGTTTATATTTTATTGTATATTTTTAAGTTTGTTTTTAAATCTTTATTCCTTATCTGCATATAATATTGATAAAAAGGGGCCATGGTATAATGTTGATTTAAAATGTGCTTTTTCTCATTAAATAGATTGTGATAACTTAATATCACTGAAAATTTCATTGCTTTATTTACTCAAGCACTTTTATCCATTTTTATGCTGAATACCACATATATATCAATAAAGGAATTTGACAATGTACAGGACATTAATATGCAGTAATAAAATATGCCTGCTTCTAGGCTAGGTAGTACTTGTACTTTTTTATTTGTACAGTTTGTAAAATTTTGAATTTTTAGAACTTTATTCTCAAAATTGGTTTTACACATCATTGATATTTTTATGAATTATCAATTCATGAGTATATATTCTATGAAAAAAATTGCATATATCTTACTTTGTTTTTTTAACTTTAAAGGATGTAATTTTAATTAGCATAATTTTATTCTAATTCTTTTCTATGTTTTACTACTTAAAATTACTCATTGGTACATAGAAAAATTACTAATGTTTTATTTTTGTCATAATTCCAAGCATTTGAAAGTGTTTTCCATCTTTTTAGTATTTTTATTTATACTTTGTAAATAATCATACTTTTGTTTATTGTTGTAAGTCTTGTTTCTGTTTCAAACTTTGTTTTCATTGCTTTAATGCATTAGAAATAATAGAGTTGCTTTTTCTTTTATATTCTCATGCAAACTCCTTCCATAATTTATTGTAAAGTGTTATTCAACTCAGTATAATGTTCTTAATGACTTGAAAGATGTATTCTCTATCACTGAATTTTTAGTCAAGTGATACTGAATTTCACCAAATAAATTTTTAAATTCTGGGTAGATTATCTTTCTTCTGATTTTTCATATTGATATTATATTTTACTAGATTCTAACATTAAGCTATTTCATTTTTTGAGACAAGTGTTTGTTTGGTGTTTTATCATTAGTTCAGTATTCTGCTCTTGGATATACTTATATTCTATTAAAAAAATAATATGTTGTCTTTATTATTTTTCTTTTTTCTAGTGTTCTCAAGAGGTTAAAAATCTTTTGTTATCAATTGATATGTTCCCTGTTTTCCATCCTCTGGAAAGTTGATTTTTGCATTTCTTTATTATTGTAATTACAGAAGGTGTTATCTGTTCCTTCAAAACATTACAGATTCAGCAGTAATTCTCAAATTAACTAACAAATCTGTCATTTTTGTAGAAGAGCCTTTTTAAAAGAAATGGCAGTTTCAGAAAACTTTTTCAAGATTTTTGTTTCTTTTGTTAAGATTTCACTTAAAAATGTCTTTCTCTTTCATTAAGATTTTCAACCATACACATGCTGACATAATTTTCAAATATAATGTTGTTGTATGTAACATGTTTAACTACATTTGTGCTCGCTACCTAACTCAATTAAAAGTGTTTTGCCTAAACTGACTTTTGTATTTAATTGCCCATTTCAAGTGCTTGTAATGGTCATCTCAAACTAATTTTTCTTATTGTCTTTCTTCTAATTGAAATCTTAATAAAGTCATCATTTGGTGTGTATGTGTGTGTGTGTGTGTGTGTGTGTGTGTTACTTTTCTCATTGCTGAGATGAAATGCTGGCACCCAAAATTAAGCAAAGAAAGGTTTATTTAGCTCAGTTTGTGGAGCTTTCAGTCTATAATCAGCTGGCTCTGAAACAGGGTGGTGTGGCACAGGCACAACTGCTCATGGTGGCAGAAGACAGAAAAAGCAACAAAAGCAAAAAGGAGGAGAGAGAGAAAGCCTCTTTTCCTCCCTTATTATTGTATGCAGGCTACCCATCCTAGGGTGGTGTAGCATCATACCATCCTTAGGCTCCTGACTTGTACAGCCTAAGGATGTTTACGAAGTGGGGACCTTGGCGCCCTGCTGAGTCAGTCAGAAACACTGCAACTCTGTTACAACAGGTGCAAAATTAAAAACAAGAGTTGGAGTTGTAACAATTATCTTTGAAAAGCCCACCCCCTCCATGACTGCATGGGAATTTGAGGGGACATCCTGACTCAAACCATAGCAGTGTGCGTTCCAGGTAATCTGAAAGTTTGTGCTTGTATCTCACTTTGATTATAAACCCACTGAGCAAAATACTTAAAATTCCAAGTTATACTTATTTATTTAATGAATTTGTAATCCTTGCCATGTTCATTTTCCTTATTTTTATGACTCTCATTTTGAAGTTGTATTCATTTGTGATCAAACTAGATAATTAAATTATGTCCTGAGTTTTTGTTGTTGCTGTGTTCACGGATTTTCTTACATGAAGTATTACATATTTCCTCAACTATGCATTATGATTGGTTGTGAAGTATGACATCATATTGCAATTCAATGTTTCCAAAAATTTACAATAACATCCCCATCAGACTTCAGTAATGCAATCTATCCCTTAGTGAATACCATTTTAAGTAAGTCATTATGTCTATTTTATGTTACTTTCACAGCAAAAAACTTTTAAAACCAGTACTACTGAATAGAGTTGTCATAAACATGTTCTAAATATTTAAAGGATTTTGTTTGACTATTTCTGTATTGGTCAGCTTTCCCCCTGCTGGAGAAAATATACACTTCCATCATTTAATAGAGAGTTTCTGTTTGGCTCATGGGATAGAGGATTCAGTCCATGGTCTTCGGGCTCCATGGCAATAATATCATGGCAGGGGTAGGGGGAGTAAAGCTGCTCAAGAGGTTTGTGGTGGGTAGAAACCTGAGCAAAACTGTTCCAGCTAGAAATATACCCTCAAAAACATGCCCCCAGTGATCTTCTTGTGGCTGGACCACCTGCTAAAAGTACATTCAGGTATGTATGGATTAATACCTGATAACAAGTCAGGTTGACATTTTAGCTTTATCATCACTGTATCTAATTTTATTTCTTCTTTTCTCATGTTGCTGTTAGTAAATGTACTTTGTACAATTCCTGATTTGAAATTTATTGAGGATACTTTGTTGTCTTAGAATAGTAAAATATGTGCTATAAGGTGATGAGAATTTTGTCTTTTGTTTTTGATGGATTATAGCAATTGGAAGAGTGTATGGCACATAGCAGAGAAGCAAAGTATTAAGTGACATTTAAAAAATGATCCATTGTTACGAGAAAGAAAAATATAAAACCCATCGGTTGGTTGCTAAGTTCAATATGCCCTATTACTTTAACTTAGTGTTATGCTTCAAGTTATCTACAGGTATCCTAATTTTTATATTTTTAATTAACTCTTAATTGGCTGTGAGATCTATAATTGTATTTTATTCAGTTTTTATCATAATTCTGTGGAGATCTTTGCTCCATACAAATTGATGAAAACTTTTCTATTATATGAATCTTAAATGTGCCTTATTTATATGAATATTAATCAAGCAGTTTGCCCTTTTTTCTTAATTTCTTTGGCTGCTAATGCAATTCCTACTTCTTTGCATTTGACTTTGCTTTTAGGTTTTCATTTGAAAACTTTCTTTCAAGAGAATGTGCTGTTTCCTATATTTGTTTTCCTATATCTCTCTTTCATTATGAATCTCTTTCATGTCAATACAATATTGAATCCTTAGCTAAGCTCCTCTATCATCTTTATTTTGTGATCTCTTACATGTTAGTAGATACAAATACAGCTCTTGTGTAGTATGTGCAAGAGACCAATTCAGTTTTGCAAGCATAATGATAGTACTAACAGGTAACATATATTTGAAGAAATGGATGAGAAACAGGGTCACTTGCATGTAGCAATCAGTACAGTTCTGGAGGAACTGGCAATTAAATATTTCCGCTAGTGGCCATGACTGGCTTGATTTCAGTTACAGCTACCCATTTTGTTTCATCTAAACTACTTGCTGGTTAAGATTACTATTTTGCATAATCTGAAGGGTGTGAATAAAGCACAATATTGAAGTATTGACATGTCTTTATGACAATAGTCCAAGTTTTTATCTGAAACATCTCTAATGAAAGCTGTGTCTTAGGTTGCTGGTGACATATTTAAATGTATTACCTGGTTACTGTCATCATATTTAATATCAAGACACTGTTTTCAAAGATTTAAATTGTATCTGTGTATTCTGTGGTATGTACACATTCCCTTTTCTCCTTATGATTAAATGAGAGAAGTCTTGTGTGATCAGTTTGCTACTTGGCCAGTTGAATAAAGGTAAGTCATTATATATTTGTCCTGTACAATTGACGCAAATCGTCATGAATCTAGTAGCCATATAGAAACAAATTGTCAGTTGCATTTGGCCTGATGGTTTGTGTATCTTATAGTTCTCCATTGAGGATGACTTTATCTCCCTTTCTCCAAGAACATTTGACGTTGTCTACAAATATTTTTGGCTGACACTGTAGACAAGTGCAACAGGATATGCACAATAAAACTCTGGAATATTTGTAAACATAACTGTTCACAGAGCTGTACCACAAAACAATGAATTAACCTGTCCAAAATGTCAGTAGTCTCTGAATAGATGAAGATAACGTTTATTTTATTTCTATTTTTTTCTCTTTAAATAAAAAGAGTGTCGGTAGTGTCAAGTTGAGAATCCCTTGTGTGTTATGTAAAAGACCGTTTTTGAAATGACAATACAAGGGCCAGAGATTTAGCTCAGCAGTGTAAGTACAAGGTTGTGAATTTGATTCCCAGTAAAAAAAGGAGGGGGGGGAGAAGGATGGGGAGGAGGAGTGGGGAATGATGATGCAAATCTAAAACCTAGGAAATGTGTCATATGTGGGGCTATAAAATGCCATAATCATTTATGATGTAGTTTTGTATGATGGATTTATCTTTTCCAAATTATTGAGACTTTTTTAAAGTGAGATACTAACACCATGAGACCATGAGAATGAATATTTTCCTTTGATTTAAGCCTGTCTTACCTACTTTATTAATGGGAGAAAATAATAAAATACCACAAGCAGCAGTATATTGACAACTCATTGAGGAGGAATTTAGTTGTAAGAAGTGAAACAGGGCCAGGGGTTTAGCTCAGTGGCACAAGCACCTGTCTAGCAAGTGCGAGGTCATGAGTATGATCCCTGGTTCCACCCCCACCCCTGCAAAAACAAACAAACAAACAAACAAACAGTGAAACAGTACATAAATATAAGAGAGTATAGCTGATGAAGTATACAAGGCAATTTTTCTGCACTCTCGCTACTGAGTCTATAAGAATAAAAATGTTGATTAATATTCCTTCCTTTTATTTGCAAAGCAAGTGAAATTAGTAGGAGAGATTGAAAATTTAAAAATGAAAGTATGTGATATGAAACAATGTTTTATGTACAAGAGCCACATATGACAGATGGGCCTGAGGTTTCTTATTTATTCCAATGGGCAAATGCACTGTTATTTATTAGAAACAGTGACATTCTGTGTGGAATGAAAAGAGGTGTCAATCGTTCAGAAAAACCAAGGCAAAACACCGATTGATTTATTTCTGCTTTTTTCTTTGATTGTTAAAAGCACTGAAATTTAAAGGTTGAGTAATTAACTCGGTACTATGAAGCTAGAAAATAATTCAACAATCTGGGGAGTTTAGATTTTTTCACTCATTAGGGCATTTCTTTCAAGATATTGCATTGAGCTTTATGTATTTTTAAGTGGGTAAGATACCTGTATTTTCATTGAATGTGTCTATTAGTTTCAATATAATAAGGGTATTTTAATCTATTATCATTGATATATTGTTTCAGATTTTTTAAAAAATGCTTTTAGAAAGATACAGTCATTTACATTTACCAACATTTCTTTCTTCTCTCTCTCTCTCTCTCTCTCTCTCTCATCTCAGTCAAGATGTACATACTGGTATAATTTCTAAAATCAACAAGGAAGATCAGCAGTGAATTTTCTACTAATAATTATAATGATTATTGTTTGCAAATTTTTTTGAATTCACGTTGTGTCACTTTCATTATATCAAGGACCATATCCTTTTGCTATAAGGCTATGATCTGTTTTCTCTAAGTTACAATCTTGGTCTTGGTGCTTTAATAAAAAAGCATTGTAATATGCAGATTTTATTTTTCTGAATAATAACACTTCACAGTATTAAGATTGTTATGGTGTGTAAGAGCTAATTTTATTACTACTAGCATTGAGTTAGTAGATTCTGAACTTTGGATGTGTTGTATGTGATTAGTATTCTGGCCCTGTCTTTTTCCTAAAAGTGTTAGGGGATGCAAAATGAAGAATATGTATTTAGAGCTTCACAATTAGAGCTGTTCTTTGCATCAGAGAGCCTTGCCTAACTCAGAGAAAGGGAAGATAGCTTATATATCTATATCTATATCTACATCTAGATATATATATCTATTATATATATCTATATATAGATATATATCTATATATTATATATAAATACCTATATATCTATATATAGATATATCTCGATATATAATATCTATCTCTATATAATAGATATATATGTTAGATATATATATTTTTTGCAATTTATAACTTCATGGTCTTTCTTTAAAAAACTTATGAAAAAGGAAATGTGATACTACTATGCCTTGTAGGCTGTAATGTATCTATCATTATAAAGCAAATTTTCACTGGTGAAAGCTATTTAACATTTTAACACATAAGTGAGTTTTCTTGCCTCATCATAAAACTTTTCCTTAATGGGATATGGTGAGTTGGATGAAGCGGAAGTATAACAGGTTGACATACTTCCTTCTCAGCTGGGAGAATGTGTCTGTAAAAAAGCTCTCTCTTCTCTGGCCCAAACAGGAAAACAATCGAAACTCTAAATAATGATAATTCATACATCGATTTTTTTCACATCATATCCATTGTCATCGTAGTGTACACTAAGATTTAATTTGAGTACTTAAAATTTATTGTGTATTTCATGTCTTGTATATAGTGCCTCATTTAATTTCCATAGCATTTTGGTAGCCATTTTTCATACCTAAGCACATTCACTGAGCCTAAGAGAAGTTAGATAATTTCATACTTCTGATAACTATCAGACTCTGAGTTTATATTCAGGTCTCTCTGATTTTATTGTTTAATTAAATGTTTTTGGCACAACTGTGATTTGCGTAGTGATCACATAGTAATCACATTCATCATAGGGAAAATTTACCTGCTACAAATCAATATGTATTGACTCCTTTTTTCCCCATTCCTCTCCCTTCCCTTCAACCTCTCTTGTCCTTCTTATTTTCACAACTTTGCTTCCATTTTACCCTTCTTTGCTAATTTTTTCATTTCCCTTCCTTTCCCTTTCTCCCCTCCCTAGTTCCTTTCTCATTTGAACAATTTTTTCCTATTTCACAATATAAATTATATATTTTGGTTTTTACACTTTCAGTTTCTCATCCCAAAGAGACAATGCTATATTTACACATGCATGTCGGATTTATTTCACTTAAGTGTATGGTCTCACAGTGCGTATATTTACCTAGAAATGTTTGAACTTATTTATGACTGAGTAGTTTTCTCAACATAGCTGAATTCCACATTTAATCAGTTACTTTTATCATAACAACTACCACAAAAATGGCCTGGATCCCTGTAGAATAGAGAACATTTTCAGAAACCAATAATATCTATGCAACTCTAATGAAGACTACAATACAAAACTAAACCCAGACCTAGAAACAGTTAAAAAAAAGTGATAACCTAAGAAGGGAAATTAATATATTTGAGATTGATACAACTAGATAAATCATTAGAATGATCTAGTTTCAGTGTTATGGAAAAGTAAGGAAAACATTGGTCTGTGGTTACAAGCAAGTCAAGTGTGGGTATAATTTTCATACATAAGGCATAAACCTGATATTTGACTCATAATTGTAAATCTTAAAGAAAATTTGAGTAGTCCAACACTGATAGCAGGAAGTCTAACTAAAAGATGCAATTACCTGCCGGGATCTAGACATATCTAATTTGAAATGCAATGCTTTTCGTTATTCTGATAAACAGGACGATAGTAGGAAAAGCTGACAGGCTTACTGCATATTGTATGATTTTATGGAAACCTTTTTACATGGGAGAATGCCCTTATTTTAAAGCATTTAGGCATGAGGGTTGATCATATATCCTTTATGCTATTCCTGGGCAATTCTAATACATGGAAGGCAAAACTTTTAAAGACTGAATGCCCAAACTGCAACTCAAAACCCACTCATTTGTTGCAAAGTTTCAACACTGCAATTAAACCTGAACATCCAGTGCTCACCGCTGGAGCGACTTGGCTCTCGTGCTGGCAGAGAGGGCGCTGTGTGGCTCCTCCAGCAGGCCTGGCATAGGTCTGCCACCGTGTCCTAGCGGGTAGAAGTGCCTGTAATCTTAAAAGTCAGTTATGCTTGCTACTGTTTCCATAAGATAAAGTCCATGAAAGTAAAATATTTATTTAAATTTTACATTCTGTCCCAATATATAGTTATATGGATATTTACTTCAATTACTAAAAGTAATTTCTAAATTTACTTCATGAATGATTCCCTTTATGAACTTTCCTAAATATTATTGATTATACTTATATTTTGAAATATTGTTTTTGTTATAGGTTGTCAACATCTACTCATACTGGCTGATGACATTAGAAACTATTAATTTTTGAAATTTTATATTTAAGAAAATTATGCAAATATAGATTTATTAGTATACTTATAGCAGGTGCTCACATTCTCAACTTGCTTTTTCATGTAATAAATTCGCATTCATTCCTTACAGTTTAGTGCAGAGATTTGTGTAGGATGGTCATCCGTAATTGTATCTTTTTAAAGTTAAGAATATTAGCATTTTGGATATTATATCTGTATAGAATTTTGAAATTTATAAGCTTTGATAGTCATAAAATTTCTTTCTTTTAGCAGTTCATCTTGCCTTGATGTCATTAAGAGTAACCTATACAGAAAGTCCTTCTAAAATGAGAAAGTAATGAAAATGTATCAAGCAACATGTAACATGAGATTTTTTCTTTGTGAGATTTTAGATCATTGCCTAAGAAGCTTAAACTCTGACAGTATACAGCTCATTTAATCAATACATTTGAGATAAATGGATTTTAGAAGGAAAACAATAGCATTGGATTTTTGACTTTTTTTAAAAAGTAGAGACTTTATTCTTAAAATATTTTTACTTCTTCAAGCCCTAATGGTTGACTTTCTGATGTAATGTTACAAAAGAATACTCTTTTTATGGTGTCTATCACTCCAAAGTTTAGTGAGATATTAAAGAGAAGTTTTATTCCATCCATAACATAGATAGGTAGGCAAAAGCACTTGGAGAACAGATGATGTACACAAGATGTCACCTAAGAGGCATAGAATTGAAACTGGAACCCACATCTCCTCTTTGTGTTCTTTTTCTCAGCTGCTAGGGACTGATCAACAGTCTCTCCTGATAGTACTGAAGTTAATGTCAGCACTCTAAGATTTAAATGGATTAATGGATTTTACAAAGTAACTTCTGAGTAGGGTCAACTCAATTACAGATACAGCCATCTCCTTTAGTTCAGTTCATCCTCACCTATTATTTGTCAAAGCTTAAAAGCAACGGTCTGGATGGCACTGATTCTTTGGCAGCTTGATTCTTATGATCTTTACTAGTGTAGAATAGTTTATAGTTTTATGTTTCTAATGGAAAATCATCCAAATCATTTTATTGAGTACTTTGTGCAACAATATCTGTACATTTTATAAATGTTCTACAAGTAGGGAGATTGCTTTAAGTCAAGACAAGACACATGTAGAAATCATTAGAATTGCTAACATGTATATGTAATGATGTGGTCATCTAATTCTTTTTTCCTTTTTTATTTAGAACAACCTAATTCTTTAATATACAGAGAACTCTACTAATTTCATAAGGATTTATGGCAGTCAGAGAAAACACATTTAATAGGTATTAGGAAAAACATTTAAAAATAAGTCAAAACATGAAAGGCATTGTCATCAGATAATTGAATTGTTTGACTTATTTTTTGTTTGTTGCTTTTATTTGACTTTATTGAAGCTTAATTACATATACTATAAGGACCTATTTAAAAGTACATAATTCTGTTTATTGGAGTTCAATGTTAATTTTTTTTGTACATATAGGTTTCTAAGCCAAGATTTTTAAGTATGTGTATGTATTTGAATGCGTTCCAAGACTTGGACTGTGTATAAGCCATCTGAATACTAGTAAAATGAAATCAATTAGTACTTTATTTGTGATAGAGGCATTGCTTTTCTTTCTTATTAAAGGAGGTTAATTTCCTTTCTTCTTAAAGGAACACCCTTGAAGCAGTATACAGTTTCCATTGTGTATTTGAAATTAATTTTTCAAAACATTCTTAAAGTTACAAATAATTTGTATTTATATATTTATTAGAAGAGTTTCTGACCCAAAGCAAGTATAAAGTAATTAAATTTTCATAGCTGTATTAGTTCAAAATTGTTTTATTTTTAAATTTTCTCACTGATAGTCATGTCATTCAACACATACGGATATTGAGTAACTTGCCCAAGATCACAGAAATACAGGAATATCTGGGTTGTGAATGCATAGAGGTTATTTCTATAGATTGGATATATTCTTAATGCCTATTTTCTATAAATATTAAATAAAAATAATAATAATACTAATGATAATAAAAACATGTATCTTGTACTCCCTTATGAAAGCTGATTATTTCAGTAGACCCTTAAGATCAGCTCCATTCCAATATTTATATTATCTTTTGCCACCAGAGCTCCTCCAAGAGACATTTGCAAAGTCTTCATTACTCTAAGCAACATTATGCAAAGTCTTTATTACATGTATCATTATAGAAATATTTTATTTTCCAGAAAGTGTGAAATGGAGAATTATAATTTTAAGGTACTAGAGATTGTGAGGCTGAAGTTCATATGTATAATGCTTTCTTGGGAGGAAAATATGGGATTCTCAGACTAATATGTATGAAAAACTGACATTTAAAAACCTGACTCCATTTTGAAGTTCTTGCCCAGGAATGACCAACACTGGTACATATAAACTGGTTTTTCAATTTCAGTTTACATGGAATTTGACCTTTTTTGGTATAAAAATAAGAAAATCTTTTGATCCCTGACTTTATATCCTTCACTTGTTTGAACTGCATTTTTTATTTTCTCACAAATTAGAAACCATATCTTTGCGCAAAGAGCCCATTAGAAGAACAAATCTTCCTTGAAAGTGTTCAGAAACAAGCTCTGATTTTCACCCTTATGTAATTTTATTTCCAAACCGAATGCCAACTGGAGCATGTCAGAAGCAGCTGATGAGTGGATGAACTAATGACTTCTTACATAACAAGATTAGCTTTCTCACTTGGAAGAATAAAGGCACACAGTATACAAGCTGTATAAATTCTCTATCAGAATACCTGCTAGTCATGCATTGGAATCTTTGTAGAAAACAGATTGCCTTCAAATGTTCGTATATTGGAAAGACAGGAATATCTGCTTATATAGTAAATAACCACAAGAAAAAAGAGATAACTAGACAAATAAAGAAAGAAAGAATCTTGTTTATATAAGAGGGGCAACAATGTAAAAATAAAATGATGTTTGAATTTCAAATTGTTTAGGGAGCTATAATAGGGAAAGGAGACAATTATCCTGGTAATTCAGAATGCAAACCATATAAAGAAAACCCAGGAAAGTAAATCTGAGGTTTTTCTTACTGTGAGCTTTAATCACTTTCACTAAATCAAAATGCTTTAACCAAATGCAAAATTTTCAAGTGGGTTAAAGGCACATATGCAAAATTGTATATTGGTTTTTAAGTAAAATCTAACATAGAAGGTATAAAATTCTACCAAAATACACACACCACACTCATGCTAATCATTATCATTGGTGCTATGCTGTGTTCATGAAAGCAAAAACTGCATGAAATTTGAAATGATATTTAGAAATATACAAAAGAATAATTCAACTGTCAATAAAGAATTTTCGATTTTTACATCACTAAAAAAGGAACACTTATTTCTAAAACACCATAAGAAACAAAATACACAGTCCTCAGAGGCAAATAAGGGGAAAGTTAATATACTTTGAAGAAAAATTTATGGTGAATATTAGTCTACTTTAAGAACACACACTACATATAACCTAATATATACATCCTTCATTAATATAACTATGCCACAGTGTTCTGAGAACTTCAAATGATGGAAAAAATTGGTTTCTGAGAGTGCACTGTTGTACTGCTCAGAATTCTGTTGCTCCAAAACAAAGCAAAACAAAAAAACAATACAATCACTTCTCCAGAATTTCTTAATCCAGTCAAATTGACAGTTTTGATGAACAGGCACAACTGTCAGTTCAACGCATAATACATAGATCTAATATATGCACATTTGTCTTAAAGGGAAAGATTAGCTTCCTGAATTGTAAAGGAAATTTTAAATGAATATGATAAAATATGAAAAGGAACCATGTTTTCATCAGAAAGGAGTTAGACAGGAAGTGAAATATGGAACAGAGAGCGTCTCAAATAATAGATGACTGTGTCAATCCGATTATGATCTGGGAGAAGAGATAACTTCGTCAATCACCTTTGAATATTTCTGCCTTACTGGAAATGCCATTTCTAAAATGAATATATGCGTGTCAAGTTGTCTTTATCCTGCCTTTAATATTTAATTGATTTAGCTGCTTTGCTTTGGTCTAACTCGGCAAATATCAGAATCTTCTGATAAATTTGTTCTTGCTATGGAACAGTGTTAGCCGGGAGGTTGGTATAAGCCTGTAATCCCAGCACCCTTAAAGAAGGAAGCACCCTTAATTTGCAGGAAGATTGCAAATTTGAGATTGGCCTGAGCAATTTAGCAAATTAGAGACCTTATATCAACACTGAAAATAAAAAAGGTGGGAATAGCCTGTAATTGGGTCCTACTCTGACTGGAGTAATATACACTATGTTACAACAAATGCTTTTTTTGTTTTACACATTGTTCAAGAGGATTGCTAATATATTTTTATACTGAATTTAGAAAAACACAGAAACAAAAGAAATGTTTTCTAGACTCTGATGAAGAATTGTAAGCTAGGATAACAAAACTCAAAACAAATACATCAAACACAAAAGATCCCAGAATAGGGACAATATTGTGTCGCTGGCTTAGCCTTCACAAACTACCAGCTCTGAACTCTTGATTATATATAAAACAAAGCAAATAGTTACCTCTTTTATATTGTCCCTCATAGGGTCTCTTGCCCATAACCAAGTGTAATTCTAAGTGACACAGTTAATCTTACAGCTGGCTTCTGGAAAATTGTTGCCAAAAAGTTGGGAAACAGCAAATTTGTTAAATTACAAATAATTGAGCCTCCAGTGTGAGCACTGTTTTTGGTGGCTAATTTTGCACAAAACATCAATGTTCTTACGTAATTTCTCATTTAAGTAAAAGAGGTGGAGGGGTTTGTCTTAGTTACATTTTACTCATCACTGAGACAAAATACCTGAGGCTCAAAGTCGGAAAAGGAAAGGTTTATTTCTTACAGTTTTTGGAGGTTTCAGTCCATACTCAGTTGGCTCCAAGGCAGGGCATGGTGGGCCGCAGTTCATGGCGGCTGCAGACAGCTAGGCGGAAACCGGCAAGAGGGAGACACACGTTCTTCCGGCCATTACATCACATCCTGGCTCCACCCCTTGGGAGGGTGTAGCCCTGACACCACCAATCCAAGCACTAGACAATGAACCAATCACAAATGCACGATGCAAAGGCATGAGGCTTGGGGACCACTGACATAACCATGACAGGATTAATGAAAAGAAAAAGTGAAAATGATTAAAAATAAAACATGTATTTGTCTAAACACTTTGAAGGAAATAAACACAGTGATTCAATATGCAAAGAGCAAGGAGAACGTATTTACCTAGGAAAGTTGGTGAGCATTACTGCGAACAAATGGCTTTTACCATGTCAGTTTTGCAAAGAACAGAGCCTAAGCATACACAACAGAGCATGCACATCCACCTTAAGAATGCTATTTTGTGAGGCAATATATATATATATATATATATATATATATATATATGCATATATATATACATATATATAGTTATTGTTGTTGTTGTGTTTTTTGAGACAGGGTCATTCTATGTAGTCAAGACTGGCCTTGAACTCACTATGTAATCCAAGCTGGTCTCGAACTCAGGGAAATCGTCCTGTCTCAACCTCTCAAATGCTTGGTTTACAAGCATGCACCACCACACTCAGCTTGAGGCCCCACAATTTTACTATTGGGTTTCATCTGTCACTATAGTCTTCTCTTGCTTTGCCTTTTTAAAATCTTTTAAAACAAACAAACAAACAAACAAACTTAAATTAGCATAGAGGAGTTACTAATTGGGTTTTAAAACTCAGGGATAAATATTAAATTTTTATTTCTCTCTATAATATTCTTCCTGTCACTACTGCACCGGGATTTATTATAAATTCATTAACATTATTTCCATTTTCTCATGCACCAGTACTGTAATTTTAAACTGTTCCATATTCTAGCCTTTCCATTTCAAAACCTTTCCTGCAAATTAATTCTAGCAGGGGCCTCTAAGGTTATAATTTCAGTTCTAAAGTAAAAACACTTTCCTGGGGACAGTTTATTTTTCAGTGGTTCTGGCTACCACTGAGAAGAATGAAACTCCATTCCACAATATTTACAGAGAAAATCTCTCATGTATTAGGCATAGCTACATATCTGAATCACACCATGTTGTTTTTTACTTTAAGGCAGTATTAGGATCTATGATGAGACTTCTATTGAGGAAATTTTGAAATAACTCCCTGTAAATGCCCTTAGAAAGCACAAAGCTGGACATTAAAAAAAATCTTTTCAGAACTTATTTTTCCAAAATGTTCCATAATGTTCCATAAATGAGCCATTTTCTTAATCTAGAATTGTCTGAAAAAGAGGAAGGCGGTAGTGCTTCGTTCCAAGATTTGCAGCAGCTTCGTAGGAAACAGCCCACAGTGCCTCCCTTTTCACCGGAAATGTGGAGGTGTGCGGGGAACTTGGAAAACACGGAATCAGCTGCACACACACCTGCGCTTCTCAGATTCCAGGTTGCTCACTTTTCTTCTAGGGTTTTTCCAATTTACTGTTATGGGACTTTTTCAGAGGAAGTCCTTAATAATTTTTCAACTTTATACGAGAATTGTATCAGATAATGCATTTCCACAACTACACAGGTAGAGGATCATGCCATAGGTGGTTTTTATTATTTTTTTTGGCTTCTATTATTTTATAAGTACTGTAGTTGTGATGTAATCACAGCTTCCTTCCTGGATCTCTCAATGCAAATTTTTGAACTATGTTGTAGCTTTGAATCACAAAAATATCTTAACTTTTTCATTTTTTTCTCCCTATCAGTTACTTCTAATCTGTAAATCTTCCCTGTTTATTTTAAACATCATGGTCAAATTTCAGTTATTCTGTTGTTGATTTCTGAGGTTTTTCTGGAATAAATCTCTAACTGTACATCTTTTTCTAGTCCTTATTTGTGCTGTGAAAAGCTACCAAGGAAAATTACAAATTGAAGCTTGTGTCACTGCAAAAAATGACATCAACCCTCACTTGGACCTTTAGTATTCAATATTCTTCAATTTTTCCCTTTCCATTATCTATGACCACTTTTTCAACCATTTCTCAAGTTCCTAAATTATGTGATACCTAATATATATTTCAGCTTATACTTTCCATAGAACACAAGCATAAGAAGATGGAATCTTTTTGATTTAGTATTATCAACTTACATACACAATTATCCTCTCTTGCTGTTTGCCCTCTTTTCTAAAGTGAGTTTCCCCCCCATCTGTACCAAGATTATATTCTTTTTTGCTTCTTCAAGTATATGTTTCATAAATTATCGCTCTCCCTCACTCTCATTTCTATTCTTTTCTATCTATTCTTTCACTTTTAAATTTTGTATATTCTCTCCTTTCTTAAAAAGTAACAGTTACAATAAACAGGCAAATAAGGGCACATGATTTAACCTCTTATCTCCAGCCTCCCACCAGCGCATGTCTCTCCTCTGCTTTGCAAACATTAAAACATTTTGTGTGAGCAGTGTGTGTATTTCTTCATATCTCAGTCATTCCTTCCAGCTGCTGTTCCTTGTCCTTTTCCCCCACTACTCCACTTGACTTGTGTTTTCCAAGGTAACCAACGAAGTGCTTGTTTTTATTCAGAGTACTTTGCCACTTACATCATTTCACTTGAAGTACATAGCATTTAACACTATTGATTCTTCCTACTTGTGAAATCGGAAGTTTTATATGATAGTTGGAATGTAGAAAGAAGATCACATGGGGTGGATACGCCATATATTTAAAAACTGAAGCACAGAATACCGGAGATAAACAGGAACATCTCAAGGACGCCAGAAATATTCCAAGTTTAGAGTCTACAAATGTAAAAATTGTGTGAATCTCTCAGGCAACTCACAAAGTAAATGCCTTTAGAATACCTCAGGAAGATGAGCACCTTCACTATTGTATTCCAGGTAGCTGGCAACTGGCACTGGCAGCATCAACATAAACTGAGACTTATTCCCTACAAATAGAACTGAATGCGTGTGGGCACTGCTACTGGTATTAGAGACTGAGAAAGTGATACAGGAACTTAAGGTAGCTCCAGCCAGTAGGAACAGTGTGTCTGACTTTCAATTTTTTATTTGTGCAAAATATTGTGTTATTTCATGTTGGCATGCCTAAACATGTATACAAAAATCTCAATTTGTCCTCTAATTCAGAGAGCAATCAATTGAAACAGACTTATACAACTAAAGAAAAGACAAATATTAACCACATGAAGGAGTTAAACAGCTGGGGAATTTAAATGAACTCTTGTTCTCAACAAGGTCCTTTGCTTCCAAGAAAGCTCTTCCTGTTCTGTAATCCTAGCCAGCCCTTCTGGTGATTTTCATATTTAAATTTTTATAAATTTTGAAATACTGTGGAATGAGCCTATAGTTTTTGTATTGAGCAGTAGCAGTCATATTGTTTTTTTCTATTTTATTTTGTTGAAGTAGGCTTTCTCTCATTTGCTAAATTTCCCAGGCTAAGCTGAATCTTGTAATCCTTCTGCCTCATCCTTCCAAGTAGGTGAGATTACAGATGTGCATGTTTCAATGTACTCTCTGCCTTTAGTTTTAATTCTGCCTTTTCAAATCTTGAAACTTGATGTTAATTTTACTATACTATATATATTGCTGTGTGAAGTGTGATATATAACTTTAGCATTATAGATATTAATAATTAAGATTCAAATAAGTAAAGTGATTTGTCAATTCACTATCAAGCACATATCAAATAATAGCCCAGATAAGGCTGACAAAGTTGACATAATCTATAAATTTATTGTTATTTAATCAATTATGACATTGTTGACATACATGACTAGATTATGTTGATGACATAGTTCTCAGTGAATGTAAAATAGAAAGAAAAATAAAAACAGCTTTAGAGAAAACAGTTAATGTAGATAGCCAAGATAATGGTAATTTTAGATTGCTCTTATGAAGAGTTAGCTGTAAATTAAATGTATTGGAGTATTATAAATTTATGAAAAATGAAGCTGGCAAAATTAGACAATGTCTTTGAAAAGATGCATAGTTAAGTATACAAGGAGAAGAAATAACCTCAAACAACAGCATCTAATCTAAAAGAAATACAAAGAAATCTGAGAATTTAGATAAATAGTATATGAAAATTATATAGAAACTTAAGTAACAAGAAAATAAATTTTAAAAAATTTCCAGTACCTGTGTAAGAGTTCTGGGAGGGAAAACACTAAGTTGCTTTTTTTTTTTTTAAGTTGTGTGTATATAAATGGAAAACCATTTTTTTTTTTTGCTGAGCAAAATTCATGAAAAAGACCCAAATAGTAAAATGCAAACTATCAAAGTTAATTGGAAAATTCTTAAAATGATCAAGAGGGAACTTAACAAAATATTTTAATTATGTTAAGTTATACCAATTTTAGAGAATTGACACTCATGAAGACTCTGAAATTCTCATTAGTAACATTGGACCTTAACAGAATGTCTTTGTAAATCTGAGAGAACATATTTTCACATCTAGAGTTCTATATTTGAATGTTATCAATTGAATATAAGGGTAAAATAATAACTCTTTTGTAGATCAAGAATAATTTGAAAACTTTACTATGCATATTTTACTTTGAAAAAATTCACTTGAAAAATATTTCCAGGAAATATGACTCCTGTCCCAAAATTGAGATAACATGGAATACAAAAGAGAGAGTAACAGCTGAATCTTATGCAGAAGATGAGGTGGAAAATTCAAACAAAAGATTTTAATGATGTGACATTAGGTTTCTATGGGTTCAGTCTCACAGTTGGAGTCTCACCAAGTGGCTTGATATTTTAAAAAAAGAATATAAAAATGAGAATCTGAGAAAAATTAAAATGTTTAATGAATATGGAAGAGAAGGGAGAGAAATGAAGGTCGGTCATATAAAGTTGTTATATTTCTCATATTTTATAGGTGATGAATAATGGGGATTTAAAATTGAAAATGTATACAGTGAAAGTTTAAGTATAATGTTTGAAAACTTAATCACCAGATTATCTAAAAATTAAAAAGACTAGTGAGTTTGACTCTCAAGTAGAGAAATAAGATTATTTTGTTTTGACCTGTCCTTGAATCATTTCTACAGAATATATTTAAGACATTTAAATATTTAATCAGTATGTATTCATACAAAGGCCTATTATGCTGCCATTTAAAAGAGGGGATAGCACTCCATGAACTGATAGTGAAATACAGCCACAATTGTTTTTTAAAGTAAGTTTTAAAATGTAAATATGATCCCAATTATTCTTGTATGTACAAAGATATAGATGTACCTATTTATACTATATAAAAGTTTTCTTGTATACTATATACAGAAGTTTTAACTAGGAACTTCCTATGGTTAGTATTGTGCTGGGTAGAGGAAAAAAGACCTATTTTTTTTCACTTAGTGCATATTTACTACACACATTAGATTATAAGGAACATATATAATTTATATAAATAAGTACATAAAAACTCCTATTACTTGACTTACATGACACTGTGGGTTTTTTCTGCTGCTTTTTAATACAGTTGTTTCTTTGTATGCTTCAGCTTTCAGTTGTATGATGATTTTTACAAATCTTAATTATTGACCCCTTTATCATCCAGCCATAGATAGCCAAGTATATATCACTAGTTATATCTATTTCCATGTGTCACAGTATCTCAAACTGCCATTTTCAAAACAGAATTCCTGGGCTCTGCGTTTTTCCCCTTATCAAACAGGTGAGCGTGTAGCACTGTTTGTCTACTTTTTTGTATGAAATAAACTGTCACTCTTTTGTGTGCCCAAGCTAGACTTGAGATTGACATCGTGAGTCTTGTGTTTCTGCAAGAAACCATGTGAATTCAAGCACTAAATCCATTTGTTTCATTGTGTTTTATCTATTGAGCCTATCTTTTTATTAACTAAGTTTATTGGTACATTTTAGTTATACAAAATGATCACATTCATCATAGGGAATTTGTAACTGTATGTGACATATTTTAATTCTTCTTTTTTTTCTCCATTCCCCTCCTTACCTTTCAATCACTCTTTCCTTCTTTATTTACAAAAGCTCTGTTTCCATTTTTTTCTTTCTCCTTTCTCTTTTTCATTTCTCCCTTTTTCTCTTCCCCTACTTAGTTCTCCTTCTCAATGGAGCATGTGCTTCCGTTTGGTAATATCTAGTATACATTTTTGTCCTTATTTACACTTTTGGAGAAACAATGTGATATTTACATGTGTGTTCAATTTATTTCACTTAAAAGTATGGTCTCAAGAAGCAATCATTTACAAAGAGAAAGAGTTAACAATCATAAGTGTGTGTGTATCAAATACCAGTGCACCCAACTATATATAACAAATATTGATGGATCTGAAAAATCATATAAAGACTAGCACAATTGTAATGGGTCCCTAATACCACACTGTCACAAATAGACAGATTAACTGATGAAAAAATCAACCAAGAAATATCAGAACTGAAACAAACTTGTGAACAAATGGACTTAGTAGATGTCTGTAAAGTGTTCCACCCCACAAATTCAGAATATATATTCTTCTTAGCTACACATGGGATGTTCTCCAAAATAGATCATGCACTGGTTTATAGAACATGCTTAAGTAAATGCAAAGGAATTTAAATTATCCCATACATAGTACAAGACCATATTGCAATAAAATTTGAAATCAATGGCAAAAGAAACCACAAAAACAACATAAACACATGGAAATTAAATAAGGCCCTCCTGAACAACAAATGGGTGGCAAATCAAATTAAATAAGAAATTGAACAGTATCTACAATTAAATGATGATGCTGATATAACATATCAGAATTTCAGGGACACAATGAAACCAGACCTAAGAGGAAAATTTGCAGTGGTGAACTCAAATAAACAATCAAGATCATTTATTCCAATTATCTGTAGCATTTTTACCATGCATTGGTTTGGGACTTTGTCAAATACTTTTTCTGTCTCTATTAAGATGATTGTGTGAATTTTGTCTTTGACTCTGTTGACATGAATTGTGTATGTTGAACCATCTCTGCATCTCTGGAATGAATCTTACTTGGTACTGGTGTATAATCTTGATGATTTGTGACATTCTATTTGCAAAGATATTATTGAGAATTTTTGCATCTATGAAAACATAGAAACAAAAGAGTGAACTCAAACTATCTATTATTCAACCTCAAAATTCTAGCAAAAGTAGAAGAAATTAAAAACAAAGCTCATATGAGGGAAGAAATTATAAAGTTAGCAGAAGAAGTCAATGTAATTGGAACTAAGAAAACAATACAAAGAATCAATGAAACAAAGAGTTGATTCTTTGAAAAACTAGTAGAACAACCTTATCAAAAAAGGAAAGAAAAACTCAAATCCATGGAGTTAGAAATGAAAGGGGCAAAATATTAAGGAATTCTGCAGAAATCCAGATGATCGTCAATATCTAATTCAAGAAACTTTATTCTAAGAAAATGAACAAATACAGAAAAAGTGGACAGATTCATAGATACATATGAATTCCCAAAGCTGAATCAAGAAAGTATAAAAATTCTAAATAACCCAACATCAATCAATGAAATTGAAGATGTAATTGAAAATTTACCAACAAAGTAAGCCTAGGTCCTGATGAATACACTGCTAAATTCTAGAAGAAATTTAGAGAAGATATACCATTATTCCTCAAACACTTAAATGAAATTGAAAGGAAAATATATTCCCAAGTCATTCCTGAAAGTGTTACTCTTATCCAAAACCAGAAAAGAATCCAACAACAACAAAAAGTGGTAGACAAATCTCCCTAATGAACATAGATGCAAAAATTCTCAATAATATCTTTGCAAATAGAATGCCACAAATCATCAAGAAGATTATACACCAATACCAAGTAAGATTCATTCCAGAGATGCAGGGATGGTTCAACATACACAAATCATGTCAACAGAGTCAAAGACAAAATTCACACAATCATCTTAATAGAGACAGAAAAAGTATTTGACAAAGTCCCAACCCAATGCATGGTAAAAATCCTACAGATAATTGGAATAAATGATTTTTATCTCAATCTGATAAAAGCCATGTATGAAAAAAATAACAGCTTACTAAATAGTCAAAAACTGAAAGCTTTCGTTCTAAAATCAGAAATGAGACAGGATATCCACTCTTACCACCCCTATTCAAAATAGTTCTGAAAACATTAGCCAGAGCTCTTAGGTAAGAGAAAGAAAAGGAATAATGATAGGAAGGAAAGGTGTTAAATTATCATTTGCAGATGACCTGATGCTCTACACAAAAGACCCCAAAAACTCTGCTAAAAGACTTCTAGGTTTAATAACCAAATTTAACCATGTAGCTTGATACAAAGACAACACTCAAAAGTCAATAGCATTCACTTACAAAAACAACCTTACTGCAAGAGAAATTAGGGAAACCACAACTTTCATAACAGTATTGAAAATTAACTATGTAGGAATTAATCTAACAAGGGAAGTAAAAGATCTTTATACTGAAAACTACAGTACTCTACACAAGGAGATTGAAGAGGATTGGAGACAATCTAAAGATATCTCTTGCTCTAGGGCAGGAAGAAACCAACATAGTCAAAATGGGCATGCTCCCACTTTTTTACACAGATTTTTATTTAATTTTATTTTATTACCGGGATTTAACTCACAACCAACCACACACTCTCCAGGCAGGCGCTTATGCTGCTGAGCTAAATCCCTGGCCCTTTTACACTGATTTAATGCAATATCAATCAAAATAACATTGGCATACCTTACAGAACTAGAGAGAGCATTCCTAAAATTCATTTAGAATAAGAAGAGATCTACAATAGCATCAACAATTCTGGACAACAAAGAAAAGGCAGGGGGCATCATAATTCATGACTTGAAATTATACTACACAGCTATTATAATAAGAACAGCATGGTACTGACAAAAACAAAGCTAAGCTAAGCTAAGCAAAACAAAACAAAATAAAGCAAAGCAAAGCAAAATGAAAAAATACAAAACAAGACTTGAAGATCACTGAAACAGATTAGATGAGGCAGAAATAATAACTCCAAACACACTTAGCCACATCACCTTTGACAAAGGGGTCAAACACCTTCACTAGATGAAAGATACCCTCTTGAATAAGTGATTCAGGGAAAACCTGACTGTCCACATGCCAAAGACTAAAACTAGGCCCATGTCTATCACAATATGCTAGATTAAACTCAAAATGAATCAGATAAGTATTAAAATAAAACCCAAAATCTGCTGAAAGAATAGAATGAGTAGAACTCTTGAAGACATAGGTATAGGAAAAGACCTTATGGACAAAACCTGGATTGCATGAGAGAGATTACAAAGAATCTGAGATCTTATCTTACTAAAACAGAAAAAAAAAACCCTGTAGCATAGCAACAGAGATCAACAGCAGAATGAATAGACAACTCATAGAGTAGGGAAAAAATATTTCTCAGATGTCCCATTAGAAAATACACTAATATTTTTAATATATAAAGAACTAAAAAAAAATCATATCCTCCAATTTTAAAGATCCAATTCAAAAACAGGCATCTGAAATGAATAAACACTTCTCAAATGAAGTAGAAACTGCAAATAAACATATGAAAAAATATTCAACATCATTGGTCATTTGAGAGATACAAATTGAAATGATGCTGAGACACCCTCTCACTCCAGAAAGAATGGCTATTATCAAGAAATGAACCAGTAACAAATACTGGTGGGGCTGTGGGGAAAAAGGAACCCTTCTCTACTGTTGGTGGAAGTGTAGACTGGTGCAACCACTATGGAAATCAGTGTGGAGACTCCTCAAGAAGCTGAAACTAGAGGTTCCATTTGAATCAGTTGTTTACCTTGTTATCTTCCCAAAAGAATTAGAAACAGCATACCATGGTGATTTATGCACACCCACATTTTTTGCATTACAAATTGTCATAAATCTTGGAAGCAAATCAAATGCCCATCAGCTGATGACTGAATAAAGAAAAATGTTTTTTTTTCTTATACAATGCAGTACTACTCAGCCATAAAAGATAAACTTGAGTCTATAATATTTTTTCTTGTATAGCTCAACTTCAGAAGGGTTTGCACTGTCAATGTTTGAGTGTCTAGCCAGTTTTTATGCTTTGATTTTGTATCTTTTAACAACTGTGGTTAAGATGACAATATGTAATGTATCAGCTAGTGATTTTATGATGTTAATTTTTTTGAATTCTGTATTATTCTACTTTTTTTCTCTCTTTTTTTTAATTTTCTTTTCTTTCCTTAAATAAAAAACTTGGGAAAAAAACAGCATGGATTTCTGGGCAGCCTTCATTAAAAACAGACTTCAATGAGGATGCATAATAAAACTATTTGCTTTTATTTTAGAGACTGTCAGTCATATTCCTATGTCCAGTTCCTTCTTGTCACTCGCAGTTTGATGCCCAGAGCTCCAAAACAATCTTTATGAACATGATATATCTGATATATCTTATTTTTATTCTACTGTCCTAACCCTTGTGACGTATCTTAATTGTAATTTACATGCACATATACACTCATTTCTCTCTCTCTTCCTCTTTCTCGCAGTTATATATATATATATATATATATATATATATATAAAAGTAGGAATAAAATTGATCAAAAACGTTAAATATTAAAAATGGTACATTGTGTAGTAGGATTATAATTTTTATTTTCATGTTTTCCTGATTAAATTTTTTAAATAAACTTAAATCAATGTATTATTAAAAATGCATACTATGTTTTATAAGATCATTCCTCATCTAACCACAGGTCAACTTGTTCAGCCTTATTTCTCATATCACCCTTCTATGTACAATCTGTTTTATGCCTTTACTTCCTTAACTTTAACAGACCCACCTTGTGGGTTTTACAATTTTTTTTTTTCTGTAGGAGCTTATTTTATCAGCTCATTGGCTGTCCAGTTACTGATTTCCAGAAATTACATAATCCTTCTCAAAGCATTCTGTGTCAACCCTGTTTTCATGTATTGTAGCTATTTATTTATTGATCTAAATCTGTTACTAGAAGGTCATATCTCTATTACTTACCTAAACTATGTCTGATAATTGATAGGCACTCAATAATTTTGCATTAAATATATTTTAAATGATTTTGTCACTTTTACAGATAAGCTCTGTCTTATTAAATGGGTCAAATATAAATTATTATTAATTTTTAATTAATATGAGTCTTCAGTGCTAATGATTAACATGTACAAGAAAATTTATTTGCATTAAAGTATTGATTGTGAAAGGAATATTGCTGTTTCAAAATGAAGTACCAAGTTAGAAAACTATTTCACTATTGATAATATAATCAAGCCAAATGAATTACTTGTTCTAAGGCTGCTTTGACCCACAGGATATATGGCCAATGGCCATTACCATCACCATCACTTACTCTCACTCAAGAAACATTTACTACTGTTGATGGTTTCAGTTAAATGCTTTTGACAGGCACCATGTAGTCATGCTCAGTCTATTTTGATGACACTGATGAGGAGACATTCAAAGAAAAATGCTAGAAGTATCACCTTCCTTTAATTGGAGCTCATGTAAGGATACAGATACATTTAAGTCCCCAGTTTTCTTGGAATTCTGAAACATAACTGCTTTTTCTGGGCTTTACTTGTC